>JAUJYP020001371.1:0-600000 GCA_030674075.2 Linum usitatissimum
AGATACGGGAAGCAAGAACAAGATGCAGAGAAGTAGAAAATGAAAATCGCTGTGTTTTTTTTTTGAACTTTTTCGAAATAAGTGTGTTTACTGTTTTCGCCTTCCCGCAAATTAGTAAGCGCAGGGCCTGCGGATCGGGCCCGTCTAGTCTGATCCAAAAAGAAATTAATTTCACATACCTTGTTAGTTTGGGTTGGGCCGAACTGTGGGTGTGTCGGACCAAATCTGGGAAACAAAACAAGGAAATGGAATCTGACCGCAGACCAAGGAGATCAAAACCCTGCTAATAGGAGCGTGATCAAAAGCAAGAGCTTCCGCTTACAGCGTTAGCAAGCGAAGAAAGGAAACGAGGGAAGATTCCAGCAACGCAACAGCCAGACCTGCAAAATAAGAACACACCCAAAATCAGCAAACCTCACCTTACGGCGGATAGAAAATCTCGTTCAACATCGAAGCCTGCTTGTGAACTTGTAACCATTGAGTCGTTTTGAGCGCAATTTTCCATGCCAACTGAGTAACGGTGAAACTTTTTTCTCAAAAAATTCGATCGTTGCGCTTGATCCAAATAAACCACAAAATCTCAAGATGCAATACTTTCCTAAACCTACCAAATGCACGAGTCTTTGGGGCCCTTCGTACCGGCTTTCAAAGAGGCTGATCACATCACTGGGAGAGAGGAGATATCTCTCACTTGTCGCCGGTACGTCATCCAAATTTTGTAAGAGAAAGGGCAGTGAAGCAACAAGTGAGGGACTGATTCTTCTGCTCGACAGCGGAGCACACATCGATTAGGGATGATGATCCCTCGTCGCCGTAGATTATCGATTGTAGTGAGCGAATTTGAACTAGCGAGCTAAGCGAAGCAATATACCTTCGTTGGCACCCAATTAATCCAAACGGTGAAAGTCAGGAATTGTTCAAGCATGCGATATTTTTTATTAAGTATTTGTCAATCAGAATTTCTATTTTGATTTTCTGAACTTCAAAAAAAATTAATGGAGAAAGATGATCAATTGTAATTTTAGGGAAGATGATGTTAAATAATATATTTGACGGTAATATGGTTAAATTTTTGGGTGATAAAGTTGTTAATTGTACAAATTTAAAAATTTTAATAGTACAAAATTGGAAAAGCCAATCAAAACTTGCCACGTTGATTTTGTATCCCGTCCATGTTTCCATAAGAATGTTACCATAATTTAATTTGTTTTTGAGTTGCTTTGAGTTGTATTTTGCAATTAAATTGTATTTTGAGTTGTTTTTGCAATTAAACAATAATAGTTTAGTAAATTGCTGAGAAACTATTACACTTTGTTTTTGGTTACTAAGTTTTTCAACCCGACAGCCATGATCGATCGCCGATATCTCTCTGATGTCCGCTCTGCTTTCTGCACTTCACTGATAATTAGGGTTTGAAGGAGAGGATCTGCTGCTGCCCATATGTTTATATATATTCCATAAGGACGGGCTGAATTGTAGCTTTAGCCTTATGTAGCCCATAAGTTATGAAGGGGCCAGAAGGAGCCCTTCTTTCTTTCTTTTTTGTGGGCTATGGCCCATAAATTATGAGGAAGAGTTGTTTCTTTTTAGTTTTTCTTTGAGTGTGAATGAAGTGGGGATAATAATGGTCGGGAGAACGTTGTTTTAGTGATGTGAATCGCGTTAAGATTGCGATAAAACCCAATAACAATTTCGATTAGATACTCTTTATTTATACCGTATAGGTAGTGGGTACCCGTTTATTCATACCGTCATACGAGTACGAGATATGAGATGGATTTGTTACTTCTAACGAAAATGGGTATACGTTTTAAACGGGACGGATCATCATCTCATCCTTGCAGTATACACAACCAATTTGTAGCGACAAACACTACTACTGCAGTTGAAATGTAAATTAAGGGATGCAGTTGACATGGGCATTTAATATTTCGACTAGCTCAAGCGAATGATAGCCAAATTTGAGTTAGTGTAGCCTTGGTGAATCCATATACACACACTTCATTTGTACACAACAGTCAACTCTCGTTATACAATCAATTTCTATATAAAAAAATAAAAATTTACTATGTGGACCACCCAGTGTTTCTTCCTTCCTAATGATCCATTGTCGGACTGTATTTTGTCATAAATGTGAATTGTAAGAGCAGACAATTTGTTCAGTCATAGTGTATAGCCCTAACCTATGAACAGTAGGCAAAAGCATCAGATGTACAGAGTAATTTATGGGGAGGCGAATAAAAGTTCCAAAGTTGCCCATCACCTTTCAGATATGAGCATCCCTAAACGACGCCCTAGTTTTCGAATTAGACGACGCCCTAAAACGAATGATGACTAAATTGGCCTTTCGTAAGTTCTTAAAATTGAGATCAAGTTCAATCTTAATTAAACACATTCAATCTAAATTAAACACGTTCAACCTAAAACACAAAAAGTTGACAAACCTAATTCGAAGATTGAACGAAAAATCGAAGTTCAATACGAAAATTTAAGAACTGAAATTTTTAAATTATAAAATTTAACCCTAAACCCTAAACAAAATGTTAATAAATTATAAAATTTAAACCCTAAACAAAATGTTAATAAATTATAAAATTTAAACCCTAAACAAAAATTACCAAAATTATAAAATTTAACCCTAAACCCTAAACCCTAATTTTTAAATTATAAAATTTAACCCTAAACCCTAATTTTTAAATTATAAAATTTAACCCTAAACCCTAAACAAAATGTTAATAAATTATAAAATTTAAACCCTAAACAAAAATTACCAAAATTATAAAATTTAACCCTAAACCCTAAACCCTAAACAATAATTATAAAATTATAAAATTTAACCCTAAACCCTAAACAATAAACCCTAAAATGTAAACTCTAAAATCTAAACCCTAAAATGTAAACCCTTAACCCTAAACCCTAATACAATTAACAACAAACCCTAATAAATTATAAAATTTAATTAAAAAAAAAATAACCAAACGGACGGCCGTTCCGTCCGAACGGTCGAGTTAACGGACGGAGTAGTACTCCGTACGGTTGGTCTGACCAGACGGAACGGCGGTCCGTCCGGTTGGTCTGACCGGACGGATCCGTCCCGTCCGTCCGTTTGGTTTTTTTTTTTTTTTTTCAGATTCAAAATTGAAATTCGTACCTTTCGAATTTTGAATCGTTGTTCGTAGAGAGTGTTTTCGACAAACAAAACATACTAAAACGATATACATATGAATTTTTGGATCGAAACAGTAAATTTTTTCATTTTTACGAAATGGACATTTACGTCATATTCGAATGTAGGGCGTCGTTTAATTCGAAAACTAGGGCGTCGTTTAGGGATTCAGTTCAGATATTTGTAGTGGGGGTTTCGTCCCAACATATTATTCACTTTTACTTACCCTTGTGCCTTTCCTTATAATAATACATTTGATTTGGTATTGTAATTTTAATTTGGACCAAGTCTTTAGATTACGCATTAACAAATAAAATTAATAATAATCTATCATAAATAGTTCAAATGTTCAATTTAATGTCCAAATTCAGTTTCGTTTTGAATTAGGCTTTTCACAACAAAATTGCTTATCGCTTTCGAATTTGAAATGAAATTATACACTTGAATGTGGTTACACAGAATAACCAAAACCGAACTGCCATACCTAATCGCCCTTAACCATGAATGTACTAGTAATAGCATAACTTAGAGTATGGTTTGATGTATACAAATATAAATTTAGTGTCTATTGTGTTAAATGTGCTATTACATTATGCTCAACATAATGGTCGATCTAAGAAAGAGGGTGCATGATTTGAGAATAAGTGACAATAATTAATAAATAAGAGGTCACCTTTATGTTTTTAATAATAATACATTTATGTGCATATTAAGGGTTAGTTATAACTTGATTGACCGTTAAATTTTCCGATCGAATAGAAAGTAGTACTTGTCAAGGGTACATGGTATAAATCTATTCACGAGTAAACAACAATGAGATGTTCATATGGACTAATATTCAATGTAGCGGTCATTTGGTTTGCTTTATCCTTGGGTACAAGTGTACAACATTTTCTATGACATATGCATCAACAGTAACGAAATATAGTATAATATGGGGATTACTATATGACGCCCTAACTTCCGAATTAAACAACGCCCTAAACTTCGTAATGACGAACTATCCAAATTTACTAATTCGAAAAACTTAGTATCGACAAAACTATCGAAACGTATAATTCGAGAAACTTTGTACCGACGAAACTATCAAAATACTTATTTCGAAAACCTCTAACGGTACGTATTTCGTTAGAAATCGATGAACAGAAGTCGGATGAATCGAAAAAATCGCCACAAAAGGGCCCGGCCGGGGCCCCCTCCGGCCGAAACGAACTTCCGGCCGGGCCCTTTTAAACCCTAAATTAGACCTAAACACGAAAATCATTTAACCCTAAACCCTTAAACTCTAAACCCTAAATTCTAAAACTCGAAACCCGAGATCCTTAAAATCCTTAACCAGCAAACCCTAAACCCTAAATTCTAAAACGCTAAACCCGTACTGTAGAACCCTAAATTATCAAACCCTAAACCCTAAATTCTGAAATCCCACACCCTTGATCCTAAATATCTAAACTATCAAACGCTAAACCCTAAACCCTAGAATCCTAAAAAAGCAAACCCTAAACCTAATTTTCGAAAGGACCGAGGCCTCCGAAACCTAATCTTCGGACGGACCGAGACCTCCGAAACCTAATTTTCGGAAGGGCCGAGGCCTCCGAAACCTAATTTTCGGACGGACCGAGGCCTCCGAAACCTAATTTTCGGACGGACCGAGACCTAGGCCTCCGAAACCTAATTTTCGGACGGACCGAGACCTCGGAAGGACCGAGGCCTCCGAAACCTAATTTTCGGAAGGACCGAGGCCTCCGAAACCTAATTTTCGGACGGACCGAGACCTCGGAAACCTAATTTTCGGAAGGACCGAGGCCTCCGAAACCTAATTTTCGGACGGACCGAGACCTCCGAAACCTAATGTTCGGAAGGACCGAGGCCTCCGAAACCTAATCTTCGGACGGACCGAGACCTCCGAAACCTACTTATCAAACCCTAAACCCTAAATTGTAAAACCTTAAACCCTTAACCCTAAATTGTAAAACCTTAAACCCTTAACCCTAGAACTCTAAACAATAAAGCGCATATTAAGGGTTAGTTATAACTTGATAGACCGTTAAATTTTCCGATCAAATAGAAAGTAGTACTTGTCAAGGGTACATGGTATAAATCTATTCACGAGTAAACAACAATGAGATGTTCATATGGACTAATATTCAACGTAGCGGTCATTTGGTTTGCTTTATCCTTGGGTACAAGTGTACAACATTTTCTAAGACATATGCATCAACAGTAACGAAATATAGTATAATATTCTTCTTCTTCTCCTCCTCACCTGCCCCCAATATTCTCTGCTTTTTCGGCGCTGACAAGTAAGTACTGGTCCCAACACCGTGCAGGCACTCCCTATGCAGACACGTTTTACAGTCTCCTCAGATATAGCTGTGGGTCTGAATTAAAGCAATTCGCCTTCTGCAGTGACAGAGGACGGAAGGAAGATGATGATGAGTTTGGTTTTGGGAAAAGCAACAAGAGAAAGAGAGAGGGGGGACAAGTAGTGAAATAGCAGTAGAATATAAGAAAATAAAACAGAGATAGGTTAGGCTGTGTACAATGGAGAGGCCAAATGGCAAAACGGACGCGTTGACCTCACTTTCCTCACGTCTGGCTGAAATTGGACAGTTGCGTCACTTTTTTTTGTTTTTTTTGTTTTCATGATTACATTTTCCTTTTAATCTTGTTGTTATTTATTATTTATAAGATTTCGAGGCACAATATTTTTATATTGGAAGTCAATAAAATTCTACCAAAATATTTGTTTTAAATTAGACAAAAAAACAAAACGAAAATAGCAAAACAATTGAATGAATTGTCAATTTTAATTTTAATTATTTTAAATTCGAAATCTACCATATAAAAGAGTTCTGCTAATTTTTTCGTTCAAATTGAGGGATATTTAAACATTCAAAACGACAGCTGATTTGGAAAATAAATTAAAAATTTTGTTCCGACAAAGAAACAAACGGAGACGACGACGAGCGGCCTTGAATGGATCCTTTAAATCCCTCAATTCATAATCTTCAACCATCTCTAAACTAATTCAAAGGTGATGTAATTTATCACTAAATCAATGAAAAACTGTTATAAAGAAAGTATGTCAGAAGTGAATAAAATTTTATCAAAAAATTTGTTTTTACAAAATAATCACAATGTATGAAAAATTAGTGTGAAAAAATAAAACTATAATAACATTAAATACATTTAACACAAACGTTAGCTGAAATTCATGTGCAGAGGTTATATTTAGACTTTTGCAGGATTGGAGTAGAAGATAATTTTTGACAGGCTAAAGGCTAAAATGTGACTCTAAACATTTAATTTTTGCACTCTTGGGTTGCATGTAGCCTTAGAGAAATAGGCTTAACATTTTAGTTTGGAAATTGAAAAAACCACCCAAATTTGCTTTGGTTAACGTTAGGAAAATTTGGTTTGATGCAGGTTGCGGATCGGATGAAGGTGAAGGGCGATGAGTGCATGGGTATCGGATTCAGCGATCTTCGACCTACAGGTTCAACGGTTGTATGGACAAGGATGAATTCTAATAGAGTGGCACACTTAGTTCCTCGACAATCACGTTATCAGGCTATCAATCTCTATGCATGGAGACAACCCCTTCATCCCGATTATTAAGTGATTTAAATGATTTGCGTTGGATTACAGATCATTAATAAGATTGCAAAAATAGTTGTTAGTGAATAGACATATATAGTCCATGATTATTAATGAGCCGATCAAGTTGATAACATTATTTAAGATCAAAATTAACATGAGCATTCAATATTCCAACCAGCTCAAGCAAATCATAACCAAAGTGTATCCGAGCCTTGATATTCCATCCAACGACTACGTAATTTAAACTCATATTCGAGCTCGCCCAATAATTGACGAGCAAAATTTGATTACATTTTCAAGCATGGTGAAGAACAAACAGAGCACTAAGGAGAGGGAAGAGAAGACCGTTGGTCAACGTAACGGTGAAGAGACAGAAGTGGATGAAATGATGCGTTTCAAGTGAAGAACTAATTTGTATTTCCGTTGTGTATTATGTGTGTTCGGCAAAATCGCGAGCGAAAATATACACCAACTATGGCTATTGTATATGTGTCACGAACCATCCATTTTCCGTAACTTTCATGTCACACCGTCCCCACCCTGTTAGTAGTCAGTCATGTACCCGCTTACGTGGATTTTCAGCCGCTGACAGGACGTTTCACTTATCAAGTCAGCATTACACTACACTCTTAATCAGATAATCCCTCACCTTCCACGACCTTATCTCTTCGATCTCCCTTTTGTATAAACGCTTTCTATTTATATAGTGAATTTATGTTTCGGTGTACTTTTAGGAAATATTACAGAATGGATTCAGATATAAATAGAACACCGTTATGACTAATGAAAACACGGAATGTCCTCTACATAAAGACCTCACATACAGTGCCAATAAACACAAAGTACTAATAATGTCAACTAAACGAAAAACAATCCCGGTACAAATTACCCAGGCGAAAAGACAAAAAAGTACGAACGGGTGATGGAAAACAAACAACTATGTGGCATAATCAAATCACAACCTCGCACGCCACCGAAAAACACAGTAATACTCCCAAGCATGCTAAAAGAATCCGTCTCCTCGACTACAATTAAAGGGGCCACACCGGCATAGAAAATACGCATGACTGCTCCGATTCTGCAAAGTAATGAAGCATAAATATCACATCTAGTCTCACAACACTACGATGAATAACAACCACAAGCGGTAACAATACTAACCAACGAGGCATGTTGCTCATCTGTGCGCGTGGGGACGATCACTAGGTGCGTGCGGTCGAGGTACCACTCCATGTACTCATTGGACGCGTTACCATCCGTAGCTCCTGGCCCACTAGGAGTGGTGGAGTAGGGTAAGTGCGTCAAGAAACTCTGTAGGCTGTAATCCCACCTAGAGTGCTTGAGTGAATACTGTACTCTATCAGCATGCCTCGACGCAGACTCTGGCACGAGAACTCCATCTGGCAACATTGTCGACACCCGTATTGTCTAATGACGCGAGTTGGATCGTGAAGCTCAATGTAATCGAATTCATGCATCTCGTCACTGTACAAGGACCACCGAGCCTCGCCGTTGAAATCCGATAAATCATAGGGAAGCCACTCGACGTGTGCGTGCGTCATCCCATCCAAGAGCGAACGTAGTGTGTGACGCCTCACATCAGCGTCAACTGTTCTCTCCACGATCCTCGGTCCATCCTACTGCCCAGCAAGTGCCACCACACTCGAACGTGTTGTCGGGGACGATGCATGATGCAAATTCGGGAAGTACTCGTAGATCCACGACTACGGCATAGTCGGGCGGATCGACGACAACGTAGATCCCGCGTGAGAGGCAACCACGAGGCACTGTCCGATAAGAAAGTGTGGCGGCACCCTAGGCGTACTCTCGAATCATCCGAACATCTCGCAATCCCTCGAGAACCACAATATAGACACGAGAATGACTGCCGGTCCGCATAATCGGTGGATCCCAACAACGCAATCAAGTAGTAGACGATTGTGCTCGCATCGTCAACCTCACTTGTCCGACAACTCCGAGTAAATGGTCTAGGTGAAACCCGCCTTGCATAGCACCTCCCCCAATCTCGGCACCATCGACATTAAGCATGGGGGCAAGCTGCGCCACATAATTTTTCTCGCTCTACGAACTAAGGTTTGGGTGTCCCGTATGAGAATCCGAGTAAGTACAACACATCGTGCAACGTAATCGTCATCTCTGCGAACGGCATGTGAAAGGTGTTGTTGTACGGCTGCCACCTCTCAATGAACGCTAAAAGTATGGGTAGATCCAACCCCCACGACATAACCCCTCAGGGGCGACAATCAAGAGGGCTCGACGAAATGTCGAACTCCATCGGAAAGGCGGCGGAACTGTCCCAACTTACGAACCATAGCCTTCACAAGGCGGGAAGTGAGCTGTGATGCGACCTCGAGTCCAAACTATGCGATCATAGGCGTGGGCTATGTGACCGCCGAAACTAGGGATCGAGGTAGGGATCCGTGGCCCACCGAGTCTTGGACCGGTAACCAACCAATCCTGCCGGTCTTTGTGACTAGACTCATGTAGAGCGCCCGGCTACGCACGTTGAGGTCCCCTTTGTAGAAGAACCATGTGATCCATGAGACGACACATTGCCCGCTCCCTATTCCGATGGAGCGCATGTACCCCTCTTTGCTCGTCTCTTCCGCGAGCGAGCAACTTGTCAAGTAAGAGGGGATAAAACGAGGTATCACGATTGTCATCCTCATCCCCGTCCTTTGTTCGGCGGATCCGGTCATCATTGCCGTCGAGTCGTCTCGGATGGTATGAATGTCATCACCTAAATTCGGGGAGGCGGCTAGTAAAAATCTCATCAGCCGTCGGCTCTCTCCTAGCATAGTGCGGATCGGGGTCCACATATATCGGTTTGGAAATCTGGCGCACTCAGCGACTAACATCCACTAGTCTAGACTCCTTTCCCTTCGCTCTTTCCTCGTTCAATTTTTGGTTTGAGGCGAAATTGGATGATCGATAAACTACGACTAACGATGATCTCCCCGACATCGCTTACAACAATATGTAATTTAAATCGTAACTATTAATTACAAAACTAACACGAAACTCTACTTTTCAAACAAACATTTAATTTGAGATGTATAATTAATAATTCATTTAAATTAAGCTAACTATTTATGAATTTGAAATCTTTGATCTTGAAATTTTTTTTTCATTACAATATTAACTTTGTATTTACTAATACCCTTAATTAAATAGATATTTAATTATCAAGTATTTAATTATTAAATTAATTGTTATTATATTTATTAATTAATCTTAATTAGCATAACTAATTACTATGTGATAATTAGTGTGATTTGGTTTAGTGTTTTAGTGTAGTAAATTGTTAGGAGAGAAAGAGATTGTTTTTCATAAAGGTAAAAATTTCGAATTAAATAATGTATTTGATTAAAAAAATATCATATATATATTTAAATATTATGTTCAACGAATATTCACGTAATTTTACTTCACTAAATTTAAATATTAAAACGTTTTATAACAATTTCCTTTACAAATAACACGTTATGGCAACAAGATTGGCCAAGGTTACTCTTTCACCTTTGCAAAACTCCCAATATTTGAATATTAGTTGTGTATGTATGTCTATGATCCATGTAGGATATATATTGAGGGACGATATTTGCATACAACACGGGCTGCAGGGGTTCTTGTAGCCTGTCAACGTAGGCTCTGTATTGGCTAAAATATTTTCTATTTTCTTCTCATTTTCGTATTTTTTTGTTTTATTAATTCACTAATACATTTTGACGGAAAGGGAACAACATTGACGGTGCTAACAAGGCCGACAGTGCTCTATTGAGTGTACGTATCTCTGAAAAGTTACCCACATATTCACCTACATAAACACCTTCCTTCTTTGTTCCACACCACCCCCCTTCCTCCTCAACACTCTCAAAATGATGAACATGTTCCTCAAATCCACCACCACTCTCCCTCACTTCACCACCCTCCACCACTACACCACCTCCCCCACCACCACTCTCCCTCATTTCACCACCCTCCACCAATACACCACCTCCCCCACCACCACTCTCCCTCACTTCACCACCCTCCACCAATACACCACCTCCCCCACCACCACTCTCCCTCACTTCACTACCCTCCACAACTACACCACCTCCCTCACCACCACTCTCCCTAGCTTCACCACCCTCAACCACTTCACCTATCTCCGTCACTTTAGCACCACCACTCCCCCACAACCAACTAACTCAGACATAATGAAGAAACTGAGGGGGATTGAGAGGTTGATAGGCAGCCGGGGCGTCGGACGAAGCGGCGGTGGACGTTTCGAAACCATTGACGCATTGGCCGTAGCTAACCAAATTGAAAGCGGCGGCTGGAGAAGGTTAGCCGACTCTGTCCGTTGGCTGTGGTGGATTTGGGGCCCTATCTGCTTCCTCCACTATGGAGTGAAAGCTGTTGCTGAGTTCTCAGAAGAGCTGAAGGGGTATGGAGAGGCCATGCTGAAGATATGGAAGCTGGCAGTGGAGGCGGCAACGGAAGAGGACACGGATTGGATTCTAGGAGATTTTTTTGGACTCTAGAAGATTTGTTTGTTCTGTTATGTTCCTGTTCTAGTTTCTAGTTGTGGTTACTTTGCACTTGAATTGATTAGATAAGTTTATGCGGCAGCTTGTGTTGATTACTCGGCTTTGATGCAAGTAGATAGATATTGGTTGCCTAATTGATTAGATACTGCTACTGTTTTGTTAAGTTTCAAGTCAACCATTTCTTATGTGATTTGCTCTTAGATTGGTTAAATTGCTACTGAGAGTTGAATCTTCCTTGTGGCAGTTCTCTATAGCTACTATATAATCGTGATTGTTAGGATTCACTCGGTAGGTAATTTGTCTTCAGAATTCCAAATTACAGTTCCTATCAATATTAATATTCAAGATTACCATGTGGCTTTGATAATAAACTTAATCGAGATATAACGTTACAAACAAAAGAAGACTGCAATCCAAATAGACATGTAATCGTTTTATAACGTGCTTGATTCTATCATAGTATTGCAATCTAAATATTAGACTCGAATAAGTAACGAAACTAAATTGGTTTCCTATATATGCCTCAAAAGAGTACACTTACATATGCGAAGAACGAATTGTTAGAAGAAACATGCCCGGGAGCATTAACGAAGACTAAAGGGAACGATTTTACTTAAATCTAAGGCTTCCTAGTGCTTTGTTTTTTACTCAGGTGAGCAGAGAAGCACAACATAAGGAACTAACGATTTTTCTTAAATCTAAGGCTTCCCAGTGCTTTGTTTTTTACTCAGGTGAGCAGAGAAGCACAACATAAGGGACTAACGATTTTACTTAAACCTAAGGCTTCCTAGTGCTTTGTTTTTTACTCAGGTGAGCAGAGAAGCACAACATAAGGAACTAACGATTTTTCTTAAATCTAAGGCTTCCCAGTGCTTTGTTTTTTACTCAGGTGAGCAGAGAAGCACAACATAAGGGACTAGAGGACAAAGGCTGCCCAACCAGCCTTTGGAAAAAGAGTTCAAAATATCATTCATGGCTCTCAAGAAATGGATTAAAGTCCACTCCTAGAGACACCCCACACATACTTCCGTCTCTATTATCCAATCCGAACTAATTTACATAATGATAAAAACCATTGTCTAGATAGGAACCGCCACCAGCTAAAGAGAGGTCGGATTTACACACCCACAACTCCATTTTCTTCTCTTAAGAGATCCCATTTCTTGGGATCCCATTTCTCATCGAGGAACTTACAAGCCTATCAAGAGTGAAAAGTAATTGTTGAATTTACGATTGAAAAACCAATGAAATGAAATAGCTCTAGGAAAGAGTTTCAAATCCAGACCTCAATTGTTTGATCCAGCTCAATGTTCAGCACTTGATTAAACTGTGATTCACTGACACCATCCCTGGAAATACAAACAAATCAAATAGCAGAAGAATTAGTCCTCTTTCAATGGAAGGGTGAAAAACATGACCAATATGGTATTGCATATATAATGGCAAAAACACAGACAGCCAAGGGCCTAAATATTCAGAGGATAAGCATCGAGTCCAAGCAAAACCACAACTCTGAAAAGACGATCTGCTCTCATTTAATTACACAGGTGAAAGGCAACCGATTAGGTTACATCATGAAAATTTGACAATTTGAACATGAACAAAACTTTACAAAATTACAAAGGAAATCAGTCTTCAAAAATCGCCTTCAAGGGGAAGGCAGACAGACAGAGCAACGTATATCACAATAGAAACTATGGAAATACAGTTTATTATTTATGGAGACAAAATGACAGGCAGGATAAATAATAATGCCTTTCCAGCATGTGCAGTGCAGTCTAGCATAACATCAAACTGCCCAGGTGAACCGTGAGACACATCCATACCAAGAATCATTGTGGGAACCTTAGAAACAATCGGTATAGATGGAATGTGCTCAACAGCCAGCAATGAATTCAACCCACCCAGCTTCAAATAAAGAAAGCATGACAAGTGAGCCAATCAAGGAAGAGCAGGTTTTGTAGATTACAAACCAGGCAAACTAAATTTGCAGTTACACTTAACATATATCTCAACTAACCTTGGCATTGATCTTCAGCAGAAGATTTGTCAGATACTGATCATTCACCTTTGTAGGAGCCAAACATTGAGTAAAAATTCCAAAATCGGAAAGGCATTTCCGCTTCCAAGGGCCTGCATGGACCAGCTTGAAAGTTAGAAAAACATGACACGGTAATATAATAACAAGGGACAAGACTTTGTTGTCATCAGAAGAACGTTGACACTGACCATAAATATAGCAATTTTTCCTCTCAGGGAGTATACATACAAGGAACTTCGGAGCTCCAGGAAGCTTAGCCTTGATTGCCTCAAACATCTTCTCCACTCTCACTGTAGGAGGAGCACGACTCATCTGTCGATTTTCCTCAATTACTTCATCAAAAGGCGATTCCATGCCCTGCATGCAGCAACAAATGAGATCTATTACATGGCACCAGTCATTTAGAATTGGTGGTAGTAAGATGTAGACTTACAATCCCCTTAGCCTCTGCACATCTCAGTAGATCAGGGATAACTCTGCGTGTATCACACCGGGCTGAGAAGTTAACAACAGCCCATCTCTCAACTTTGGCTGGCTCAACCAATCTCTGAAAATGATTTCAATTCAAGATCAACTAAAAAACAGGACATACAGAAAAAAAGAGATGAATATACCACCACAGACAAGTACCTTATTGTTAAAATTCCACCTGCCATTACGGGCATATAGATCATCTCCATTTCCAACCTTCAGCTGTTACCAAACGACCAAGTTACTGAGACGGACTAAATATAAACAATATATAATTGACATTCATAGAGTCAGACCGACAAAGGCAGAACAGGTTCTACAAAAAATACCCAGAAAGAATGTATATGCTCAAATTATTCAAGAAAAACGGAATCTGTGCTTTATGAGAATCAATACCTTTGGGGCAGGTAGGACGCGACCTTCCACTTGAAGAAAACTGGTACCAATTGAAATGCCACATGAGCGCAGCATCGGTTCTGCTTCATATTTGCTTGTTTTAAGAGACTACAAGAAGCGAGTTAGTAGCTTTCACAAATACATGATTTAGAAGTCTAGCGAATATGAGGTCCGCACATTAGACAAAACACTCATCCTCTCTTGTGGTTTTTGTCTTGATTTCTCCACCAGTGAAGAACGCTGGAAATTGGTCAGAGCCTTTGTGTACCGTTGAAGAGAAACCAAGGAGCATAGCTAAAACAAACAAAAAAAGGAGATAAGTACGTCATAACAAGACAGATCATCACAAAGAGACTTCGATATGCAAATCAGCTCACCTCCAAAGGAATGTATGTCGGGCGCTTAGGCTTCCCAACATTTATGCAAGGTAGATCCCCTGAATAGCGCAAATCCATGCTCCGGTGGTTGACAAAGTAGTCATACACAGTTATTTGAATAGGATCAGCCTCGCCTTTCTGTCTCAGTTCGAACCTACAAAACGAAGAAAACAACTGCAGCTCAGCACCAAAAATGTTCCAACAGGTGCGTAGCTGATCAACTTAATAAAAACAAGAAAAGAGATGTGAGTATTTTGGGTTCAGTTAGAGGAAAGGAATAAGATGTATACATTTGCTCTGCAAAGTTGGTCACTTCATCCTGTTATCTTGTACTCTTGGTTGGTCGGGCTAACTTTAATCCTCAGATTTTTCAACACTCTTTTAGTCTGTCAGCAGAAACATAACCCAATACTTCAGACAATTGATCGGAAAGGTATCAAGAAAGAGAGATATGCTCACACAGGTCAGGTACCTTGTTCCAATCCAGACCGAATGGATCTCTGGCATTCTGGTTACTGATTAGAAAATCCACCACAGGCCAAGGCAGAACAGGTGCTACAAAAAATACCCAGAAAGAATGTATATGCTCAAATTATTCAAGAAAAACAGAATCTGTGCTTTATGAGAATCAATACCTTTGGGGCAGATAGAAATACCATATGAGCGCAGCATCGGTTCTGCTTCATATTTGCTTGTTTTAAGAGACTATAAGAAGAGCCAATAAGCGAGTTAGTAGCTTTCACAAATACTCGATTTATAACTCTAGCGACTATAAGGTACACACATTAGACAAAACACTCATCCTCTCTAGTGGGTTTTGCCAGGATTTCTCCACTAGTGAAGAACGCTGGAAATTGGTCAGAGCCTTTGTGTACGGTTGAAGAGAAAGCAAGGAGCATAGCTAAAACAAACAAAAAAAGGAGATAAGTACGTCAGAAAAACACAGATCATCACAAAGAGACTTTGATATGCAAATCAGCTCACCTCCAAATGAATGTATGTCAGACACTTAGGCTTCCCAACATTTATGCAACGTAGATCCCCTGAATAGGGCAAATCTATGTTCCGGTTGTTGACAAAGTAGTCATACACAGTTACTTGAATAGGATCAGCCTCGCCTCTCAGTTACAACCGCCAAAAAGAAGAAAACAAATGCAGCTCAGCACCAAAAATGTTCCAACAGGTGTGTAGCTGCTCAACTTATTCAAAACAGGAAACGAGATGGTGAGTATTTTGGGTTCAGTTAGAGGAAAGGAAACAGGACAAAGGAGTATGTGAAGATGTATACATTTGCTCTTTCCAAGGTTGGTCACTTAATCCTGTTATCTTGTACTCTTGGTTGGTCGGGCTAACTTTAATCCTCAGATTTTTCAACCTCTTTAAGCCTGTCAGCAGAAACATAACCCAATACTTCAGACGATTAATCGGAAAGGTATCAAGAAAGAGATATTAACAGATGTCAGCTACCTTGCCCAAATCCAGACTGAACGGATCTCTGACATTCTGTTTACTGATTAGAAAATCCACCACAGGCCCAGGCTGAATAATCATGGTGGTTGAGACATCTAAAAAAAATCCAGCAAACACGTTTTTAGCCACAATATCCAAGAAGTTATGACAGCGAGCACTACAAAATTCACTATCATGCTGACTCAAATATGCTTACCGATGTTCAAAGACAATCCTCCTTGGGTAGTTCGAAAACTGGAGTGGAAGCCTCTGCAACCTAAAACCCCACCACTGAAGTCCCAAAAGTTCTTGGGGTCATTACGGAAAAATGACTGGCGTATCAGGAGGCAGCCCCTAAAAAACACCAACACACAAATAAATGAGACAAGATTGCATGCATCAATCTAACAAATAGAGCATAAATATTCTAAATACTAACTGTTTTGCTGCATGTTGCCTTAGTATGATATCTAACACCCGCAATGCTTCTTGGGAATTTTCAGTCTCTATCCCTTTCAATGCACTTGCAATTGCTTTCATAGGTATTTTGGCAGCAAAATTTAGCTGAACTATGAATGACTTGCAGTTGTAAGGACGTCGCAACCTCTTGCCATCAGTCTCATTTTCCGTACCATGTCCATCAGGGCTGTTTCTGCATATCAAGATTTACAGAAGAATTAGCAGGATAATTAAAAAAAACATACAATTGACAGGAATATACACACAAAAGCAACCTGTTAGAGGTAAAGTCTTCCAGAACTACATTGAAGTCATGCTTGTTCAAGGGTAGCTGTCCTATAGTGAACAAACTCTTCTCACCATCATAGGCAAAATCTTTTCCACCTAATTCACCAGTGTAAGTCTGATGTACTTTGTCGAGGACTTTACGCCCTACACCTATACCCTCCTCAGGGCGAACATCTTCATACAATAGAGCAACCTGAAGAAACCAAAAGCAACCAAATTCATTGTATTGCAATATCCTGAGCACCATGCTATTGCATGCGCATTAAATGAGAGAGTTAATATAGAACATACACTATAGTGGTAGAAATCGACATCCATGTTGGACGCTTTGAAGTGAATGGTCAGCAGAGTTATCTTCTGTCCTTTGGATCCAGAGCCACGCCTAGCCATGGGCAGACGTGTAGGCTTCTTCTTCACTGGCTCAGTATTTACTAATTCCTTTGATCTCGAAAGTCAAGAGATATTCCTTTGATCTTAGGGCTCGAAGCCCGTTTATTGTACATTTAGCCCAGTTATTTCGTATCCCAGAAGAATTGTTAATCGGCCCAAATGGGCAGTTAGCCCCAAGCCCCAATTACCAACCAACAACCCAAAAACCACTACAAAACACACAAAAAAACACAAGTTCCCTGCTGCTATCGTCATCCATGTAGAAACCGCAAAGGAGAGAGCCAAGACATCCCGAACGCTAGGAACGAGGAGAGGTCGCAACCACCTGATAAAAACAAGGAAAACTTCGTATTAGCGGTATGTTGTTCGAAACTAATCCCACTGCATTCAATCTCATATCATTCACTCATGTTTTCCTTCATATAGCTAAAACATTTGAGTTGAGAAATCTTTCATATCATTACTTGATGAACAAGCTCACACTAATAACTACCATAATTAAATACTAAAAGAGGCAAGTCTAAGTAGTCACTACAAGAGTTCCAAAGCAAAATGGATATTTTCATCAAGTTAATAACGCTTAAATTTGTTTAAGAGGATTTGAAAAACGACCAAGTAACCCACCTAAGCAAAGAAAAGGGTCACAAAAAGAAGTTTCTTCAACTTGAAAACATGCTGAAATATGCCACAAAAGGATCAAAGTGACTAATTTCTACCCATTTTAGCATCATCAAACATCAAGACCCAAATATCATACAAGGACCTAGCATATTGCACCAAAACCAAGAAAAATATGGGCATTTTCATCTCATACTTATTGCAGGAATTTTATGAAAGCGGCAAAAATAATCAAATTTTTATGGTGTCTAGATTACTGAGTTCATTTCAATAAGAAGATAGTCAAATTGTCATATTTCTATATACACATTTAAGCCCCCTAAATCAATGACAAAACAGTTTTTACCAGCAAAATCAGAGTAGCAGTATAGCCTTTTTTACCTTCCTATAGGCTGTCTTTCCTCTTTTCCGATTTTCCCGAGCAAGTCGGATCTGCGTTTTTTTCGTACACCTGAAATTACATAAATAAATCAGTTTGAATATTTGCGAAGTAGGGATTAATGAAAGAAAAAAACAGAGTTTTCGTTTACCTTTTTGATCATCTCTGCCCGTTTCTCTTCGGCCGCTGCTGCCTCTGAGAGAAGGGCGAGGGATAGTGGGGTGGCGGCAGCGCCGTCACCGCTGTGGACGAGGGAGAGAGGAAAAAGGAGAAGGAAAGAAGACAGGAAGAGGGAGGCGGCGGCGCTCCGTCGCCGCTGCGCCGTGGAGAAGAAGAAGAAGTAGGAGAAGAAAGGAAGGGCGTAGAGAAGAAGAAGAGAGGCTGTGGAGAAGGAGAAGGGGAAGAAAGAGAGGAAAAATAAGAGGAAGGGCGGCGGCACCGTCGGCGCTGTGAGGTAGAGGTGAGAAGAGAGAGGCGAGAGGATTAGAGAAGTGAGAGAGGGAGGCTAGGTTATAATGAGCGTTTTTTCGATTTAAGAGGGCTATTTATACCTGGCCGATTAGAGTTAGGTAGATTACGGTTTTGTCCTTGCTTTCCTTCTTCAGCGCCCGAAATGGTCAGGGGTATGTTAGTCTTTTAGTTCCGGGTCGATCGTGGGCGCTCGAACCGGACGATTTACCCTCGGATCTGGCCCCTCTCCTCTTCCCCAAATTTTTATTGGGCCCAGCTCGAGTTGGAGCCCAAACCAACCAGCAGATCATCCCTTTAGCCTTTTTCAAAGCAATTGTTTGAAATTAAGTATCTAATTAATTAGAATAAGCAAAAAAATGTGTAGGATAGTAATGCTTTAGAGAATTAACTTCTCTAACTGTATTTTATATATGAAAATTAAAATTTTAAAACACAAAAAATCGAATCCTCCGGATAATTATTCGAATTAATATGTTATTTACCGATGTTAATATAACGATGAGAAAATTATCAAATCGGCAAAGATATTTGGAACAAATTTATTCGAATGTAAATTTCTTTCCCCGTTTGATAGTTTTTTTAATTTTATCAAATCAAATTAATTAATAAAAAAATCAACTAATTTGTAATTAAGTAATGGTATATGAAAATTAATTATACCTTAAATAATAAACCTTTAACAATGCTATTACAATATTACAAAAATTTCTTATTTGGAGGAAGAGTTATTAGGTGGCTGTTAACATCGGTAAATGAGCTTGCAAATGGTGAGTGGCGACAAAGTTTGTAGTAGGTGGAGCTAGGTTCGGGTGAAGAGCAAGGAAGAATCGAGCAGGTTATTAACATGAATAATACCTTACTAAACTAATACCTATATTTCAAAACCCATCATTCTGATTTTTAAAATTGAATAAATAATTTTTTGATCAAATTTCATCCACTTTCGTCCAAATTTTCCATTCAAACGGCCACATTGCCGCATACCCTTCCACCATATAACCATCAAACTCATTTAATATTTTATCAACGTTTAAAAAGTTAAAAAAAACTCTCTCCTTTCATTCTATGCGCCTCCCTTTTGATTCTTTCTCAATGTTTAAACAATTTTAAAAAATCTCTAACGTTTAAAAAACTATTCACCTACGATTGAATGAGTGCTGTGTTTAAACCTTCAGTTGCTTGATGATATCGAGAAATTTTACTTCCAAGACAGTGTCATTAGACACGTTCACAACTATTATTTTTTTCTATTTCAAGTTTCTTGTGTTCTTTATTAGGCTGTAACTAGTTATAGTTTACATGACCCCTTTCCTTTCTAGTTGATTTATGGGTTCCATTCATCTTTTTTAATTGAGTTTTGCGGTGTTTGAACTTCTCTGATCCAACGGATCCACCACATTTTGAGATTGGTAGCTAGATTCGACGAAAATCAAAATTTTAAACTTCTTCCGTTAGATCTTTACCTTCCTTCTCGTGTTGCACCCCTTTTCTAACAAGTTTGATTTCTATTTAAGGGTGTTGGATTTTTGAATTTTTCAATGGTGCATCGGAACCTTTCACGTATATATGACATTTTGACCAATAAAAATGTTCGAATTAAAAGGTTAAAAAATGTATTTTTAGTTTTTATTCTATTTCTAGTTTTCTTTTATTGTCGTTTTAACATGTCACTCTTCGAATAGCCTGAGCATCGACTAAACTCTAGCTCTACTCCAAGGACTTGTCCCGTCGGCTATCCACACTTCCTTCCAATCAAGTAGTTTTGTCTAGATCCGCCACAGTTTAAAACTGATATCTAGTTTCAACAAAACTCAAAATTTTAAACTTCTTCCGTTAAATCTCTACCTTTCTTCTGTTAAAACTGATATCTAGTTTCAACGAGACGATTTCTACGACACCAATCCTAAGTACACCATCTCCTATGGAGAAACGAGCGACAAGCCGATATACAAAGACGGTATTTACAAAGTTTCGGGAGGAGTTGGTTGAAACTTTTGTTTATACTCGCTAACGGAATCGAGGGTGATGAAACCGTCGGCAAATTCGGGGTTGCCAAATTTGAAGATGATCATAAGGAATATATTGTTACATTGAATCACGGAGATATGACGGCAAGCTGCAGCTGCCAAATGTTTGAGTTTTCAGGCATTCTTTGTAGACATGTTTTGACAGTGTATTAGGGAAACAAACTCAAAAGTTTGTTACCAGTTTGTTAGGAAAAGTTAGTTAGCTGTTATTTCTGTTATCATAATTAATTACAATAGCCTTTCTGTTATTTCGGTCGATTACAATGACCAACATATAAAAACCTTAGAGTTTGGGTTGTAAACTCACCGTTTCATTTTACACTTTACTCATTCAATCAAACAAGTTCTGCGTTCTTCTTCTTCCTTCTTCTTCCTTCTTCCAAATCTTCTCCAGATTCACAAAACTCTAACATGGTATCAGAGGGATCTCGTCAGTCTTCCTCGATCCAAAAGCACGCTCCCGTCTGATCTCCTCCAGTCTTCCGCTCGCTCTCATCTCTCACAGTTCACCTGCTCCATCAATGGCCGTCATCAACGACGACGAAGCCCCTGGAGTCACCGGCGCTGGTACGACTCCAACAACAGCTGATTCCCTCTCCCAAGGAGCTGTCCTAGGCATCCTGGACATCACAAATCCGTTCTACATCCATCCCTCCGAGCATTGGGGCCAGAATCTGGTCTCCACCGTTCTCACAGAGTACAACTACTCAGAATGGGCCATGGCGATTTCAATGGTCTTGGATGGCAAGAACAAGATTGGGTTCGTGGATGGCACTATTGAAGCTCCGGAGGCAGGACAACCGCTTTATCCATACTGGATTCGCAACAACAAGCTCGTCCTCAGCTGGATACTTCGTTCTATATCCCCAACTATCGCCAAGAGCATTCTTTACTCAAAGTACGCTCGATCGGCTTGGCTAGTTCTCCGATCCCGATTCTCTCAAGGCGATGCATTCAAGATCGCGGATCTGCAAGAAAAAGTCTTCGCTCTCAAGCAGGGAACTCGTTCTGTCACTGAGTTCTTCACAGAGCTCATCACATTATACGATGAGCTGTCAAACTTCCGTCCTCTTCCAGATTGTGCTTGTCCTCATCCATGCAACTGCATCTTGTCCAAGATTCGTCTCTACCACGACCAAGATCGCGTTATTCGCTTCCTTAGAGGCCTCACCGACGGATTTGCTGGAGCTCGCTCTCAAGTCATGTTCTTGGATCCATTTGCCTAGCTTGGATCGTGTGTTTGCAATGATGATCCAACGGGAAAGAGACCAAGGTGGCCCTCCCATGGAAGCATTCCCGGCGGCGAGTCGATACTCGGGTGATGTTCACTCGATCCGACTCCTCGGTCGCGATTCTTCCCTCAACGCTCGTGCCCCTTCTTTCAAGCGCCAAGGCAAGCGCCCGGTTGCTCTAATGTGGTTACGTTGGCCACACAATTGACGTTTGCTACAAGAAGAACGGGTATCCCCCGAGGATACCGGCCAAAAGCAAAGAAAATAGCTCATGCTCACGCCGTCACTTTGCTCCATCGAACCCCGTAGCTGAAACACATCAAAACTCGTCCGGATTTCTCGGACGGGAATGGTCCCAATTCCGGCGGCGAGTACCAACGAATGATGATTGCCTTCCGATCATCGATGGAGCATCAACCTCTCAAATTCGACCCCCCTGCTCGGCGGCAATGTGCACCTCATAGGTTGTCATCGGTGGTCCATGAAGACACTCACGATGCTCAATAGCTCAGCAGAGTCAATGCTGCTGTACCCCATCCTCACCAAGATCCACTCACAGATCCAGACTCAGGTAACACTCCTAATTCTTCCCTCACGTCATGGATTCCAGACAATGGTGCCTCTGATCATATTGTGTGCAACATCAAATTCTTTACAAAAGTAGTTTCCATTATTGATGCGTTTGTTTATCTACCTAATGGAGTGGCTGTTCCAGCTACTCACAGGGAAGCTTGTCAAATTCTCGATGACATGATGCTTAGCAATGTGCTCTTAGTTCCCGGCTTTACATTCAACTTAGTATCTATCGATTGCTTATCCAAAGCGGGGAGGATTGAATCTATTTTTTCACAATGATGTGTGCTTAATTCAGGACTTCCCGCGTTTGAGGAAGATTGGTACAGCTAAGTTGTCCAATGGATTATACGTCCTGCAACGACCAGCTACGCAAGCAAGCTGCGCATCCATTTCCACTCCAACGAGTGCAGCAATCAATGAGAACCATGAATCTCAATTCACGGGCGATCCCTGGCGATTCCAAGCATACATCTTTTACTTTCTCTCGTGTAAAATATTGTATTGATTCATGGCATTATCGCCTTGGACACTTAGGCAATAAGTGCTTACAGACTCTAGCACAAACCAATGATCCAATTCAATTTCAGCGTGAATTTCATTGTTCTGTTTGCCCATGTGCTAAACAAAAACGCCTCCCATTTCCAACTAGTTCCACGGTTTACACTAAACCATTTCAATTGGTTAGCATGGATATATGGGGTCCTTCAACAATAAAATCAATCTCGGGACATAGCTATTTCCTAACCATATTAGATGCATATACAAGATTTACTTGGACATTTCCCATCCAATACAAATCAGAAGTTAGACCCTTAGTCCAACATTTTTTTGAATACACAAAAACTCAATTTAACGCCACCATTGGCATCATCCGTACGGATAACGGAAAGGAATTTCTCCTTCCAAATTTCTATGCCTCCAAAGGGACCATCCATCAAACCACGTGTGTACAAACTTCTCAACAAAACGATCTTGTGGAAAGAAAGCATCAACACATTCTAGCCATAACAAGGGCACTCTTAATTCAATCTTACCTTCCATCCTCCTTTTGGAGTCATGCCATCAACCATGTCATCCACATCATCAATCGCTCACCCACCCCTCTCTTACAAAATCGCACACCCTACGAGGCTCTCTATAAGCAAAAACCATCTTACACACATTTACGCGTCTTTGGATGTCTTTGCTACAGTTCCACTCTTTCCCATGGACGATCAAAACTCTTACCACGAGCTACTCCGTGCGTATTCCTAGGATATCCTCCCAACAAGAAAGGTTTTATTCTTTATTCCCTTACAAACAACTCGTTCATTATATCACGAGATGTCACCTTTTACGAAAACATATTCCCTTATTACAAGGGCCAAACTACTCATAACATAACACCACTTCCCCTTCCCAACTATGGAAATCCATCTCACATTGATGACTCTCCAAACATCATAATATCCAAGGAAACTCCTTCCATTCCTCCAAATAATCATCAAACTCTCAATACAACTAATACTCATTCAAATATAGAGCATCTTCATGACTCGTCATCAGTCATAGCTCAAACCATCAATCACCAACCAAAACGAGTATCGACAAGGGCTATTCACAAACCTAAATACCTTTCAGACTACAAGTGCAACATGATAGCAACTCGCTACCCCATGCACCATATCTTGACCTATGCCAAGCTTAGTCCTAGACATCAAAGTTTTGCCATGTCTATAACTACTCAAAGAGAACCAACCACCTACACTCAAGCTATAAAATTCTCTCAATGGCAAGAAGCCATTCAAAAAGAGCTAAACTCTCTCCTACAAACCAAAACATGGATCCTCACAGAAAAACCCCCGGGCATCATTCCCATCGCTAGCAAATGGGTCTTTCGCATCAAATACAAACAAGATGGATCCATCGACAAATACAAAGCTCGCCTTGTTGCAAAAGGGTATACTCAAACTCAAGGGCTTGATTACATGGACACCTTTTCACCGGTTGTAAAAATGACAAGCGTACGAACACTTCTTGCCATCGCCGCTATCAAAGGGTGGCACCTCGAACAACTAGATGTTAACACGGCTTTTCTCCATGGTGACCTTGATGAAGATGTTTACATGAACATACCATCCGGTCTACCCATCTCTCCATCCGACAAAGGAAAAGTACGCAAACTAAACAAATCCCTTTACGGACTCAAACAAGCTAGTAGACAATGACATGCAAAGCTTTCTCAAACCTTAACATCTCTAGGATATACTCAATCCAAATCAGACTACTCACTATTTACCAAAACCACCGATAACAAATTCACAGCCCTCCTCATCTATGTCGATGACATCATCCTAGCAGGATCAGACACTAATGAAATTAAAAAGGTCAAAAATCACCTCGACCTTGCCTTTACCATAAAGGATCTAGGACCTCTCAAATATTTCCTTGGAATGGAAGTCGCTCGCAACTCAAAAGGAATTCACCTATGTCAACGAAAATATACTCTTGATTTACTCTCGACACCGGCTACACCGATTGCAAACCGGCTTCTACTCCAAGTGATCCGGGCATCCATCTTAGCACAAAAGATGGATCACCTCTAAGTCCTCGAAGCAACAACATCATATCGTCGATTACTTGGACGCCTTGATACCTATGCACAACTCGACCAGACATATGCCATACGGTCAACCACCTTAGCCAATTTGTTTCAAACCCCACCACTTCCCATGAAAAAGCCACACATCGACTCCTCCGATACCTCAAAGGCACTGTTGCCCATGGACTTCATTTCTCAAACAACTCATCCTTCAAAATTCACACATTCTCTGATTCATATTGGGCCGGATGCCCCGATTCTCGACGCTCCGTCACAGGTTTTTGCATCTTTCTCGGAGACTCCATCATATCTTGGAAATCCAAAAAGCAACCCACTGTCTCTCGATCATCAACAGAGGCTGAATATCGAGCACTCGCTTCAACCTCAGCTGAACTTCAATGGCTACATGGTCTCATAAACGACTTTTCCATCAACATACCACAACCCCACAAAATATATTGTGACAACCTCTCTGCAGTCAAAATGACGGAAAACCCAATCCAACACGAACGATCAAAACACATTGAGTTAGATTGCCACTTCATACGAGACAAAGTCCTCAATGGATTTCTAAAAGTCCAACACATATCCACTCAAAATCAACTCGCTGATCCATTCACCAAATCACTACCAGTTCACATTTTTCGAAATCTTATTTCCAAACTACACATGGAATCAATCCATACTTAGTTTGCGGGGGTATTAGGGAAACAAACTCAAAAGTTTGTTACCAGTTTGTTAGGAAAAGTTAGTTAGCTGTTATTTCTGTTATCATAATTAGTTACAATAGCCTTTCTGTTATTTCAGTCAGTTACAATGACCAACATATAAAAACCTTAGAGTTTGGGTTGTAAACTCACCGTTTCATTTTACACTTTACTCATTCAATCAAACAAGTTCTACGTTCTTCTTCTTCCTTCTTCTTCCTTCTTCCAAATCTTCTCCAGATTCACAGAACTCTAACACAGTGTTCACTGTTTCGAACATTTTTACATTGCCGGCACAGTATATCTTGCCTCGCTGGACAATAAATGCTAAAGCTGGTCGTCGGATTGAGGAACCTAGCACTGAAGACCCCTCAAACCCTGTGTCTCTTACGTCTCGATACAACAATCTCTGCCGAGAAGCAATCGGGTATGCTGAGGAAGGGGCAACAACTTTGGAGACTTATAGTGCTGCATTGGCTGCCCTTAGAGAGGGTGGTAAGAAGGTTGCAGATGTGAAAAATAACGTTGCCAAACTTACACCTGCAATCACAGAGGGTAATGGTAATTCTTACGATGACAAGACGACATCGACAGCATCACAAGACACACCCCCACTGTTGTGGCCTAATCAAGATGAAGTTTTCCGTAAATTTTATCAGAACCATATTGGTGCTTCGGCTCCATCTGCTGCTGACGTAAATCTTCCCCTAACGCCCCCCATGTCCATTAAGCGAGAGGATGTACCTACTGTAAATATGGTATCCTTAATGTGCTATTCCACAAACCTACTGTTTCTATTTACAAGTAACTGGTTGGCTCCTGACAACTAATCTATCTGCTTTTTACAGGCGGCAGTTCATCTTCATCTTAAAGCAATGACCTGGGAGATGGAAAACAAGAGTGCCATCCCGAGAATTAGAGTAGCTGTTATTCACCTAAAGGTGTGTATTTAGTAATCTGGATCTCAATTTGGTCGGTTTCCTTGAATGATACAAATGGGAAATGTGTGATCTATTGATTTATAACCCCTGGGGTCTCTTTGCCAACGACCTTCTTTCAGTTTTCTAGTTTCAACTTTCCAATTTATCGCCTGACCTTTGATATGTACTGTTGCAACGCGACGGCTGCAGTTGCAAGATTACAGCAAGACTCCAGCCATTGACTTTGACGTCAAGTTTCAACTCTCGAAAGTCTCGTTAGAGCCCATGCTGAAGTCTATGACAAGCGTCAACGAGCAGCCCTCAAAGACAGCTAGCAGTGTTACTGTTATTAACTTAGAGGTGTGTAAATCAAATTTCTGAATCTCTCTCCCGCAATAAGAAGTACAAAACAGAAACTGCTGGATTAGCTTTATTAGTGCTTTCCCGGACAACCTTCCATGGGAAAATAGAGTTCCATTCTCAATTGTTTTTTTTACTTAAATTGCGTATATGTCCTTTTAGGGAAAATAGAGTTCCATTCTGTCATATTGGTTGTAGATGTTGGTTCATCAATGGTTTGGAATGACATTAGGCATTCACCCATCTTTGATGCTTTTTGTATGGTTCGATATCTCTTCTAGTCTTGCACCCTTTTTGGTTCTGATCTCTTGAGTTTCCAATTTAAAACAGTCTTCATTGATTATAAGCCTCATTTCTAGTGGTTTTGTGCTCAAGGTCTACCCTAAATTTCTAGTCTCATAAAGCTACCATATGGTAACATTTGAAGCTTAGGCCAATCATAGCTATAGCACATCTGATTGCTGACAAATTGCTTGTTAAACTAGTTCAGTTTCATGGTCTGCCTGATGCTTTTTATCAATCAATATTGTTTAAGAAATTGGATATATTATCATACAGTCTCGCTCGATACAGTTCTTGAAGTGCACCTCTCTCCTTGTGGGGTTGAGGACAAGAATTATTGGTCTAGGAATAGAGAATTTATGTTTCAATTATGAATTGTTTCTTTGTTCGTGTTCGATTGGTATAATTTGCTCTTGCTTTTCCTCTTTCAGCTTCGCGAGACTGAAACTAGTCCAGGAGAGCCAGTGCTCGTTAGGTTCAAGGTCTCGAAAGGGACTCTAGCTGCTATGTTGGCATCCATGTCCTACATACGCAAACAGCTCTCAAACACTGTAAGTATCCCTTAATCTCTGTCTTGTTCCAGATTAAATTTTTTGTTTCAGAGTCCCGTGATGTTCCTTGTTCTTTCTTTCGGTAGTCAAATAAGTTGTCCAGAACTAGTGATAAAAATTATTACACGTACCAAGAGATCACAAATACTCTGAACTTGCTTCAAACTAGTAGTTGAATCTTGCTATTCATGGAGCAAACCCTATTACTGTATTTGTGCGTATTCGTTTCGCATGAAATCTCGTTGTAGACAGTGTGCATTGATTATTCTTCGTTTTTTATATGAATATCAAGTATTATATGGTCGGATTTTTAGTTTTTTATAGAGTTGTCTTTTTATCTATGTAGATGACTTGTTTGTGCTACGAATTTCGAAACCCAATTGACCAATTTTCTAGCTCCACCACTGGATGTGGAGGAATCTAGAATCTTGTGATGCGGCCATTGATTCTCAGAGCTGGGTTTTCTTTTGTGTGTTGAATGCAGGTGGAGCCATCGTCAGCAGACTCTCGTGCTTATAAGAAGCAACGGAAGTGAAGAAGAAGACGGCGAGGGTGTAGTCTACGTTATGTACATTGTTAGAGTGATGACTTCTAGTGAAACCAGATTTCGGTCAGTGGTAGGTATTTAAGATTGTTGGTTGGTTGTTCCCCAGATCTTCAGCCAAAAACGCTCTGTAACTTTTAAGGTGGTGGTGTAAAACAGTTGTATGTGTGGTCCTGTGGATGAAAAGAACCATTCAGCTTTCCATTGTCGATGGAGATGATATATACTGTGCGGACAAATAAGCAGGATTATGCGTTCTTAGTGTTTGCTGTGAGTTGTAAAAGATTTTAGGATGTGAAACTTCCTCCACTCTTGAACATTACTAACGTCGGTTTTCTTGTTCTTTTTCGTTCAAAATTGTAATACCTTGTTTTTTGTCTCATGAATGCGGAATGCCGTTCGAAAACTTTCACGACCAAGTCCGAGTCACGAGTCTACCTGTCAACGATCTGTAACTATGAAATTGCTCCGATTCCTGACTTCACATAGCATCGTGCAAGTTGTATAAAGTACCTCCTAGGTTAGTTAGATCGAATTCATTGTGTTTTCGAAGTAAACTGACTGACTATTTTGTAGCCAACGACACCTCAGTTTTATCTGTTTGGGCTGCATGCTATGAAGTCATTTGTTTCTTAATTGCGTTTGGTCTTGTGATCAACTCCGTCCAAAGAACTCTGCAACCCGTTTGTAGTTGTTTAGATCGTATGCTTGTGTTTGTTCCGTGCTCGGCTCTAGATCGGAATTATTGACGATATCCAAAGAATGAAAGTCGACTTCCCGAAACAAGTTGTTCCAAAAGAGGCAACTTCCTGAAGGGAGTTAATACTCGGACTAGCTCACTGGTAGAGCCGTCAGCTGTAAACCAACGGGCGGTATGTCAAAATGTAATTTGAGACTAGGTTTGACAAGTAAAAAGCTGAATGAAATGTTGACTATCTCTATACAACTTATCTCGTTAAAGTAATTTTAGAGAGCAAACTTTCTCATTACCGCAACCAAACGAAGCCTAGTTATCACATTATGAACCAAGCTTCACCTTGAATTTGTTTGATGTACCGTTATGAACACTTGCTTTAATAACACTCGTCTATCCATTAAAGCAATCATCCTTGGGGTCAATTATAGTAATTAGTTTACAGCACAACAGAGGAAAGGCGAACCAAAATAAATCCCGAGTCAAATTTCTAAGGCAACCTTTTCAATTGGCTCTCTCCAGAAAATGCAGACCCAAATGAACAAAAAAGGGGAAATGAGTAAAACCCTCTGGATTCACGTCACTGTACCGCCCTTCCATCAACTATCACATACAACCTAAGGTAATAAGATCGTTCTGAACATCTTCCGATCCCCGCAGACGAAACGAACCTTGTCCGACGATGAACTCTAGGGAGTGGTTGGACTGCTCTTCCCATTATTAAATCTTCCGTAAGCCACAGCAGGTTTCTGCTTCAAAGAGATTACTACTGGGAAGTATCGGCACTCCGGCATTTTACATGTCTACAAACTCCGGTAGTCTATCACCGTGACTTCATCGTCAGGTGCATCCAGGTCTTGGTAACTGCACATAAAAACTCGAAACTTAGAACTGCAAGTTCCAATCAGCAAATCAAGGACCAGAGTACGGATTAAATGGTTGTTTATGCAGTTCTATAACTATGCCGAGCAAAGCAACCATGTCCGCTTGAGCAATTAAAAATGAAGGGCCAGACTAAAATTGAATTACTATCTTCACACAGAATAAGGTGCGGAGAAAGTGACCTGCGAATCCGTCGGGGATCCTGCTGGAATGCTGAAGATAGGAGGATCGGAGCCGGTCCACGTACTTGGGGACCTGGTCTCTGGTTTCTACCACCACCTTCAAAAGGAGGACCACCTTGCTCTCTGAACATCCGCATCGCGACTTCAGGCGGCGCTGGGACAAAAGGGCCCAAAGGACTGCATATACAAGATATTAGTATCAGATGACATCTTTCAGTAAACAAGGATGGTTGTGATTGGCTTCATGTGAGTCAACCTACCCAGCACCAGGAACAGGCATCAAGACTGGAGGAGCCATATCCGAGGAGAAAGGAGCGTGCATCCCTTGCCCGCCAGCACTATCATACATTTGTTCATCAGGATTTCCTCCATCAGCACCATCGGTGTTCGACTGGAACTCCCCTGGCTGTGAGTTTTCAGATCTACCATTCGCTTGATTTTCACGCTCTCTCTTGTTGCCACGTACATCTTTCAAAGGACCTAACCTACTGTGTATTGATCGATCCTTCTACACAGAAATTTTGCATTACTAGAAAGCCTCAATGAAGGAAAGATTAACAGTAAGATGTCGAAATGAAAGCTGGCATATTTTCATTCTAAAGCATTTTAGTAGTGTTATTTTCATAAGGCATACCACTATAGGTCGCTGCATAACAGGAGTACCACCAGGTGCATTTGGATCACTGCATGCAGAAACCAAAAACTCATCAAGGATACTGGATACATGTAACTTTAGTTCAAGAAGAACCGTACATAAAAGCAAGGTGCTTTACCTCATGTAGTTTTGAAAATAAAGCTCCTCCCTCACTTTGGATGTGACCTCCAAAACAACTTCAGGATGTTTAAGTTTTATATGCTTGTGCACAAATTCAGCAGCATGAAACAGCTTTGTGCAACCCCCAGGCCCTTAAGATATGTAAGGAGTGTGTCCATCAATTCAACGCCCTCCAGGCCCTTAACAGAGCTTAACCCTCATACAATAATAACAGGACCAGAAGAGCTTCCATGAGATTTTTCTCTGTTTGCTTTATTGCTATCAGAACCAGCTAAGATATTATCTGTAATTCCCTTTTCAGAATCAAGCTTGCGGACTAGTGTTTGTGCTCGTTCAATGTCAGCTTGAATTCTTCTCGGTTCCGAACTAATTGCATGAGCCTTAGGAGCAGATGAAAGAACATCAGAATATTTGGCAGGTGCCTTGCCAGGTCGCTTTCGTTTTCCCCCATTGGCACCTTCATCTTCAGAGTTTGGGTTGCTGGTCTGTCCTGCCTTATTTGGGGGCAGTGCGTTGACACCAGGACCTCTGCCATTTGACATTAAAATTGAGATTTCAGTACAAACACATCAATTATATAGATTTAGCAAAAATATCAAATTATGCAAGTAGAAGTGAAAGCATTATTCTTACAAATCCACAGTCCCACTCTGTAGATCAAGCAAAAATTCCTTGGCAACCTTTCGAGCAAGCTCATTCCTCCTACAACCCATGAGAGAGGTTAAATAGAAAAACAATCAACCAATGGTAAAATACAGATCATGTCTTACATACAGAAATCAGAAACTGTACCCAATCAAATGGAACTAAATCCTAAAAGGCAGAACATTCATTTCATTACAAATGGGCATTCCAACTTCAGCCTAGATTGAAATTGTACATAGATAAGCAGATTTTGGAACGAGTATAAAAAGAGATACCTCCATCTCAATAAGATTTACCTTTCTATAGCTGGAACCAAATTGGTGGGATGGTATTTGTCTTTTAACCTACACAAACAAAATTCCAAATTACAACAAGACACTTACAGAAACTCATCTAAGGAATACTCAAAGTGGAGATATCCATACCATTCTTCATCTTTATGTGCCTCGAAGAATACTCTTTTCTGAGTCGTAATATACTCTGACTTGTATTCTTGATATCTGAGTAATAAAAGTCGTTGGTACTTCAAATTCCACGACAACAAATCAAGGCCATGATTTAACCTCAATAAAGACCTCGGTGTACCTGCGTTCAGCTTCAGAGGGAAGTATGTCATCTTCAAGCTCCTGGATGAATTGTTTGTAAGACATTAATCCTTCTCTGCAAAAGAAACTTAGCCATGTAAGATGACAAAATGAGAAGTAATTAGATATAATGGAGCCATTACAATCTGGATTGATATATTTCAGCTGGTAGATCACATGTGTACATTACTCGATAATATATGCAGATTTAATAAGATAGCCGATAAATAGATTGATGATGCATTTATTGAGAATAAGATCAACTAAGAAGAAGTCAAAATCAATGAGAAATAGCTTCCAGAAATTCTGCGGAGACAAATTAGCCCCTTCTACTACGAATTTAAAACTAACCTTTGAGTGGTCCCAGCATTAGCAGGATCACCATATTCACCACGGCCAGCATCCCACTCTGCAAAACAAAGCTCTAATTCAGTGCCAGATAGTTAAACATGGTAGAAATGCATCAATCATCAAAGAAGCATTAGTCTGAAGTCTGCTGTCAAGTATTTAAAAATAAGGAAGTGCTGCCCCATCAATGACACAAAATACATCCTGAAACATTGTCATTAAACACCAATTCTGATTGCATTAGATTGGCATGTATAATAATCTAAGTAGATATGTATATCAGATTCCACATTGAAATGATATAACGGTGAGACGACTGATTCTAGATCATCATGTGGATATAATTGAAATCCATTAATGTAAACATATTGAGACCTAACAGCACAGTATGCGCATATCTAAACACAGTTATTTTAGTCAACAATAGTATTTTCTACAAGTTTTAGAATTGGAATGCAAAAAATTGAGAGGAGGTTTGCTCTAGGTTTCAACAGATGACTACCTTGATATCCACCACCACGACCCATGTACCGATTATTAGGACGTTCATCACCATAGCCAGGCCTTCCACCCATGTCACGGTCATATCCACCGCCACCATCATACCCAACCCTACACGAAACGAACAAATATGTGATACTGATAGATTGTAAGCAAAAGGATTGCTACAGCTCATATTTTGAACAGCTAACCAAAATTCTACAGCCTATTAGAGGGAGGTTTGGGTCATTCCATAGGAAGGGCTGTATTTATGGGCAGTAATCCTATGGAGTTAGCTTGTATTCAAGATTATGTGATCCTAGAGTCGTTTTTTCTCTTAACAGAAAATTAAGACAGCAACATCCTCTATAAGTTCGATCTATTCCCGGGTGCTTCCCAAAACAGAATAAAACAAAGAAATACGGATAAAACAATTGATGCTATGTAATATCAGAAAGGTTACAAGAAAGACTGAAGACTAAAGCTTATCAAACTGCAGAAAATGGAGGAAATAAGTCGACACAAACATTAGTGTACTGATTATCAACTTATCATATTGTAAAACATTCCTACACCATTGAGAAATTCTACAAGCAGACTGCCACAGCCAAAGAACAAGTCGAAGAGGAAAACTGCCCCTTTCAAACATGGAAGTCATTTCCTACAAATGTCTTTATTCAGTAGAAAGTCCATGAAAACCATACTAAAAACATCCGGCATCATTAATATTTCAAACTTCACAGACACAGTACCCATGTAGTTACCATCTCAAACTCACATCACCCTCTGAGCGTAAATACAAGTGATAATTTGCAGTCCTTCCGGGACTGGCAAACAGTTAGGAAATTAGACACGAGACAGGAGAGTTGATGAAACTGGCGACTGACAAGGCATATTGATACATGCACCGTTTAGTCCAACGAATTGCAAAGTAAAAGACCCCTTTGAGCTCTGTGGCTGCTGTTAGTTTAACTTGGTCTGTAGTATTTCGAAACTGAGAAGCTAGCTCTAAGTTTACAAATCAATTTCCTTTCCAAAGAGATGTTTCTTCTGAGATAAGCACAATGCTATGCGACCATAAAGTAATGAAGTTGCTTACACTAATATCAACAATCTTGAACGTCACAGTTCTAAAGTAAACCCTCACTACGAGCACTCAGTTCAGACAAGAAGGGGACGTCAAGTCATATATCAGCTGAAGCTCTCACTGGTTTAACAAATTCCTCAAGGAAATCCAAAACTAACCTTCTATCGCCAGGTCCGAAACCACCTCTCCTATTGTCATAACCGCCATCGTCCCTCCTGGACCTCTTGTACGGCGGAGGAGACCTACGAGGTGGAGGAGAGTGCCTCCTATCCCTATAAGGAAGCGGCGGAGGGCTCAAACTGTTCCTCCTCTTGTAATCCCTCTCTCTGTCTCTAGGTGGTGGAGGTGGAGGGGACCGATTCCTGTCATAGTAATCGCCTCCTCGCCGATTGGGAGGGCGGTCGAGGTCTCTATCGTCTCGGCGCTCGCGGGAGTCTCTGTCGCGACGGCGAGGAGGTACAGGAAGAGGTGGTGGGGGCGGAGGGGAAGATTGGGGGTCGTCGTCAACAGCGGAGGGCTTCTCGTTGGGGTCACGATCACCGTTGCCATCGACGGAATCGACCGGCATGTTAATGACTTCGGCCATGGCTGAGTATCTAGCCGATTGGATGACCAAAAAAATTTCTTGAAACCCTAGATACGGGAAGCAAGAACAAGATGCAGAGAAGTAGAAAATGAAAATCGCTGTGTTTTTTTTTTTTGAACTTTTTCGAAATAAGTGTGTTTACTGTTTTCGCCTTCCCGCAAATTAGTAAGCGCAGGGCCTGCGGATCGGGCCCGTCTAGTCTGATCCAAAAAGAAATTAATTTCACATACCTTGTTAGTTTGGGTTGGGCCGAACTGTGGGTGTGTCGGACCAAATCTGGGAAACAAAACAAGGAAATGGAATCTGACCGCAGACCAAGGAGATCAAAACCCTGCTAATAGGAGCGTGATCAAAAGCAAGAGCTTCCGCTTACAGCGTTAGCAAGCGAAGAAAGGAAACGAGGGGAAGATTCCAGCAACGCAACAGCCAGACCTGCAAAATAAGAACACACCCAAAATCAGCAAACCTCACCTTACGGCGGATAGAAAATCTCGTTCAACATCGAAGCCTGCTTGTGAACTTGTAACCATTGAGTCGTTTTGAGCGCAATTTTCCATGCCAACTGAGTAACGGTGAAACTTTTTTCTCAAAAAATTCGATTGTTGCGCTTGATCCAAATATACTAACCAATCATATTTATGCTATACGAATTGGATTTGCAAGCCCCCATTTACTAAAAGTGAGCTAATTTTGAATTTTAAGACATTGCAATAGAAGAAGAATTGAGAATTGAAATTTTGTTTAGCTGTTATAATGAGAAAATTATAAAATGAAAAATTGAAATTGAAATTGAAATTGAAATAGTGTTCAGCTAACAAATTAATCGAATTTCAATTATATTAACATCTGTTTTGATTAAAGTTAATTTATAAATATAACATATGTTTCAATTTAAAACAACGACATTTCCGTATCACCGGAATATCAAATCGGCTAATCGTAATCGCATCTGATACAATTGCTTATTTTATAAATTATAGTTTTTTATCGATCATTTTATAAATTATAGTTGAACCGTGATTTATAAACCCTTCAAAATACTTAGATAGATGAAAATCTAAATCCTATAAATTATTTAGCATTATAATATTGTTTGATATGATGTCAGTAAAGAAAAGAATTTGAAGAAAGTAACACTGTAGCAGATAGAAGTAAGAAACAGGAGTGGATAAACGTAGAAAGAGTAGACATCTTAAACTCAAATAAACAAAGAGCAGACCAACGTGTGAAGTTTTTACCGGCGCTGAAAAAGTCGGTCCATGGTCAGATGCAGTGGAAATGCGCATATTTCGTACGTGAATCCTTAATATGTCATTGCTTATGCTATAGTGGAAACTAAGCTATCAGAGTTGTGTCTGTAACTCAGGTGCTAATGCACCTTATTATTCGTTTATAATCAAATGATTCTCAGAAACATTGCGCAAGTCATACATCAACCAATAACAAAGAGTCAGATCGTTAAGCTCGATACAATGAAATTCAATAATCAAAGAATGACCTCTACCAGCTAAGTAATCAACATCATGGTTTTTCTCGCGGTAGATATAAATAATGCAAACCTCTCAATCACTCCAGAAAAGATCATAGGCGCAATTGAGGGTAGTAGTGTGTGAGTGGGTGTCCCGGCCAGTTGACTGAAGAAGAGTAACGGCACATTGGAAGTAAAGGAGGAGCTGAACATTGCGGTAGCTCCTCTCCCAAATCAACTACCATTTTGATCCGATACCCCCGCAACTCGGCCTGGTGATCGAGCAAATACCAAAATTTTCAAAAGATGCGGCCAATCAGCGTCGACCGGTGCGGTTCAGAAAACACAGAATATAACGTTCTAATTTACGCTGACGTAGCTAGCTAGCTATCTTCAATTCGCAGCAGCTTAATATCACGCAAATACACAGAAGAGAAACAGAATAGAGAGAGACAGAGAGAGAGAGAGAGAGAGAGAGATTGGGACAAAGATTCATAGCTAATAAATAATCACACCAGAGGATTGTATATTATATTGTACACAGAGAGAAAGAGGGACGTAGATTTGAGAGTGCCGTGATGGGAGCTGCGGATCTGGTCTGAGATTTCCCCGTCGGCGAAGCTTTTTCTTCATTTGGGGAATGCTTTTGGTTGACTGAGTGTTCCTTTTCAGGTCAGGGATTTCATTTGTTTTCCCGCGTTTTTTTTACCCCGTAAGATCGATTGTGGATTTTCTGTTCAAGAGCTCCGTGATCTGTTTGTCGGTGGGGGTGTGAGATCCGATCCGTTTTACTGCTACCGTTCTGACTGGCGATCCGTTTCGATCTGTGAATTGTGTAATGTGTTTCTGTCACAAGCTGGTGGATCTGGTCCTGCTTCCAGCTTTTTTTTCAAAATTTTCTTTTCTTTTTCACAGGCGAGATTTAGCTCATTTTCATGGATGTTCTATTTTTTCTCATCTGTGTATGAAGGGGAATACGAGCTGTTACTCTGCTGCTGTGGGACTAATGTGGTACTGAATTTTGTTGTGCAGATTCGATCTATAAACTATAAACGTTGGTTGCTGCATTCGTTGGCCAAATGAAAAACGCTGTGATAGAATGCAGCGTTTGCCGTTCCAAACTGCTGTCCCCAGCTTCCAAAACTGTTTCCAGGGCTTATGACAGGCACAAGAGCAGGGTATCATCCAAGCAGCGCGCCCTCAATGTTTTGTTAGTTGTTGGTGATTGTATGTTAGTTGGCTTATCGGTGAGTGATCTCGGTTTCTCTTTTTTTTTCTCGTCGTTGAAAAGGTGTGTAGCTAACTTATGGATGCTTCAGCTACTGTTTGGTATATCTGTTTGATACTTCAGGCGCATACTGTGTATATTACCGTGTACGGGAATCTAGTATGTCTTCTTCGGCTATGCCGTAGCCAGTTCCTTCTGACGAACTCAAGAAAGACGGTTCCAATTGATTGATATGCCCTGGCTGGACGAGTTTCATATGATTTGAAGTTAGTTTTATGTTAGGCGAGCTTCTTTTTAAACCGGAGGATATTCTAAATGTGTCACATTACCAGCATTCTCCCAGTGTGCATTGGTAGAAACTGAAAATTTAATAATTTATAGCATTCAACTCTCAAATATGAGAACAGCAGTCTATGTTATCAATTTAAAAGCTGTCCTGCTCTATCACTGAACTTGTATGCGTGTTAATCTTAATGAAATTTTGACTTCTCCTGCTGCATGTCCCTACTTCCGCATAAGTTTCTGATATGTGTTGTGTGAAATTTAGGGTCTTTACCAGTTATATTACCTTTTCGTTAGGATATAGTAGAAGTCCTGGATTACCTGATATACTTTGCATTTTGTTGCAGCCTATACTGGTTTACATGTCCAAGGTGGATGGGAAATTTGAGTTCAGTCCAGTAAGTGTCAACTTCTTGACAGAAATTGCAAAGGTCGCATTTGCAATTGTTATGCTTATTTTACAGGTAATATGAATAGCCCTCTACTCATTCCTTAATTACAGCTGTCATTACATATTATTTGCCTCATTACTAAGTCATTCAATGGTTGTGCAAAATTGTTTGGGAGCTATGCCGTTGTTTTTTGTAATCTATGAGCCGTAGAAAATTGATAATATAACTTCACCTCAGCTGTTAAAAAGTAGATGACTGAATTGAAGACTATCTCTAGTGTGTGAGAGAGGAGGGTTAGGGTGTAAGTGGGGCTTCTGAAAGAGAATGTTTAGACACTACAGGTCTTGGCTACAGGGGTATCTTGTTGTTCATTCTCATCAAAGATTACATTGACTATCCATAATTGTTCCTGTTTTTTACGATCTATGATTTATTTGCACAATTATGCAGGCTAGACGTCAAAAAGTTGGAGAAAAGCCACTTCTATCATTATCTTCACTTACACAGGTATGGTTGTGCTGTGAATACTAAGATGCATGATGGAAACAACATTTCAATGGGCAAGCATGATATTTAGATCCTCAGGGCCTTTGCCTCTCCAAATTAGATTTTAGCTAAACTAAGGATTTCTGTAACTACTCACAGAATAGCCTGCATTGTGCAGATGTCTGCGTTGTAGACCAACAAACTACTGGGTTGCTTTGTTCAGCTATCGACACAATCTAACTTATTAAATTCACAGATCTATTAGAGTAGAAATAAACTCTTCATTGTGCTGTTTGATTCATTATTTCCATATCCTTTCATAGAGTTTCCATCTTTTATTTCTTGCCTTAATACATTTTATAATTTATTGTTTGACAGGCAGCTCGTAACAACGTCCTTCTTGCAGTTCCTGCTTTTCTATATGCTATCAATAATTATCTGAAGTTCACCATGCAGGTAGGAGTTTATGTGGTTTAACTTTAGGATATGCTTAATGATTACGTGCATAATGTTTAGAGCAGCATTAATGTTTAGTTGCTTTGACTGTTAAGGCTGCTCTTACTTTCATCTTATGACAACAGAGAAAGAACAAGATGTGTGAAAAGGTATTTCCATACAAGGAAGAGATCGATTTTATAACGTAAAATCTGCTGTTAGGAAAGCCTTTGTGGTCTAACGGATAAGTAGTAGTCTAGTCACTCCTGAGGCCATGGATTCAATTCCTACCTCCTGTCCCTTATGCTATAAAACAAAAAATGTAAAACGTGTTGGTGACTACCTGAACTTCTTTGTAAGGTGAGGGAACACTAGCTTTATTTTTACGAGGAGAAGCACTAGCTGCAAGGAGACTTAGGAAAAACATCCATAGACCATACTTGGTCAATTAGTTGGGTAGCCTGTTTGTTAGTCGGTAATAGTTGAAGCTGTTAAGTTTGAACGACTGTTATTTCATTTCTTTTCAGTTAGAAGCATGTCTTAGGGGAGTATTTTCATTCCTTAAATTACAATCATAATTAGACTGATCAAGTTCAATTTCTGTTACACATACATGGGTTTATTTTCCTTGGTCACATATGTTTATGTTGCTGTGAGGGTTCGGTGTCTGGAGTTTTCCATTACTGTTTGGTTTTAAAATATTTGATTGAGGACTGTTGGTTATTTTGCAGCTTTATTTTAATCCTGCAACCGTGAAGATGCTGAGCAATCTAAAGGTATTTTATTGCTCAAGTTACTGACTAGTTCTCGTAATGCAGTTTATTCATGGCTTAAAAACAGGCTGTTTTGCTCCTTTATAACAATAGGCCATGGCTGGATACAGTTCAGCTCTTGTAAAATTAAGCAAATGCACGATTCTTCTATGTTGATATCAAGCATGACTGTGTGTTTTCCAAAGATGTTTTCTAGTCTACTTTCCAGTATTGAGTTGTCCATGAAATAGTTTGGCATTTAAACATCACATGCTCAATTCTTATTGTTTTCCAAAAAAAAATTGGGATCTTCTAAAATATTCCAAATAGTTCAATTAAAAAGTCTTAAATGAAAAGAATGTGTTTTGAGGGTTTTCTCTGTAAACAGTATGGTGGAAATAATTGCCGCATCATGTAAATTTGTAAATATAATTGGAAGAAGTAATCACGAACTGAAATTTTTGAGCTGTTAAAAGTTCCCATGAAAAAGTTGTTATGAACAGTTGGGCTCTTTTTGTTTGAAATAATGTGATGCAGTATGTTCTAAACTCTTTGTTTGTTTCTAAATTCACCTGTAAAATTCTATCAAATAAAGCGGAGAACCTGTAATTTCTTGAACAAGCGGAAAACCTGTAACAAGAGGTTTGGATGTTCTTAAAAAAACTGCAGTTTAAGTATTTTTCAACTCAAATATGCAGGTTCTGGTTATTGCTGTTCTGCTGAAGTTTGTAATGAAGCGGCGTTTTTCTATAATTCAGGTTAGTCCTATAAGGCACATATTGTAAGTTTTATTATTTTGAACTCCGTGTGTCCTTGGCATCTACTGCTTCACTTGACAAGTGTAAAACTGATTCATGATGTGTGACAGTGGGAAGCCCTTGCTTTACTGCTCATTGGAATTAGCATAAATCAGTTACGGTCTTTACCTGAAGGTGCTACTGCAATGGGCCTTCCAGTTGCAACGGGAGCTTACATGTACACTTTCATCTTCGTAAGTTGAAATGTAGTTCAAGTAAAAGTAGCTATTTCTCCTTCTGATGTGCTTAACTACTGGCCAGTTCAGCAGTATTGATGATAGTATTTGCTACTTTTGTCTTATTCGTTTGCTTATTGGTAACTTCTGAAATTTTGCAGGTTACAGTCCCATCTCTGGCCTCCGTCTTTAATGAGTATGCCCTGAAGAGCCAATATGACACCAGTATATACCTTCAGGTAATGTGCTGCTGGCATAGTGTTTGTGACGTTTAATTCTTACTAAGGTTCTATGAATCAATAATGCTACTGCATCTAGGATCTAGAGCATCGCCACCTTTTGGGCTTTATATTTTAGCCCGTACCAAGTACTGTCGTTATTTTGGTGCACTATCATTACCTTGTGCTTGTGAAACTTTATTAACCAATGGCATCTGAAAGAGCAACCACCTTTGATTTCCAAGTTTTTCATCCTCATTGCTATTTCTTTATGCATATTCAATGTGTACTCTACAACTTCCTCCTGTTCCTGTCTGGAGGGAGGCATATTGCAAAGCATTTGTTTGGTTTCCCAGTGAATTCTTCAACTCTTATTGTAAGTTAGTATAGCTTTGGGAGGATGTCATTAAGCCAGTGTATGAATCCTTGTCTCGTCTGTTTCAATTTGGGCTTTGTTGGACGTGCTATGTGAAGTAATGATTTCTGAAGTAATTTTCTGTAGCCCTTTGTTTACTCTTGCAATCTTTATTTGTTTCAGAATCTGTTTTTGTATGGCTATGGTGCGATATTCAATTTTCTGGCGATTTTGGCAATTTCTGTCGTCAAAGGTACGATCATGAACAGCTTGGTTATAGAGGCGTACTTTTCCTGGGTTCGATTTTCTTGACACTAACATTAATCAATTTCTCAGGTCCTAGTAGCATGGACATCCTTCACGGTCATTCAAAAGCTACAATGCTTCTAATATGTAACAATGCAGCCCAAGGAATTTTGTCGTCCTTTTTCTTTAAATATGCAGGTTTGTTTTACTTCTTCCCGTTATACTTGTTTTACTTATTTTGTCTGGCGCAGAGCATTTTCATCCCTAATATGGCTTCAAATGTCTTACTTTGATTCCAGACACTATCCTGAAGAAGTACTCATCAACGGTGGCCACCATCTTCACAGGCATTGCATCTGCTGCAATGTTTGGTCACAAGTTGACCATGAACTTTGTGTTGGGAATCTCTATTGTGTTCATTTCAATGCACCAGGTGATTTATCAGGCTCTGATTGAATGACCTCTTCAATACTTCATCTCGACTGAGCGAATAAGTTTCTTTTTGCGGTTTTATTTGTCTCAGTTTTTCTCGCCTCTTTCGAAACCCAAAGATGAGCCAGAAAATGTGGTTGTGGAACTCAAGGACGTTGAGGACAATCGCAGGTACTCAGTCTTTATTCATTGTAACTATTGGATCAACTTTCTACCGTTACTGAGCATACTCAACATCTGCATTTGTTCATTTTCAGGTCAAAAGAGTCGTTCATAAACATGGCAGCCGGAGCAAATGAAGGGGTGAGTTCATCATCTCTTTGTTTCATTTTCATCTCTCAATTTACGATTTCAGCCTCCTGTGGAACATGAGGCTCTCTCTCTTTACTGCAGGCGAGTCATCGGGTAGGACATGATGAAAGGCAGCCTCTGCTTCCAACCTAAGAAGTTTTGTAGGGTACATAAACATACTTGAAGGTGCGAATCGTCCCAGATGAATTTCGTTCCATCTCGGAACCGACATAATTCTCTATGTGATCTCAATTCAGGTATAACCCTTATGGGAATGGGGAAATTCTTTGTGCAAAGGGGGAGGGGTTTATACAGAGAGGATAAAGCTTTGATGTCGAGAGTGAAGCTAAATGATTACGAGAACAAAGAGAGGAGAAGAACACTTTTTACAGTTTGGATTATTTGGCATCACTCAGCAGACATTGCATGGATGTAGCTTAGCTACGGTAGTAGATTCTTTGTTTCCTTGGTATCTAAATGTTCCGCCTCTGCTCAGATTTGGAATTTTGGCCTGCCGTGAAAAGAAAGATGAGATATATTTTGGGTTTTTGTATTCTTTCAGATATTGTTCACTGTAAACTGTCGAAACAAACCGATCCGCGAATTATCAGCCCTGAGTGGTGTAGCTCAGTTTGGTAGCACATTGCACTGGACATCTTTGTTTCCTTCTTCTAAGCTTACGTTGTCGAAACAAAAAGAAACTTCCGAACCAAACTTCTTGGAGTTAGGCCTCGCTTGTGGCGATTTTTTACTACCGCGATCAGTTTCGAGCTTCGTCTTCATCTTCTTCAAGGTACCTACACTTTTGTCCCAGCTGGTTCCTCTTCTTCCTCTTTGCTCAGATCCTTCCGAGGATTCACAGCTTTCTTCCTTTCAGCATCAATATTTCCGACACAACTTTCAGCATCTTCTGCGCCATTGCCGCCGGCCTGCAAAGAAACCCGAACCCTTCTCTTCCGTCTAGACTTCTTTTCGGCCCGATCCACTTCTGCAGCCCCGGGCAGAAATTCTTGCATCATTCCAGGCGTAATCTCCAGATTTTTCACCGCGATATCCAGATCATCGAATTGGTCCGTATCTTTTATAACCATCATTTGTCGAAATTGCGACCGTCGATAATGATACACATGAAACTATATAAACTCCTAAGCAAAAATTGGATGATTGTACTTACAACCTGATTAAGGTCAAATACTTGCTAGCTTAGTGGATTTTTATTAAAATAGTATGTCTCTTCTTGATTTGAACCAATTTTTTTTTCTTTTATTTTGAATTCGTAGAGATGTGGAAATATTCACATGACAATTTCGAATCATCAATTATGCCTGGTTATAGTGTCTACTGGCACCAAGTGACAATATTTCATGAAATTAGCAAGTTTAGGACAATTTATTTGTTAATGTTCATTTTGTTTCGAGTTTTAATCGTTCTAAATTCCTAGTTCCTTTTAATCGTAAATGAAAGATCGGAACATATTTAGATATTTTAAAATTACTTTTTTTTAAGACAATGTAATATAAACCATGATAAATATTCTACACAAACTTCATGCTGGAGTCCATAGAAATTGTATATATAACGGTGTATTTCTAACAATGTGTTCCATGTTAATAAATAATCGTTAAACATCGATCGCTTTAGAATGTAGGAATAAAACTCCTTTCAATGTCATAAATTCAGAATTTGAGCATAAATCGCAAGAATGCTCAAGATCGTGACATAATTGAGCTCAACATTGGCAAGCAACATCTCTCTGAATATGAAAGATGCTTCATATGAACTCGAAATAATGTCTCTTCTTGATTTACATTGACTTTTTTTCTATATATTTTTAATTCTTAATGACTTTCGTTCATATATATATTTAGAAATATTCACGACAATTTAGAATTTTGTCTACCGGCACTAAGTGACATTGTATCATAAATCTCACACTTAGCAAGTTTGTGATATAATTTATTTGTTGATGTTCATTTTGTTCTTAGTTTCCATCGTTTTGAATTTTTGGTATCTTTTGATCGTAAATAAAAGATCGGAGGGTGTTTTGAATATTTTAAAAACATTTGTTTCAAAATGAGACAAATAAATCACTGAATCACGAAGGGAACTTTTTATTCTTCGAGTGAAAGCCAAATTGCCAACTACTCTCCCGGCAGTACAACGACCATTGCCGCCGGATACAGACCGTTAAAACAGTTGCTCCGCTTCAAATGAATTCCACCACCACCCTCCGCTTCTCTCCTCTTCTTCATCCTCGCTTCCTTACCAAATCTCCGAATATCCTTCCTCCTTCCAGATTCTTCTCCTCCTCAATCCGATGTTCTTTCTCCACTAGGCGCCGCCGCGGCACTCGCCGGTCCGGCAGGAGGAAACTACTCCAAACAACAACCTCCACCCGTCCTTCCTTCATCCACGACGACGAAGACCTCGATCACTCTACCGCAACTCAGAGCCTTCAATTGGTCCTCGATCTCGACCAGCTCTCCTCACTCGCCTCTTCCAACCTCCGTCAGTTTATCTCCGCCGGCAAGGACGCGTATCGCGATCTTAGAACCCTAATCTCGTACGATGAGAACAACAGGATCGTCTTCTCGTGCCGTAAGTCGACTGTGCGGTTCACCGGCATGTTTTTGCTCTGTGGATTTGTGTTGGTTACGGCGGTTAGGGTTTTGGTTAGTTTGGGGCTTGCGATTAGGCGGCAGGTGGGGTTTAGGCGGGAGAAGGTTGTGATTAGGAGAGACCGGAGTCTTGGGGGGAGGGAGGTGGTAGTGGCGACGGCCACAGCGGCGGAGAGAGATGGTGTAGCGATGCCGAAGAGGAAGAGGTTTGGGGTTTTGGATAATCCTTTGTCGTCTCTGAGTCTTGCTATGGAGGGAAATGACTGGGGGAAGTATCTAGGTCGGAGGCAAGACAAGCTGCCCAAATGGTGGCCGGTGACGGTGGAAGGCCATGTGTCCATTGACAATCAAGAGGAGCATCAAAGGGAAGCCAAGAGATTGATTCGAGGTTCCTTCTTCTTTATCTTCTACATTCATTTATGGCTTTTCGGTGCATTGCAATGATGGGTGGCTCCACCTTCTGTACATTTGATGGTGGTTATACTATTGTCCATGCAAAACTGAGCATGTTAAGTAGAAATTAGTGTGGTGTAAGACACTTTAAGTGCTCCAAACAAGGAAATTGTCAGATTTATCATTCAAGTTTCTACTCTGAAATACTAAGTTGATTAGAAGAACGAGAAGGAAAATAACAGATTGCTAGAGTCGGTGTGAAAGTTGTGTTATGGACAATATTTCGGATGCCTTGTTTTGATTTAGCCTGTTCACAGCTCTTCTCATCAACTTGATTTCCAGAAATCACGGATTATAGAACAAGGGGAAAGGATTTTGCAGTGGATGACATAATTCAAGTCAGTACCTTTCTCTATTCTCTTCTTTCTAAGTAAATAAGTGATATTCCAGTTCATAGGTTGGCCGCAGGATTCGGATGTCACTTCTTGTTTCCTTGTAAAGTGACTAACATCACTTCCTGCTGTTTTCCCATACGTTTATTGAGAGGTTTACAGCTAGTGTTTGATCTCCTGCTGAACTTTGAAGTACAATAAGTCATACATAGAAGTTTGGTAGTGTAGTCTGGATCAAGAAGCGGCTGTACTTGGTTCTTCAATTGATTGTTCTTTTATGACCAGAATGGTAAATCAAAATATTCTAAGAAGCTGACGCTGTACATGGGGCCTGATATTTGGCTGGTTTAGAGTTTACTTGTATTCTCTCGGTACTGTAAATTCTCAATTTAATAGTGCACCGATGCAAAGGAAATTAACACTTGAGAAATAACATATCCTCTAGGCCTGCACTTTAGAAAACTATTCTTGACATCACTGGATACACGTACAATTGGGATCGTAATTGGGGTGCTGACTTGCAAGTTGCAACCAACATTCAGAAAGGAAGTTAAAAGCTCTTGGAAATTATTGATTAGAGATTTGACCGTTAATTTCTGGTTAGTTTTATTAATTAAGTGCATCGTTCTGGTGTCTGTGACTCTGAGTTGATATTGAGAGATGTTTGTTTTCTCCTCTTCTTACACCTGTATATTGCTTTGTATTCTGTTTTTGTTACAAGTTCTCTACTCAGAATTCTTGATTTTTATGGTTCTGAATGAACATAAAGATCCTTTTCTTTTGTTATCTGATTCTCAACAACGTTGTTCTTTCTTCCTGTATGGGTGAGCAGTTGCGTCGAATATGCAGGACGTCTGGAGTGAAGGTTAGCTTTGACACCACACACACTCGTGACGCATTATTTCGTGCACTAATTGACTTTGTTTTAAACATGTGTAGTAGGTAAGCCTTTCTTGTCTGACATGAGCTCCGTGGTTTGATAATTTGTCAATTTTTATGTTCATATTGTTATATTAAGATGTTTTGTACACTTGCAGTAATCCAAGTTACCACAGGATACTTGAGATTGATGGTGAAGGTGTTCAGGAATTCATTGCTGGGCTTGCTGAAAATATTGGGCTTGAGAATGTTCGCGCCGCACGAATTGTATCTGCAGCTGTTGCTGCACGCACTCATTCATGTTTTTTGCAGGCTTGGGTAATTTCTGCGGTTCCTTTGTAAATTTCAGCATTTTACTTTCTGTTTGAGTTATTTTTAACGTTTTTTGCTGCCAATGTCAAAGAAGATCTTTTTCTTGATTCTCTAGAGGTATAATCAATCCATATTACGTTCTTTACGTGTCACTAGTTTTAATTTGGAATGTCCCTCAGTTAAGGTTTATGTTACTAAATTTCTGCTGAAATCTTGGCAGTTTAATAATATATCATCAGACATCAATGCAATCATGATGTTTCTTTCTGTAATTGACAACTGACTTTGAAAGAGAGTGGTTCCTTAAAGAAAAATGAATTCGGGATTCATTGTTGTAAATCTAAAGCAGTATAGCTTGTTGATTATTCCAAATGGGGAAAGGTTGAGTTCTATAGGATTGTAGGAGGGGACATCTTCCTCTTCATTGTCAACTATCTTCGTCGTCATTGTTATTCAGTTTCAGTATCGGCCGTTTGTAGTTCTCCTTTTGATGTCTCGTCTTGAATTGGTTTTTTGTGTTGACAGTAGTCTTCAACTGGTTGAGTGGCTCAACTCTGGATTATCATTGTTTGAAGTCCCTGTAGTCTCTGCTCTTTGTTTTGTTAGGATGTGACTTTAATTGTTGAAAAGGTCCCAATACATCATGAAATTGGAAGTTTCGGCCCTATTCTACGTTGTATTTTGATATAAAAATTCCAGCTAAATTAGGCCACAGCATGAATTCTGTCTCCATGAAAGGTCATGTCCCATTGAGGGGATAAATGAAAAAAACTTTAGTCTAGTTTCTGTAAGTGAATGCACCTTTATTCTTCATTCTTCTTTTGGTTGCAGGCTTTCAATGTGCAAGGAAAACACTCGGAAGCAGAGATGGAACTGTCAAGCATATGTTCTGTTCTTCAGACCTTTCCACCCGACGAGTCTTCGGTATGCCTACCCTGTCTACTTTTGTTCAGCGATGCCTGAGTTTTTTAATATTCTTGATGCTCTCATTTAATTAAGGCATTTGCACAAGTAAATCAATGAGAAGAAATGATTTATAGACCATAGTGGAGTACACATTAAAAAAAAACCAGGCCATGTTACTAAGCATCATCGTTTCTTGTACTATCTATGGCTCTTTGCTGCCATCATTCTGGTATGCTTCTGTTTATTATATATGCTTTGTTATTATTTCCGCATACTGATGCTTTATCGGAGTTACTGATTCTTGGCTGCCATAATTGGATGGACTGGATAGTTAGTAACTCCAAAAGTGAGAGGTTGAGTTTTTTTTTTTTTTTTTTGCTGGTAGGCGGAAATGGAGATGGTAGCAGAGGGACTGGGAAAGCATTTGAAGATGGAGCAGAGGGAAGTTCTAATGAACATGTTGCTAGCCGCTTGCAGCAGTAAAGAGTGCCATAGAATGGCAGCAGATGCCCTTGGCTTGGTCTGTGCTGTTTCTCCTCCAATTTCTACCATTTTTACCCCTTCTCCATTTTAGAATATTTTCCCTCATTCTCTATACATTCGTCTGGTTTATTGGTTGCAGAAGCTGCCGTCTGAAGATAGCAGCAGCAGAAGTCCAGTTGAAAGCTAATTACACTGGTGAATTTAATTCTTTCTTTGGAGAACTTTGATAGAATCTGTACATTAGATTCAAAAAGAATTTATAGTTTAGTGCTAGGTGATTATATTTCCCCCAAATTGCTATCGATTTTGTGCACAAGCTGCTTGTCGAAGATTCACGCATTACTTATTAGGTGAGCTGCTCGGATTCAGGTTACAAAATGGAAGTTCGGTCCTACAAGAGCGCCTGATTCGTTAACTACCATTGATGTGCCAAATTCGAGCTCACTTCACTCATTAAAATTCTTTGACTAGTCTAATTATTTGAAAGTTGTAGACTAACATCGAAGTATATCGTGAATGGATTTTTTTTAGCCGAACACCGAACTACTTGCAAGAGGCTTGATTTGTCCACCACCATCCACCGGATACCACTGTGATTTCCTTCCCCTGTCATCCACCAAACACCATCTTGAATACAGTACTGATGCCCATATGAGATATCTTTTCCAGAAAAAAACAGAGTTTCTGAATGCAGTACCCGCTGCCTGTAATGCTTCATCTTCCGAGCTAACATCTTCCGATGCGTCACGGCCGAGTCATCCCATCCAACAGCGGATAAAGTTCATTCCCGTGTTCTTCAGACCCGGTTTGATTTTCGGCCGGTGCATTTCCTTGAAGAGTTTGAGTGCAGTTTTCCTGTCGCCTTGCATCCCATACGCAGCTATTAGTGACGTGTAGGTTACCTCGTCCTTGGTGCTCATCAAATCGAACAATTTTCTAGCTTCATGAAGCTTTCTGGACCTGGCATAAATCTGCACAAGCGCGTTCCATATTATTAAATAATCATTGGGTTAAGGATGATTAAGCTAAAGTGCACTCAGAGGTCATAATCCACCGGACGTTTTAGAATGTACCAATGGAACTCCTTTCCGTGTCGTAGATCCACAATTCAGCACAGATCCGAAGAATGCTTGTGATAGTGACGTAAATTTCAAATTGCAAAACCGTGTAGCTCAACTCCTAATTTCCGGGCTCATGCACTTAAACCACTAATGATTGCTACTGAATCCATCTGAACACCAAAATTCCTCATTTAGAGAGCAAGTCCAGGACACCTAAGAAATTTTCAGAACGCGAACAGCATTTAGCAAAAATATTCCACGTTATGTTGTTTATATTCTTACCAACTTCTGACTGCATTCTTTCGAACAGCTCAATGGCTTCCTTCCATATTCCCTTTGAAGCATAACCACCAATAATTGAATTCCAAGATACAACATCCCTAGCCGGCATCTCGTCAAACAAACACCGTGCAACTTCTAGCTCCCCGGTTTTACTGTACATTGATATTAATGCATTATGCACAAACAAATTCCAGCGATGATTGCTAGCTCTAATGGAGCTGTGAACCTCCCTTCCAAAAACCAAATCCGACTGTTTACTGCAAGCCTTCAAAACCGATGGATAAGTGAAATTATTAGGTCTAACTCCTTTACTCCTCATCTCCGTATAAGCAGAAAGAGCCTCCCCACACAGCTCATTCTGAACACACAAAAATAAGCAAATTCCAAGGCAAAGGGTCCATAATATTCGCATTCTCGACGATAGCATGAGTGTCGACCAAGGACTCGAAGTTCGAGTAGTAAGTAATGAGCTTTGGTATCAAAACAGGATCTTTCTCTAACCCTAATGAGATCATATGCTCCGTGGAGCTGTCTTCCTCCTTGCCAAGTCGATTTCCGAGCAGCACAAGCAAACAAAAGGCACGCAATCGAATCCACATGCGAGTCATGATGTGAGAGCATGTCGTTGCAATAACGAAAATGTTTTGAATGCCTTGCACAGTTGTGAGATCATTAATGCAGGTTACTGAAAAGCTTAACATGATGTATCCATCCTTAACAGCATAACTATGGCGAACCAGAGGCTCGACGATAACAGTATCAACAGGCTTTCCAGTTGCTACGTATAAACTTCTGCATCTTAGCTACAGATAACAAGCCCTTGAGTGCCACTCGAAGCGAAGAAGGCGGCATACACTAAGAATATAGCTCTACCCTATTCTTCATCTGTGTAAGAATCCACAGTAGTGACTATGATTATCCAATGCAGTTGACTGACTATAAAGCTATCGAAGTCGACCATAGCAAATAATGGAAGAGGAATACCGGATTTCAGATGATTCAAACAGGACAATCTTGGACTATTTTGTATAAAAGGATGCAGCTTTCTTAACCAGCTGCGAAGCTGATCAGCTATTGCCTTCCGGTTTCACTATAGAAAACCCAATTCAAAGCTTTTTTCTTTTCTTTTGCTGCACTTTTCTGGGCGGCTAATGGCGATGTGATTGTAGAGGCGCGAAGGAGGAGGACAATAACTAAAAGGGTTAACTAATTCGACCAATCAATCACCCGCGAAAAACAGGGAGCCAGAACTTTATGATTCTTCTTCTGCCAACATCAGAAAGACGGAAACTTTAAAAGCTTTGGAAAAAAAACGGCGAAAGGAAATCAGAAGAAGGAAGCTTACAAGAGAACCAAAGTGGTGGTAAGGCATTTGCCTCCTTCAGTTCACTATCTCGTTCGGAGCTATTCTCCCACTTCGGTCATCTCTTCTCCGATCGGGTCAATTGGGTCTCTTTCCAACCCGGAAAGTCCAGGTATTTTTACTATTTAACCTTCTTCTTTCTCTTCAGAAATTTTCTCGAGGAATTTTGATGGAAGCTGATTCAGGTGAATTTATACCGTTCCAATTTTTTTTGCAGTAGGAACAGTCAGAATCAGAGGCATTCTCGTGCTTATACTGACTGACTTCAAGAGCCCGCCCTGGAGATGTGATGGAGTTTGCACAGTTCTTCAATGGGCATAGATTTGTCAATGAGAAGGGTAAAATTTGAAGACTCTTTTCACTTTGTTTTGTAATTGCACTTGGATTAATGCTGCTCAAGGTTCCAAATTTGATATTGATGTATTAGATTAGTGAAAAAGTCAGTAACTTGTGCATTTATGGACTATGGATTGATGTTCTGCTACTCATTCTTTTAGTTTTTGGCTGTACTACTTAAGGGATTGTTTGAAATGAGAGAATATATGAGAATTAATTTCGAGTTTGTAATCAATTTTTGAAGGTGCTCTTCATGTGCTGTAGTTGTCCCATCCCATCGCAACAGCGTGTTCCCAAGCCGTACGCTAAGGATCGACAGTCGAGAAAGAACTTTTCTCAAAGGTACTTATCAAATTCGTGGATGGAGATGTCGAATTGATTGAGTCCGATATAAATACTAAAAATGCAGAAGGTCGATGTTATTAGGCCGAATATTATTTCAGTTTGGGACCTCGACCCGTTAGCCGTGATTCGTAAAACCAGGCCCAAAACGTTTTAATTAATCGCTGGAGCCGGCGATCCACGCCTCGTTCGTCAAAGCAAAATCACTCACCGGAGAAGCAGAACGGAAAGAAAACAGAGAAGAAGATGTTGCGGCGGCGTATCGCTTCTCTCTCTGCGTCATCTCCTTCCTCCATCAGACGTTACCTCCCCTTCCGTCTCCCTGAGCAAGGTTAGTTTTCCTCTCCATTTTGTTATTTAAATTTCTTTTTAAGATGAGTGTTACTTTGCTTCATTGATTGACTTCATCAGTTTTTAACCAGGTTTAGTATCAGTCAACGAAAACCACCAGGAAGACCAATCATGCCAACAACATTCTCCACACTACAGCTTTCTACTCCTAGCAGGGGATAATCTCAGACTCCTGCACCAAGCTCACGCCTACATTATTGCATCAGGCTCCGGTCACAGTCGATCTCTCCTCACCAAGCTTCTCACTTTAGCTTTCCCTACTGCCTCCATTGAATACACTCACAGGATATTTCTTTCCATCGCTAACCCTGACTCTTTCCTTTTCAATACCCTCATTAGATCAACCTCCAAGTTCTCGCATTTCTCTGTACATTCCTTGTATTACTATTCTCGTATGCTCCTCCACGGCATTCCGCCCTCCAATTACACTTTCACTTCCGTTATCAAATCATGCACGAGCTTATCGGGATCGAATAACGGTAGAATTGTTCACGGTCATGTTTTGGTTCATGGGTATGGGATTGATGAGTATGTGCAATCTGCATTGGTGGCTTTCTATTGCAAAATTGGCAAATTGAGTGATGCAGCTAAGGTGTTTGAGAAAATGCCTGAAAGAGGAGTTGTGGCTTGGAATTCTTTGATCTCTGGGTATGAGCAACACGGCCTTGCAAAGGAGGCGATTGAATTGTTTGGCAAAATGAGGGATGCCGGTATCGCGCCGGATACAACTACTTGTGTGGTAGTTTTGGCAGCGTGTGCTCAGGTAGGTGAACTCGGACTTGGTCATTGGGTTCATGACTATGTCGATACAAATTCTTTCGATATGACTGTGGTACTCGGCACTTCGTTCATCAATATGTATTCAAGATGTGGGGATGTGAAGAAGGCAAGGGAAGTTTTCGATTCAATGAGCAGAAAAAACGTCTTTTCATGGACAGCAATGATTTCTGGTTATGGAGTCAACGGCTATGGTCGTGAATCGCTCGAGTTATTTCGTCGGATGAAGGTGAGTGGAGTTTCTCCCAACAATGTTACCTTTGTTGCTGTTTTATCTGGATGTGCTCATGCCGGGCTGGTCGAAGAGGGACGTGAGTTATTTGCCAGCATGAAAGAAGATCACTTTTTAATTCCAGGAGTGGAGCATTATGTTTGCATGGTTGATTTGTTCGGACGTGCTGGAAATCTTAGAGAAGCGTATAAATTTATTCAGGAATCAGTTCCTTCACCCCCTGCTCCTGCTATATGGACCGCAATGCTCGGGGCTTGTAAGCTGCATAAGGATTTTGATCTCGGAGCAGAAGTCGCCGAGCATCTCTTAGCCATTGAGCCAGAAAATCCCGGTCACTATGTGATGCTTTCGAATATATACGCTTCAGCGGGGAGAATGGACCGGGTGGAGGTAATTAGGGATAAGATGATTCGGAAATCATTGAGTAAGCAAGTCGGGTATAGCATCATAGAGATTGATGGCAAGAGTTATTTGTTTAGCATGGGGGACAAATCCCATCCAGAGGCAAATGAGATATTCCGGTATTTGGATGAATTGATGGGGAGATGTGCTGAAGCTGGTTACGTACCTGCGCCAGAGTCGGTGATGCATGAACTTGAAGAGGAGGAGAGGGCATATGCACTTAGGTATCACAGCGAGAAGCTTGCGATTGCTTTTGGTTTGATGAAGACGAGCTCTGGATCTACCATCAGGGTAGTTAAGAACATAAGAATGTGTGAAGACTGTCATTTGGCGATCAAGTACATCTCGAATGTTACGAAGAGAGAAATTGTTGTTCGTGACAAGCTCCGTTTCCATCACTTTAAGGATGGCTCCTGCTCTTGTATGGACTATTGGTGAGAAATATAGCGTCTCGGTGGCATTTCAAGGCAAAGCGATTAGCATCTGGAACTTCCATTCAGCTTGGGATCAAGTATTTGGTATATAGTGATTTGCTTCTTCTTTGTGTCAATATATATGACGGCCTTCTGGGTTTTATAAATATGTTTGCACACTTGCAGTGATCCAAATTACAACAACGTTATTGAGATTGATGGAGGAGGTGTTCAGCAATTCGTTACTGTGAAAAGATTGGGATTGAGAACATTCATGCTGTTGCTGTACGTGCTCATTCGTGTTTCTTGCAGGCTTTCGGTAATTTCTGCTCTTTCATTGAGAATTTCAGCATCTTATGAGACGAGTTATTTCCTGCAGTTTTTTTTGCTGCCAATGGCGAGGAAGATCTTTTTGTTGTTTCACTGAAGGTGGAATCAATCCATATTAGATCCTTTACCTGTCATCATCTTGTTTCACTGACATCACTTCACTTTTGGTCGTGTCAATCTCTACAGGTCTAGAGAATCAGTTTTGGAGTATACATTAATCATCATCAGATTGTTCGTTCAATTCTATGCATATCTCGAGCTTATACATCAGAAGATGAACATAAACGCATGAATTAGCGAATTGGCTCTTCTAACTTGATCACATGTCAGGGAATCCTTGTGTTCTAGAGTTATAATCTTGAGGACGACAACTTTTGATGTTCTTCTGGTATCATCCTACTCGAACTTTGATGTTCTTCTGTTTCCGGTATGATTTCCAACTCTTGCAGCTGCATTGACTTAGCCATGGCTGCCCTTCTTGCTGCACCATCATTAGAGCTAACAGGATTAGGAGGTGCTGTTAAATTGCCACCATGTCCTTCCAGCATTTGCACAATAAGTTTCATCGGAGGTCGATCAACTGGATTCCATTGAATGCACCACAGCCCAACTACCGCAAGCTTCTTAACGATCTCGCCAGCTACTCCGCCCTGTTCTTCAACAACTCAACCCTTACATCTTCTCGGGATTCGTCGAAGAGTTTATAAATCCACTCCGGGAAGTAAATCTGATCTCGGTCCGCTGCAGTGAAATCGACGGTCTTCCTCCCTCCAACCATTTCCAGCAGCTGCATTCCGAAGCTGTACACGTCAGCCTTGTAAGACATGTTCCCAAAGTTCCTCGAGAACACCTCCAGAGCAATGTAGCCGATCGTCCCTCTAGCTGTCGTCATGGCTATGGCACTCTGGTCCTTTGCGCATAGCTTGGGCAACCCGAAATCTGAGATCTTCGGATTGAAGTCATGGTCGAGGAGGACGTTGTGAGGCTTGATGTCGAAATGCAGGATCCGCTGCTCGCACCCTTGGTGAAGGTACTCGATCCCTTTGGCTATACCAAGAGCAATGTCCTGAAAGTTGGGTGGATTCTGCTGGTTTTTTCCTTCTATGTATTTCTGTAAGGTATTGTTTGGTAAGAACTCGTAAACAAGAGCTCGTCGGAATCCATCTGCACAGAATCCTATCAATCTGACCACATTGACGTGGTGGATTCTGGCCATTGTTGAAACTTCATTAACAAACCCCTCTCCATCTCCTCCTATGGTGCTGATATCAAGAATTTTGACCGCTACTTGGTTTCATTTGAGAGTTTGCCTTTGAACACTGTTCCATAAGCTCCCCGTCCCAGTTCAGCATCAAACTGGTTTGTTATTCGTATCTGCGTAGGAGAATCTCATAGGCTTGAGTGCCTTGTAATCCTCTAAGAACTTCTCGATCTTGAGCCGGTATACCTTTTCCTTTCTATCGAATCTGTATGTGCGGGAAGTGCATAGATTGATGCCGCAATGAGAAGTGAACCCAGAACCACTCCTGCTATCAGTGCTTTTTTCAAAGGATAAACTGCAAACAGATAAAGATGTAAACAATTGGAAAAGCTTGATTATGAGATACATGCGACTGCTATTTGCCAAAATAGCTCTGGGATCGACATTCTCAAAAACCCACAACCCAAAAGAGCTGATAGACTCGTAACCCGATTGACCTGCGACTTATAACCCGATTAACCCATCCCGTGATCCTCTATGGTAATGTTTGGCATTTGGAATGATGTTTTCTAGGAAAGTTGACTGACATTACATGAAGAAAGTTAAGTTAAAGCAGGGAGAGGTTGTGTTAGGAAAGTTGAATAGAACGGTATAAGAAATTCCAAGTGGAATTGTATTTCCCACGTTGCTGAGTGTAAATAACCTTTCCAAAGAACGTTTTACATCACTTAATTCAACTTTCTTTCCACAAGCTCTTTGAATCTCAACTCAAATTCATTTTACTAATCTCAATCTTAACGAGCCGGTTTAAAGTTGCCAGTTCAGCCCCAACACGAGCCAAACTTAAAATTGATAGAAAAACTCAAACCACATATCTCAAAAACTCGCAACCAAAATGAATTTTATGATCTGATTGACTTGTAACCAATCAATCATGGTCTAAAGAATTCACAACCCAATTGACCCGTGACTAAAAAGTAACAATCATTGCAAACAGAAGGAAATTAGTAACGGAAACAATTACCCTTTCTCTCATCATCAGTAGTAACACCAGAAGAACATTCAGCCTGGGGTTCAGCAGCGCTGCCCTTTCTCAGCACATAACAGTGGCCCCTTTTCCTGTAACATCTACCACAATCCGGTTCGGACCAGCTCAACTGAAGACTGTGATCCTCCTGATCATAGGATCCGCTGTCAAACATCTTGGTACAAGGCACCAAGTTGACATCATTCAATGGAGCCTCAGAAGGATACACATAAACCCTACTTCCAAGGAAAGTCACTGACGTCGCCCATTCAGTGATATGAGCCAGCTTTGGACAGTCGAAGAAACTGGAAGTTGATAGCGACATCCCTGCCATCTTGAATCGTGACGATGAATCTTTTATCGTCGGCAGGAGTTCCCCGAGCTGTCTGGGGAGGCAGTCATTTGGGCTCTTAACGTAGACCATCTGAGCTTCGTAGTCAATCCTGAGGAGGGTGAAGTTGACAGAATTTGGTAGGTGGAGAATTGTCTGGTTGCTTGTGTTGCAAGAAAGCTCGAACCCTGGAAATCCATCGTACCCAGATGGTTTTCCTTTGATTTTGAAAGGGAACTTGATGATGCTGTTAGTTCCTATAACACAGCTTGGTGCTTTACTGCAGGAAAGATTGAAGCTTTCTGCTGACTCTGCAAGTAGGAAAATCAAGCAGCACAGAATAGTCAAAGGGGAATTCATCATCTTGCCTGGGAATTGGGATGATGATCATGATCATGATGAGGAGTTTATTCTGTTCATGGAAGAGGGTTTCTGAAACATCACAGGCTTGGTTTGGCAGGTTGGATGGAATTTTTGAACATTTTGCCAGATGGACGGAAAAGTTAAATCTCCGCAAATCGAAATTGCATTGCAACTTTCTAACCAGCCAAAATAAGTCTCAATCACTGAAAAGATTGATTCTGGGAAGAGAGGAAAAAGTCAATTCAGTTTGAGGGAGACATTAATCATTTGCAGAGGTTGTTGCAAGTGTCTAACTTTGAGTCGCTATCTGCAATTTGCACACTGACTTTGACATCTAATTAGTCACTGTCTCTGCAATTTCCACTCCTTTGGGAAAATAGCGTTTTTTAAATGAATGAATGACGTACCAATATGTCAATTAGCAACCCAAACCAAATCCAAGCTCTCCATCATCCTCACTCTGTGATTTGTTCAATCACAGTGACCATAGCTTGACTATTGAAAAAGGACCAACATCTGTAAAAGTTGGTTTGATCCAGTTGGTTTCTGAGTTTGCCGAGATATGCAGAAACTCTTAACACTATTTCTTCTGCTCCTAATCCAGAGCTGCCAAGCTGCAGATGGAGACTGTGAACCTTCTTCCTGTGGGAACATCCCAATCATCAAGAACCCATTTCGACTCACAACCGATCCGACCAACTGCGGGAGCCAAGGCTACAACTTATGGTGCGAGAGCAATACAACAGTTCTGTACATAGTCTCTGCAAGATACTATGTTCAGGCAATCAACTACGAAAACCTGACGATCAGATTGGTGGATGAAGGTGTAGCAGCAAAGGGAAACTGCTCCTCGCTCCCTCGCAACCCTTTGTCCGAAAACAGCTTCTACTTCTTGGATTCTTACATGGCCACAAGGGACAGGAAGGGGTTCCTGGCCATGTCAGCTAAAGAGGAGCACTTGAATGAGGTGTTGACTCTGGTAAGCTGTGAGAATCCTGTCAGCTCTGCAATGTTTATGGAAACAGCTCCTTGCATCAACAGAACAGGAAATTCTTCGCGGTATGCAGTTATCGGTGGTGGCGTGAAAGCATCAAGTTTGGCAAAGATGTGCAGAGTTGATATGATGGCTATGCTACCAAAGAAGAAGGGTTATGATAAGATACCGTTTCAAGAAATTCACAGGCGGCTCGAGTATGGGTTTGAGCTCTCGTGGCACCTTTACGAATGCCGTCTCAAAAACTGCTTGGGCTTTGGTAGTTGCTACCTTGACGGATACAACAATGTCCGTTGCAACGGTAACATTCCACAGATTTTCATGATCACCATATCAGAATTTTTTAAAAGTTTTGGATTCAGTTAAGAATGGTTTTTTTAACTCCGATACTCATGTTTGGCTTGTGGCTTTTTGCTTCGATGAAGGATGGTGGGACGTCATCGTATTCTCCGCAGGTAAGAGATCTCACCCTTGCTGTTTTCTTAGCATACAGTGCAGTATCTTTAGCGTGTGAAGCAAACATACCATGGAAAAGAAACAGAAAAAGCAGTAATCACAATACAATGAAAGAAATGAAATTTTGAACTGATATTGTAACTTGTGTTATTCTTCTTTTTCTGCAGCAACCCTTGGAAGACTGTTACTTTCCATGGGTAAAATTTTCTAAAAATTTCATCTCAGAACTTCAATTTTTCCGTGTTATATATTTCTCTTATGCTACAAAGTAGTGATATAAAAATCACACCTCGACAGTGGTGGGGGCTCACTTGTTGATTACTCCTCTGGGAACCCCACTGGTGTGTGCATTTCTGATATATAAATGGCGAAGGAGACACCGATCAGCATACGACAAGATCGAGGAATTCCTTCAGAACCACAACCTCATGACGGTCAGGTACTCTTACTCAGAGATTAAGAAGGTCACTCGAGGCTTCAAGGACAAGCTAGGTGAAGGTGGTTGTGGTTCTGTTTACAAAGCAAAGCTTCGCAGCGGTGGTTTTGCAGCGGTCAAGATGCTTGGGAAGTCCGAAGCTGGAGGAGGAAAAGGTCAAGACTTTATGAGTGAAGTTGCTACCATTGGCAGGATTCACCATGCTAATATAGTGAGACTAATTGGCTTCTGCTCCGAAGGGACTAAGAGTGCTCTTGTCTACGAGTTCATGCCAAATGGCTCTCTTGACAAGCACATATTCCACGAGCAAGGATGCATCTCTTTGAGCTTGGACCAACTGTATCAAATTTCTGTCGGAGTGGCACGAGCGATTGAATACCTCCACAGCGGCTGTGCCATGCAGATTCTGCATTTCGACATCAAACCGCACAACATTCTCCTTGACGAGAAGTTCAACCCGAAGGTGTCTGATTTCGGGTTGGCAAAACTGTATCAGGCTGGTGACAGAGTTGCAACTTTGACTGCAGTAAGGGGAACCATAGGATACATGGCCCCTGAACTTTTCTACAAAAACATTGGAAGTGTCTCTTACAAAGCTGATGTGTATAGCTTCGGAATGCTACTTTTGGAAATGACAGGTAAAAGGAACAACATGAACGCAGCAACGGATCATTCAAGCCAAGTTTACTTCCCGTTCTGGGTTCATGACCAGGTGTCCACACCTATGGTGGTCGGAGATGCTACATATGAGGAAAATACATCTGCGAAGAAGATGGTCATAGTAGGATTGTGGTGCATCCAAACAAATCCTGGAAACCGTCCTCCGATGAACAAAGTGGTGGAGATGCTTGAAGGAGACTTGGAAAGCTTGCAACTTCCTCCCAGACCAGTTCTGTACGCTGGAGAAAATTTAACAAAGAATGAACAAGGATTGACATCATACATATCATCATCATCATCATATGTATCCTCTGACTGTTCAGAATTAATGTGTCGAGAGTGATGGACAATTGGACACTAACAATGCAGCTGGTGCATACTTACCGGCTCTGATGTACGAAGGGCCGGATAGCCAAGTGTTTTATGTTTATCAGAGAAGACATCAGTTCTTGTTTCAATGGCAAGGAAGATCTTTTCATTTGTGCGGGTGAATTCGTAGGAAGGCCTTGAAGTCATTTTTGGTCATTGTTAATCTCTAGAGTCACTAATTTTCTGATTAAATCCGCTGTGGGGCCGAGTGGCTTGACGACATGATCAGGTAAAACCCGAGTGAAAGTTGGTTGAAGATGAATTTAACGAATGTTGTTGCCTATTTATAAAAACAGTGGACTAGCAAGTACCTCGTCACCTAAACATTTAACGTGGTAGCGTATGTGCAAAAACAGAATATCAGACGTGCATACATAAATTTTTTAAATAAGTCATATTACGGTGCCCCCAATTTGATATCCTGAACTTTGATTATATTGTTTTTGTATAATAAGACTATACATATATAAGATAGTATATTAAGTGATTTCAACCTAATACTAATTTCATGTAAATGATGATTTTTTTTAGAAGGGATGATACCCGATTTCATTAATCTTTAAAGACGGTCGAAAACGATCGTACAAAGTGTTCACCGGAGGTATAGACTCCACATGCGGAGCTGTATGGGCCGCGGGTTTCCGCCAATAAGCGTCAACCTCGGTCTTTGCTCACCAGCTAACGGACAACGACAAAGAAACAAAGTCGCCAGACAACAATAAGCAAAAGTGCGCATACACACGACTAAAAGAAGCAAAACACTAGCAATGGACGCTAAAAGATCCTTATTGGAAACACCGTAAGGCTAGTCTTATGGCTATCCCTCCTTCCTTCTTAGTTGAGAGTTTTGGGCCTCGATTTCCGGGCCGGATCTGGTGGTCGTAGGTCTCCTCCGAGATGTGGTCCTGAATCAGCAGTCGGGGTGTTGGGAGAGGAGGTGTTGGTCCTCGCGGTGGGGGATCTTGGGAGTCATGGTTGGAAACCCAGCGACGGGTGCTGGAGGCGTGGGGGTGGCGAGATGGCTCGCGGTGGATTTGGGAGATCCCCGTTCGTCGTGTCGTATGTGGGTGTGGTCGTAGCCCTTGGAGACGGGGTTCCATGCGGTGGCGTCGAGATGGAGGAGCCCGATCAGGCTCGGTGATGTTCCATGGACGGGAGGGGCGGCTAGGGTGCCTAAAATCTGATTACGGTTAACCTGAGTTCCGCCTAGATACAGATTGAGCTCATATTTTAACTGGTTTAGTGCATTTTAACCAATTTTTTAACCAATTGAAGGTAACCTAACTCACCAAAAATCGAGTTTCAGTTAACCGCACTTCATAAACTAATTAAGTGATTAAATTGAAATTACATAAAAATTTGAGAGTCCAAGTTGTAAATCTGAGCTGGTAAAACAATTGAAATAATGCATTCAACCCATTGCACAGTGCGCCGCACACGGTAGATGCACCGTGCGTCCAACGGGGCGCACTGTAAGTTTCGATAATTTTCGTTTTTTATAATTTAGATTTCAATTGATTTATTTATGTAATTTTCTATTTAATCGTGGCTAAAATCAAAAAAATTCATCACCTATCTCTCTCTTTTGGAACAAAGTGCTCCAATTCTTTTGTCACATAATCACATGATAACATTAATCTTTTATCCCACTTTCCTAAAAATTTCATACTTACAAACTTTTATATCTAAAATATAACCGATAAAAATAAAAATATAGATAGATTTTATAAAAAATTCGGCAATAATAAATGGTGAGTTAACAAAGCTTTTCTTCTCCATTGTTATCAAAATGGAAGCACTGAGGTATGGTGTTTTACTACATTAAAAGATCGAGATATTCATTTAGTAGCGAAAAAACCTCTTATATATTTTTTCAGGTCCTGCAAAATCGATTTTACATCTTGGTCACTTAAGTAGATGCATGTCGAGGATTTTTTTGTTTTCTTACCTATATCCTTTCTTTGAAAACTGCTCGACCAAAATGGTGACCCAAATCCAAGACCAAACCGGGACAAAAGATGAAAACTTTCTCCCAATACCAACTAACTCTTTTATATATGAAAAACCCTTTTAACCGGTACTAAATTTAATGACGTTGTTGTTAGATAATTGGTTAAAATACAATTACGTGCAACCAACTGTTTTAAATTTTTTTCATCCTCTTAACTCACCCACTATCCGCCATTATCACCCATTATAAATAAATAAAATGTGTGAGGTTGTATAAACAATCACCCACAACATTAACGGGCTAATTTGATTTTAACCTCAAACTCAACCATCCGTGAAAATCATTTTACTAACCAAAAGTTAAAAACAAGTTATTAGCTATTGCAGAATTAAATAATTATAATTAAGGCAAAGGAAGCAAAAAAAACAATAGATGTCTAAGAAAATTCACAACTGAGAAAAGATCTTGATGCAGCCGTCAATGACTTTTCGTCTTAGTCGTACTCGCGACCCCTCTACACTGACCATAACCACCACCACTGACTTCTCCTCAACAACACCATCATCATTGCTCCCGCAAACTCAAGCCACCATCGCCGCAACCAAGCAAAAGCAGCCGGCAGCCTCTTCTCGTGGGGCTGCTTCCATGACGCTCTCTCTCTCACCAACGGACCCGACACTGATCCAGCAACGGAAGAGGACAGCGAATCAAGGCTCTCGCCGACAGCCGCGAATTCGCCTCACCAATCCGCCCTCGTCTCCATCTCCATAACTGAAAATTTCACTCCTCAAACAGGAGCCATCCCCCGCCCATTTTCTGTCACCGGGGCGACCTCCACCACCCCTACAATGGGTGCCACCGTCGCTGATGATGTTACTACACACCCACCAATCGGAGGGATGCAATCTCAGCAATCGCCTAGGTAAAGTCGGCCAGAGCTCTCTTTCAACGTCACCCGCCGGTCCGCCACACTGAAGATCAAGTTTGGCAAGCTAAGGCCTAACCTCTCTCAGAAATGTCCTAATAAGAATGAGTTTCGTCTAAGTTTACTAGGTTTTTTTTCATCTTGCTTCCAATAATTTTGGTTTGCGTTGTTAGTTAGATTTTTATTCTCGCTTGGGTTGCTTAGTGTTGGATAATGCAGTACATGGACTTAATACGGTGCATTTCAAGCTGATGCACTGAATTGAGACCTCTATGTTTTAAATTGAGTTTTAAACCTTTTTTCCAAAGCTCAAAATCTACAACAAACTCGGCCAATGGTGATGACCATGTATCTGCACTTTATAAATAAAATTGCATGTTCATGATCAAGTATACACACAAAAAACATACTCTCTTGCTTTTTTTTATTCTGAATCTCTTAGTTTTTAGATCAAGTCTCAACTCTTAATCTCACTTACTCATAAGAATTCGCGATCTATATAACTTTGATCATAAAATCTGCACCTCTGATGGGGTATTTTGTATGCTATTATATTATTATTTTTCGGAAATATTAGAGTTAATAATTGTTTGTAAAAATAATTATAATGAAGGCGATTAGATCCACCCCACCCCAGTCACCACCTAGCTAGCTACCCCCCTCTCTCTCTCTCTCTATATATATATATATATTACTACATACACTATCCCCCCAATTAGCTCTCATGATCTGAAATTTGAAGCACAACAATTAAGACATCTTTGATTCTCCTCGTATACCGCTACTACCATGTCTGCCGATACCATTACTCCAACTGTTGACGACGACCGTAACAAAGACGACGATGATGAACAAGTACTCTCTCCACAACTTAACTGCAACAACATCGTCGGAGTACCCATCAAAAGTTTGCGACGCTTCGACTCCCTGGAGGTCGAAGCCGGCAAGTTCGCCGATCGTGGCAACCACGGCGTTAAGGTACAACATGCTCTCTCACTTTATATATTTACGGTAATATTACAATAATTCGTGACATGATTTCAAAGCAGATCACTATTTCGAATCCTTGTGGTCCCTAATTTTGCAGTTTTCTTTTTTATCAAAGGTGAGTAAATATATTAATAAAGACCCAACTCTGTGGTTTCCTGGTCTGTAATTATGTAATCGTTTGATCTGGTGGTTACTAAAGTTCACTAATAACCGTTTTGACCCATTAATGACCAATTTATAGATTTAAGGATCTGTTTTGTAGTAGCATGCACAAGACTTGTTGAAACCGTACAAAATTTCAGAGATGGAACTTTTGATTCAATCGAAACGTTTCTGAAATGCAAAGTGGTGGGTGGGTGGGTGGGTGGGTGTTGTCGGTGCAGGAAGCAAGCTGGGGAGTGGTGCTTCAGCTGGCGTTCCAGAGCATCGGAGTGGTTTACGGGGACATAGGGACGTCGCCGTTGTACGTATACGCCAGCACTTTCGGCAAAGGCATCAACCACAAAGACGACGTATTGGGCGTTCTCTCTTTGATCATATATACCGTGACGTTGATCCCTCTCCTCAAGTACGTCTTCATCGTCTTGCGAGCCAACGACAATGGCGACGGTAATTTTACTTTTTATTTTATTTTTATCTTGAAAAAAAGTTTAAAATCACCTGCTCAGCCATAGTGTAATATAACACAGTAAAAAATTAGATATTATTAATGTGAGGGAGTCCAAATGAACAGGGCTGGCGTGTCAACCTGGAATTGCTTTGCTCTTTGCTTTTAACCTATTTACAACTGTTGGTTATGGACTAAACACAACAGTAGTACTATTAGTTTTGAGTTTTGACAAGTCTGCAGTTCACGTGTTAATATTTATTGACTTGGGAGATCACGGACACGTTGACTCTTCAACCTATGAAGAACTTATTTCAGTAATTTTAAATACAATTAACTAAATTATTCGATTGATCTCGTCGTTTATAATTTAAGACATTTAGAATCAAAAAAATTACATATAAGACATTTATAATTTCACTTGATTATCTACAATCAGTAACGTAGTTAGAATTTTAGGTAAAAAAGAATAAAATATTAAATATCCACATTTTATTATCTCAAATACTGGAGGCATCTTTCTATATGTAGCAGCAGCCACAAATTTATTTACTGCATCTCTTATTTGATTGCTAAAATAATCAATTTCCACAAGTACGTTTTGACTAATTAATCCAAGCGATCTTTAATGTTCGAATCTTGAAATTAGAGAAAAAAATTATATATATTATTCTTATATATTTTATAGATAAAAATCCGAGTTTCATGGAAATTTATACATGGAGTACGTTTTGAAATTCTATTAAATGACAAAATCTGAATTTAAAATAATTCAAGTTAAATTTGACAATCTGCTTAATTTTTTTTCTCTTTTAATCTATTTTATACACCCCACTTGAAACCCGTGTTTCTTCCATTATGTATAGTCAAATTTGTGATTTTTAAACCGATAATGAGCTAGATTTCATCAATAGCCGCCGAGACGGACTCTAATGAAATAAAAATGTTAAAACTTGGACACTTTAATTAGTCTATGTTTAAGAGTCATGATCCACCCTTATAATGTTTTAAAAGAGTCGTGATTCGCCCTCAAATGCTTGTTGACACTTCTTAGCCATAGTTTCAAGAACACTAAATCTGAATTGAAAAATAAAAAATAATTGTTTATCCAAATAGTTCATGAGAAGATTCCGTTCTAGGTGGTCTAAAATGATTGGATAATTGAACTCTGATTTCTCTGTACGAAGTGCACATGCAACGTAATTGGGCCACTAAATGAATATAAAAAAACAAAATGCACTTAACTTAATTTGCAATAGTTAATTAATTAATTTTTTCTTTACCAAATTAATATATCATATTTCATAAAATCATAATAAATATGAAACATACGTGGATTTCAATCGAAAATACAATCATACTAATATGATTATGACTTCCAACTTTGGACCCAACCATTGTAAAAAAAAATAGAGAAATGGCAATTAAAACAGCGTATATTGTACACAAAGTTCAAAAAGGCAAAAGAATCCCATGAGATCGGGCTAAGTTGATTTGGCATATTAATTGTTAATGACCTGATTAAGTAGCTTGCATATGGCAACACGAAGGAACAAAACGAAGTGAAGAGTGCAATTTCAGCAAATTAAAGAGCTGATTTGGAGGTTAGCTTAACAAAGTGATCGGCGAGTTTGATACACAGTTTTGATCCCAGCTAGTGATGTTAGGGAACAGGTGTTTTAAGTACTAGACAATTGAAGTAGAATATAATATTGAGTGCTTGACATGGCCGTGATGGCTAGCTTTGAGAACTATAATATACTTTGGATTGAAAATAAAATACAATAATTACACTGTTATGTAATGAGATTGGTGGTCCAATGTGTGATTGGATCTGAAAAATTGGGTTGATTGTTGAGTTGTTGTCTTATAAAACGCCTACAATAAAATACAATAATTATATACGATTTTGTAGTGAGATTAGTGGTTTAATGCATGATTGGATCTGGAGAATTGGGTTCATTGTTGAGCTGTTGATTTGTAAAACGCCTACAAGTCCTGAAAAGCATGATTCCTTGTAAGGCGTATGAGACAATTAGTAAATGGTTGGTATAAGAGGAGGTTAAAGTGTATATGAGAGAGCGTGGGGGACAAAGAAGTATCGTGAGTGTTCGTAAACGTATGGACCTAATTAAGGAGGATTAGCTTAGTACATTGTCCAGACCTTAGGCATATAGAGTAAGTAAAATAGTGTTTGGATTTTAATGAGCAGGATCTTTTTCCTATATAGTTTAAAATTCGGGCACCACATGACATATGTTGGTTGTGACCCGTTGAGATTTTATATTGGTCCTCGATAATGATGAATGGTTGAGATTGTCTTTTGGGTTTGGACTTGAGCCTAGTCACCCTAAAATTATTTGATCCGAGACGATTATCTACACAGTCATGAGTTGGCTGCTTAGTGTTTTGGGTCTTGTTTGAACTAGTGGACCATAACCCTATATATCAATACATCATACGCAAACAATTAACAGAGAAAAACAAAATGAATAATCAGATTGGCAAGTAGTTGATATGGTGTGACAGTAACAATCATTATGTGTACATGTTTCGAGTATTCGTTGTCTTAACATTCTACCTATAGTCTCTTTCGATTTTGACTCTGTTGTCGGTAATTATAGGTGGGACGTTTGCGTTGTATTCGCTAATATGCCGATACGCGAGGGTGGGGCTGATTCCGAGCCAACAAGTGGAAGACGGCCAAGTGTCGAATTTTCAGTTGCAGTTGCCAAGCAAGCAATTGGAGAGGGGTTCCAGGTTGAAGTCAATGTTGGAGAAGAGTATTTCTGCAAAGTATTTTCTACTTTTTGCGACCATGTTGGGTACCTCTATGGTTATTGGCGACGGCATCCTCACTCCTTGCATTTCCGGTCATTATTAATCCACAAACTTGTTATTTCTTTATTTCGATTAGTAATGAGTTGTATTCTAATTTAAACAAGTTGTGAAAATAATTGCAGTGCTATCTGCAGTGGGAGGGATGAAGGAGGCTACTGAGTCTATGACTCAAGGTAATTAACATCCTCTTTATTTTCGATTTAAACTTGGTTCCACTATAAGAAAAATGACATTTAGTCAATTAAAGGTCGAGTAATTAAAAACATTTAATCACAGAAAAAATTGTTTTAGTTACAGTGACTAATACAAATTTCTCGTGACTAAATGTCTTTTATTCACTCGACCTTTAGTTTGGAAGACGTGAGATTATTTTGTGATTAAATGTCATATTTCTTGTAGAGTCCAACATGACTCTGTCGGACAGTTTAGATTCAATGGTTGATATTTTTGTAGAGATGATCGTGTGGATATCAGTAGCTATTTTGATAATGTTGTTCGGGGTTCAGCGGTTTGGAACCGACAAAGTCGGCTACAGTTTTGCGCCGATTATCTGCGTCTGGTTCCTACTCATCGGTGGCATCGGATGCTACAATTTCATAAAGTACGATCCGACAGTGTTGAAAGCCCTGAACCCCAAGTACATGATAGACTACTTCAACAGAAACAAAAAGGAAGCATGGATCTCACTAGGAGGAGTCGTCCTCGCCACCACAGGGACCGAAGCATTGTTCGCTGATGTCGGCCACTTCACAGTTCGGTCCATTCAAATCAGCATGTGTTGTGTCACTTACCCTGCTCTCCTTCTTGCCTACACTGGCCAAGCTTCTTTCCTAACCAAACACCCCGACCTTGTCTCTGACACTTTCTACAAGTCCATACCGGGCGGTTTGTATTGGCCGATGTTCTTGGTTGCTGTTCTAGCATCAATCATTGCGAGCCAGGCTATGATCTCCGGGACTTTCGCAATAATCCAACAGTCGCTCTCCCTTGGATGCTTCCCTCGGGTGAAGATTGTGCATACTTCTTCTAAGTTTGCTGGACAGGTTTATATTCCAGAAGTCAATTACCTTCTGATGCTGGCATGTATTGGTGTCACCGTTGGGTTCCAAACTACTGCCAAGATCGGCAATGCCTACGGTACGTAATTCATATATTAAACTTGTGGTGTTCGATCTGCTTTACGTCTAGACTCTGTTTTATCATACAGAATCAATTTTGTTGAAATTAGCATGAACTAATGTACATGGATGCAGGAATTGCGGTGGTGTTCGTTATGACACTGACTTCATCATTTCTGGTACTAATCATGCTAATGATATGGAACACCAACATACTATTGGTAATTGGCTTCGTTCTAACAATCGGAAGCGTGGAGATTGTGTACCTAAGTTCAGTCCTTTACAAGTTCAACCAAGGTGGATACCTCCCGTTGGGATTCGCTGCAACACTAATGACCATCATGTACGTGTGGAACGATGTATACCGAATGAAGTACTACTACGAGCTTGATCACAAGGTTTCCTCAGACAGTGTTAAGGACATTGTAGCCGACACAGTACATCTGAGCAAACTTCCCGGACTAGCCCTCTTCTACTCCGAACTTGTCCAGGGCATCCCGCCAATCTTCAGCCACTACTTAGCCAACGTCCCTGCATTGCATTCACTACTAGTGTTCGTCTCCATCAAGTCCTTGCCCATTGGCAGGGTCCCCATCGAGGAGAGGTTCCTTTTCCGTAGAGTAGACCCCAAGGAGCTCAACATGTTTCGATGTGTAGCTAGATACGGATACACCGATGTCAGGAATCAGGGGGAGGAGTCGTTCGAGGCTATGCTAGTTGAGAAGCTGAAGGAGTTCATCGTGGAGAGCTACTGGTTCTCGGAAACAAATGCGGGGAAAGGAGAAGGGCATGATCATACCGAGGAGTTGGAGAAAGAGATGGAGATGGTTAACAAGGCGTGGGAGGCCGGTGTGATTCATTTGATGGGCGAGAACGAGGTGATTGCTGGGAAAGGTGCGGGGATCGTGAAGCGTGTTCTTATCGATTATGCGTACAATTTTTTGAAGAAAAATGTGAGGCAGACCGAGAAGGTGTTTGATATCCCGCACAAGCGGATGCTCAAAGTTGGTATGACTTATGAGCTCTAGACATGTTGCAGTGAAGGCAAGTTTATAGCCTGCAAATAATAAGGAATTGACATAGCTGAAACCAGTATGTACGTATGTAATCAAAAATTTATTATGGTTAATCTCTCAATGAGAAGATCATGTGATTAATTATCGTATATAAGGAGAATAAATGAATGGACGATGTGGTTATAAGCTCATGTGATATATGTCACTTGAATATATTATACTATTGTATATCATTGTACTTTACTATATATATTAAGCATATTTTGAAGTAAGATTAATATATTTCGCTGGTATTTTTAGTCAACTAATTTACATTTCAATTTCGAGGCCATGTCATAAAATCCCAATAAAAATCAAATCTGTAACCTACGTGGAAATGATGTGGTTTCTTAGTTTATGCCACATTTCAAGTTACTAATCCACGTGGGACATTAAACTGAATTGAGATTAACGGAACACGAAAAAATATTAATATTGGGATATTTTTGGCTAAATATTAAAAACGTTGTGCCGGAAAAAGCAATGCAAAAATATTCTGACAAAACTAGACATATGAGAAAAAGGCGGTGACATTTTAGATTTTTCTTGTCTTTAGTTTATAAAAATTAAAAAATAATCCATTACAAACTATATGCACCCTCAAATCGAAGTTCTCGGACGGTTTGGATAGATTCAGTAAGTGATCATGTCTAATGAATTGTTTGAAACAGGGACCTTTCAATCATTCAACACTAGAATATATCATGAATTACGTATGGCATCCCAATATTTCGAATTATTGAGAGTAAATTTAAGGCAATTTCAGATTATTCACTAATTAAAGGAGAATAACATAGATTTTTATTCAAATATAGCAACGAAGACTTGACAGACCTCAAACGAAAGAGAAACACAAGAAGGAAAAACAACAAGTTGACGATGCACCACTGTGCTTATTCATAGAATATTACTACAATGCTGACTCGATTCGATTCGATTCGATTCAAATCAACTCGACTCGTAAACAAGAAAAACAAAACGACGATGCATGAATGCGATGATGATCATAACAGTAACGATCAGTTGGCGGCTGCTGCTGGACGGCCGTCGATCTGTTCGTAGAGCTCCTCAATGCAAGTCCATCACTGCACATATTATTTATGGGCACGTTTTGCAGAATGGATTTTGAGTCGGTAGTTGGGCTCGCCGACAGCTACGGTAGAGAGTAGAGAGTTAGAGGCGCAGCACAGTGGAAGTGAATGGATAGAGATGGAGCTAGCGGGAATAGGTTTAGGGGTTTAGTCAAAAAAAAATTAAAATATATTTTTTCATTTTATATATTCGGATAGTTCAGTTTTTTTAGTTAAATGAATTTTTTTTTAGCTAATCAAACCACAATTCAGTTAATAATTAACAAAAATGGCCAACAGAAAACCAATTTTCACCCATATGTGTGAATATAACTGACATGCCAAAGGATAATTGGAGCAATATAGGGCCATAACTAGGGAATTTTGATTGAAGAAAAAACTGGAGAAAAATGGGCCACTTGTTCTGGGCCTGCACTTCAACGTGTTAATATTTTGAGCACAGATGATCCGTGAAAAGTTCAAACGATACTTTTATTTATGGGCCCGGATTGATGAAAAGATCTGGTCCAAATAGGGAAGTACCTCTACCAAAGTACGCTCACACGTAGAGGCAATTGATGGACCCTTTTTTCTGACGTTAGGATTTTTTTTTTTAATTTTAGTTGTTAGAATATTTTAGGATCGTTAGTATTTTGTTAGTTAAGATTTGTGTTTTTTATAATTTTTTATTTTTTAAAAGACTCACTTTATCCCATATTTTTATTTACCGTTTTTTATTTGATATGATCTATTTTCACATTTTGTACATACGTTTAAAGTATATTTATTATTTTGTTATTTCTTAAAAATAAAATATTATTTCCTTTAGATTTTTCAATCAAACGCAAGTTTTTTCTACGACTTTCTCTTAAACTATTCCGACGATGATTTTTTGATCGACGATAACAGCTCTTTGGTCTTAAGATTATTATTCCTTATTTTATTATGACCAACTTGTTCCTAAGATTATAAATAGGAACAATATGTAACAATTTATTTAATTTTTTTTAAAATAAAAATATTATTTTCTTTGGGTTTCTTTAATCAACCGCAATCTTTTTCTATGGCTTTCTTTCAAACTGCTCAGACAATGGCTCTTTGGTTTTAAGATTATTATTCCTCATTTTATTATAACCAAATTGTTCCTAAGAGTGGAATTAAAAACAACATGTAACAACAACCACGGCCACATAACTATACAAGATTGAACAAATCTGCAGCACATTAAAAATGATAAGAAATATACCACCCAATACACATATTTGTATCAAAATGTACTTTTAGGAACAAAATGATTCAATTCAAGAAAAAAGGAACATTGAAAACACAAATAAATCAAATTAGCGTTGGTTTAAATAAAAAAATTGGAAAAAAATAAAAATTACAATTGTCAATTTGGAACATAAACTAATTTCTATTTTTGAATTGGACTGATGTATACGATTACGGCCAACAGATTCTAGTATATTTTTACTGTGAGAAACACTTTTATCATCCGATCTATTTGTCAGGAAGTAATTTTTTTTTTGTGAATAAATAAGCAGTCGAAAGAAGAAGTTCGTGAACTTGATCCTTCGTTACCCGACCGTTAGGATTCGTCGGGAAAAAAAGCACAAGAAGGAGAAAAAACGGTAGGGGTTACATCGGGAATAAACGATAGATAAATAAAAGCACAAAATGGAGGAATTCGATCACTAACCTTTCTTGATGCTAAATGATAGTCGCAGCTGGCCGCAACAGTCGACGGGGAAGGGTAGGATGTTCCTAACGACGGTGAATCCGCAAATAAAAGCCTTCAAATATTAGAATTTTGGTTCCTATTGAGAGAATAGGGGCAAAAAATACAGGCGACTAACTTGATTGTGTGTCGGTGAAAATTAAGGTAGCAACCAGTAGAATTGTGACTAGAGACGACGGCGATTGCACACAAAAAAGAGTAAAAATGGAGTTTTTGGTTCATGATTTGAGAAAAAAGTGAGAAGTTGTGAAAACAAATCAATCGAAATTTTTTTAGATCCTTTCTCATAGTTTCTGTTTTCAAAATATTTAAAATGAAAAAATTAGGTACTATCCCACCATGCCTAGATGCCATTTTTCATCTTAACCCTTGGATCAATACCTTAAGATCTAATGGTTGTTAAATGTACACTAACCATTAAGACATTAAAAGGGTGTTCTAATGATATTAGATCCACTCTTAAATTTGTCGGTAGCTTTAAAACATATTCATGTTTACACCGTACTATAAGCACTAGCTAGCTCATGTCTAGGTTTATATTGGTTTTTCGACACATATAGATAGAATCGGTCCTAAAATGAGTAACTTATCAACAACCCTCATGTGGTGACCATGTTTAAAATCTCAAAAGTCTAACAGGGGCAATGTGACCCCAACATTTATAACACATCAGTGAATCAACCCCGACACAATTAACCTATATGCTTACAGACACACTTTCGATACTTCTTTATCTCTAAACACACGCACAACTTAACCCTTGCGGTACCATCCTTTTAGTACTCTTATCTTACACGTTTGTGAGAAATTGATGTCGAAAACTATTTGACGCAAATAAAAAACAATGAATTAACATCTCAAATTTATCTCAACTCTCCAAATTGAACCACTCATTAATCCATGAATCCAACTAAGTCAGGTGGAATAGAAATGAAAAAAAAAGTTTAATAATTTATTTAAGCTTGTAAGTAAAAAGCTTACGCATCCGATTTTTCACTCCATATTTCAAACTCCTCTTATTATTCGCTGGACAACATCATCTCCCATATCAACCCGGTCCATTTCGGTCCGATCCGCATCACCACCCAGTACCACTACCATATATATAATAGCATTTGGGTGGATTAAAAGTTAAAACTTCATTAACAGAACTGACGAAATTGCCATTTTCCGCCATCGCCCCTCTGCTTCCATTTCTCCTTGTTCTTCTCTCGCTGCCAGCCAGCGAACTGCGCAGCCTGCTTCTCTCGATTCCTCAGGTACAACCTTCCATTTCTCCCTCTCAGAGCTATCTGCTTTCACAATCGAGAAAAATTCTGCGCCGTCGATAACGATCCGCATAATTTAGGGCTTTGCGGCAGAGGTTTACCAGTTCGATCTTCTTCTTCTTCTTACTGTTAGCTTCTCGGTTGTTATTCCTCTCCCTTGTTATTGTCCTGAGCTTTCGGATTTTATTTCGTCTTCCAGCGAGATCTTCCTTCGTCCGTCTGTCTGCAAGTCCTCCGTCCCGTTCACTTCCAGATTTCTCAAGGTACTGACGGATGATATTCCTTTGTATCTCGATTTCGTTTTGATTGCTGCGGATCTCTTGCAGGATTATACTGAATAGAGTAGTTCATGTCGCGATCTGCTGTGTTTGGATTTACTCTTTTTTTTTGCGTTTCTTACGCTGTTTTTGTTGTTGTTGCAGTGAACGTGACGAGTGATTGAATTCCGTTTCCACAATGGTTTCGTTTGAAATGAATGATCGCAAAAGTGAGTTGAACTTTGTACTCACCTTTCCTTGCTTGATGCTTAATACTGCAGTATCTAGACTTGTCCTGTAGATAGATGAAGTTAGCGAGAACAATGATTTTGTGTCTCCCATATTTGTTTAATGCCTTTGTGGAGATATCACGTTCATTAAGTAGCTGTTCCTGCCTGATGAAGCAGCTCACGAACCTTCTAGTATAGAATAGTTTGTTATACAATTTGAGTACTGAATCCCGTCTATATTCGTGTTGAAGGGTACTTGCTTGATTTTTTAAATGCTTTGAAGTATTGATGGAGTTAGGAAGGAAATGGATAATGTCGTAAGCATGGTGAATGTGAATCAAAGAGGGACTCTCAATTTAACCTTCAACTGTGCTATCTGCAGTATAACAATTGATGTTACTGCAAGTTTGTTATTGTTAATTAGCTATCTCCATTATTCTATATCTGTTAGAGAAATTATGGAAATATTTACCTCCTTAAACTGTTTCATTTATACATTAGTGTACGACTATGTCTCTTATCATCTCTTCATGTGCCTGGGTGAAACAGAAATTGGGATGGGACTGACAGGATTTGGCATCTTTTTCTCCTTTCTGGGGATCGTCTTCTTCTTTGACAAGGGACTACTTGCCATGGGAAATGTATGTCACCTGTCTTATTCTCCATGTATATTTTATCCCGTCTTCGATTGTTTTGTATCGAGTTAAGCATTTAAGGTTGATTTGGTTTGTTGGTGCCCTAAATCAGATCCTCTTTATCTCTGGAGTGGGTCTCACTATTGGACTGAAGTCTACCATGCAGTTCTTCATGAAACGTCAAAACTATAAGGTGGAATCACGTTCCCTCACACCTTTTTGTATTCTGATTGCGTTAACACAACAAGTACTACTAGTGCGTATACTGTTCATCTTCTGTTTACGCTGATGTTTGTTTGTTTCGGTTTCTGGCCAAACAGGGGACTATCTCATTTGGTGCAGGTTTCTTCTTTGTTGTGATAGGATGGCCCATTATTGGCATGATTCTGGAGACTTATGGGTTTGTTATGCTCTTCAGGTATCAATCTTGGTTGTTTGTTAAGATGATTTAATGGAAATTTATATGCCGTTGAAGATGCTGATGGAAGTTTTATGCAGTGGCTTCTGGCCAACACTCTCGGTATTCATCCAGAGGATACCAGTTCTTGGTTGGATCTTCCAGCTACCAGCAGTCAGAGCAGTAAGTGATCATTGAACGCTCTTTTTCCCAATGCAGAAATGGTTGCTTACTTCTTCATTATGTTAGAGAAGCCATTTCTTGTTGCATGGATTTTTAGAATCAGGATAGGGCCTGGCTTTAGTAACCAGTAGCATTCACGTCTGTACAATGCAAGCAAGTCCAATTCTGAAATCATATAAATAGCGTTGATAACAAGAACCCAAAGTGATAGGTCTAATGGTAATGGGGGTTCATCAAACTTCAAACCCACCCTATGGTATGTTTGCCAGCTACAGTATAGTCATACGACTACAAGACAATAGAGTGACAGTAAACAATTCTTTCTTGGTGTTCTGTACTCTTCTTTGCATAGAAATCTTCCGGTCTAGTTGCTCTACAACAGGGTCGTTACTGGGAATTGGATGACAGAGTTCATACATTGAACCTAACTATGTTACCAGAGACGATTTGCATATAGTTAGCATTCTTTGGAATTTGTCTAGTGATGATTGTACATGATGAGCTCAATGTAACGTGCAAATAAGATTACACTGTACGTTTTTACTATGCATTGTTATTTGTAGTGAAGGATTCTTAACTAACTAACTTTTGTTACTATGAAATGATGATCCGCAGTTCTTCGATCGATACCGAAGCAAAAGAGTGCCTGTCTAAAACTCAGAGACGGCGGATGAAGAAGATCTAGACTCGGGGGTTGTCAAAGTCAACGGGATAGCAATCTGTCGACTCGTGATTCATATGGTGCTTGTGGTAACTCTCGGGAAACACTAGCGGAAGAACCCTGTTACAGTTTAGGCTGGTGTTTGAATTAGATTCAATGGTTACGTCCTTGTAAAAAGAAAACGAAGAACAGTGAATAGCTTCTTTTGTTCTTTCTCTTCCAGTGTTGCTTCGCACGTACGGACAGAGATTAAAAAAATTAACGAATTGGTTACACAACAAAGGGTTCTGGACTTGGAAATGCAAAAAAAACACCAGAGACGAATTTCATTCTGCAGTCGTTTCTTACATCCCTGTACAAGTATTCTAGCAAGCTGTATCATACTTGATGCCAGCTTTCTTTCAGAAGAAGAAACTTCGCTACGAAGAACTCGAATCGAAAACCTGGCCTATACAGTGGCATCAGTACTACAGTCTACAGGCGTTTCTGTGCAGACAGAAAATTCTTACTTCTTAGCTCAACAAAATTGATTCCAATGTGTATTAGAATTGCACGTACGTCTCCTCAGTTTCTGTACAGGCAGAGAGAGCCTGCTCTTCAATGTGCATATGCGTTCAGATGGTTCCATCTTCCCCTTGCATCAGCAGAGCCTGTCCAGAACAGAAACATCAGTAAATTGTACACGAATTGTTCCGAGTTTGGAGCATCTGGCTATTCTACTACTAGTTCATCTAGGAATCACATGTTCATTCATGGTTTTGACATATGCAACAGAATGAAGATCACAGCAACAGGAACAGACCACCATACAAACTCAATTGAACTAAAGTACAAGAAAAAGCATATCCATCAATGTATTAGAACCAGCAGGCAAACTCAAAGCGTGTCAAAACTAAAAACTCAAAATCAGAGCAGACAACCTCTGTTTCATATCTGGTTCTATTACACATAACTTAATCTAAGCATCTACAACGCAAAATCAAATTCCCAACTGACCAATCTCCTTATAATGGACGATTCTTGCAGGACTGAAGAAAGCAGGGAAGCAATCACAACACGGCAAATAAACATAACCATCTGTAAAGCTAGCATTATGAACAGATAATCAACCCAGCATGGAAAATTTCACACAACTCACCAAGCAGACGAGGGGCCACAACAACTGGAGTTCCTCCAAGGCTCTGTTTAGGCTCGAATCTGGGACCCAGCGCATTCCTCTGGCTATCACAGCAAGAAGTCAAATTCTCATACTCCTCCGCAACACGAGCTCCTAATCCACTGTACACGCTCGTCCAGATCTTACGCTGCTCCCCACCGTTCGCAAACCTCACAGCCTCCATCTCTTCCCTCGAGTACTTCTTGATCACCGCACCATTTCCAGCTTCATGACGAGAACCTTCGCCCTCCCTTCTTGCCATCTTGTTTGTGTTCTTGGCAGCTCCTCGATGATTCTGGGTCCTCTTCCAGTTCATTGCATTAGATGCCCTTTTCGAAAAGATAGTTGAATCGGAGGATTCAATCAACACCGTATCGTCAACCATTTGAACTTTCAGAGGAGGTCGTTCAAATCCGCTCTTTCCATTATTAAAGATTGCTCCTTTGCCTCCAATTTCAGCGAGAGAGTTCTTGTCCTTCTTCAGCAGGAAGCTCTCGACGCCGACGATGTCGAACCCGCCATTTCCTGAATCTGCGGGGCGTGAATCGAGGCAAGAATACATGGTCCAGTGAGTGGTAGACCCAAGAAGCAGGGTTTCTTCTTGAGCGGCGGCTTTCTTCTTCTGCTGCCATATTTGTGGAACGGCGGGTTTGGCGAGATGTCGAGAATGTGGGTTTCTTTGTTTGCCTGTGAATGGTCTGGTGGAGTCTTTGGTCGCGGCGGCGAGTAGAGAGGAAGAGGAGGAAGAAGCGGTGGAAGTGGATGGGCGGCCGGCGGCGATGTCGAAAAATGTATCTGGGTACTGATGCATCTTCAGATTGCAGTAGCAGGAATTTTGTGGGGGTGGAAGAAAGCGAAAAGAATGTTTTTGGGAGAGAAAGGGAAGGGATTTTCGAAGAAGTTTGAATTGAGCAGAGAAAAGAGAAGGGCGCTCTTTGCTCGAGTGATGATTGATTTGATTATGGTGTGGAATTACAGAACAGAGCTACAGTCATCCCCTTTATATAGGTTTCTGTAATTCAAAGTTATAGTTACTTACTTTCTTGGCTGATTCTTTCACTTTCTTCATTGGATATCAAAGCTTGATACAGAGAAAAATATACAACTCATCTTACACGTAATATATTTTGAAACGAAATAAGAATGGTAATGCAAAGTTGAATTACATACTTAGTTCTATTTTATGTTAGTAAATAAAATAGAATTGCATGAGATAAATGATGTATAACAGAGTGAGTTACTGAGTTAGGGTCTAATTGATTGAATAAAAATAAATACCACCAAAAAGTTATATGAGTCTTGTCAACCGAGTTTAATTATCATTTCAGTGATTGATTACTATCCATACATACTAAAGAAAGAAAAAGTAACAGAAGCAAGAAGAGAATAGAAGAAATTCAGAAATAGAAGGAATTAATTTGCTTCGTAATAGAATTACTTCTCAACTACAATTTTTGATAATTTAAATAGTTGAGTCATATATCATTAAACTGACGATTCAACGATGCGGTTCTGAAACCTATGCATTCTCACAAATCACTTTTAGCTAGCAGACAGTTAAGGAACACAATCCTGATAACTGATAAGTGATGAAAATCACCTTTTTACAAACATTGATATCAAAAATATAACCAAAGAGTTATTTCAGCAGAGTGGTCTGCCTAAACCAACCCAAACCCAAATTCTTCAGTCTTATACGCCTGAGGAAAAAAAGGTTCCACACCAGCAACCAAAAACCAGCTCCTCCAATTCCCAAATCTACAAAACCTCCCCAATTTGATTACTCTACATGGATCAAGAACAATCAAATACAACCTCTTGTAAATTCCTCCTCTTTCTTTCCCTTTTTCTTCAGGATTCTGGGGCAGCAGCAGCTGGAACTTGAGACTTCAGCAATGGCTGCATAGCCTTCACAACTATGCTCATGTTCGGCCGAAACTCCGATTCATATTGCACGCACAATGCTGCCACCGCAGCCAACTGCAGCAGAACAACAAACCCCGATGTAACATCAGCAGTCTGTACAACTATAGAACAAAATACGAAATGGGGGAAAAGGAAAGGACATACCTTGGCGACTCCCTTAGGTGGATATTCTCCTTTCAGCTTTGGGTCCACGCATTGCTTCACTTTGTCTTCACTTAACCTTGGAGTAGCCTGACAAAAGGAAGACCAAATCCTTGCAAATGAGCTGAAGAAAAAGATTTATACAAAGATATAAATGCAGATGAACAAAACCCTTACCCAGGTGACTAAACTTTGTTGCCCTCGGGGCATGGTATGGTCGACTGGTTTCCTTCCCGTGAGAAGCTCGAGGAGAACCACCCCGAAGCTGTAAACATCACTCTTCTGTGTCAATTGTCCAGTCATTGCATACCTACATGAAAAATGAAGTACCATTAATATATGCCTCTGTAGCAAACTCTATTGTTTTGCATATGCGGTGCTAAAAGGCAATGAACAGGAAGAAATTGGAAACTAAATGAAACAGGCATAAAGTAAGTTAAAACCAAGGCTACTAAAGCCGTTGATCATATGTCACACAACCAACTGAATCCAACTGTGAGACAATAATCTATGGATAGAGGATAAACTTCCATACGAAGGTGAATAAATATTACTATTCATAGTAACAAAATGAAGAAAAAGGATAAACTTTACTCTGGAGCATGATAACCAAAAGTTCCCAGAACGCGAGTAGAATGCAGGCGTGCAGCCATGTCAGGGGACTGATTCGATAGGTTGAAATCTGCAATTTTGGCTTTGAAATCCTCAAATAGAAGCACATTGCTCGATCTGACATCTCGGTGTATTATAGAAGGCTGAACCTTCTCATGCAAATATTCCAAACCCCTTGCTGCATCAACTGCGATTCTGACTCGCTGCATCCAGTCCAGCACTGGACCAGGTTGTGCCCCCTGAACTCCCTTTCGGCCTGTTAATCGAGTCATAAGCAGTGTCGATTTATATAATTGCAAAATATAAAAAGAATTCCCCCAATCAATTCTAATTCAAAAGAAAAGATAAATTGTGACCATACCATGCAATATGTCATGAAGCGATCCCATAGTTGCAAACTCATAAGCAAGCACTCTGAGATTTCCCGCCACACAATAACCTTGCAATTCCACAAAGTTTTCATGTTTCAATCTTGATACCATAGAAACCTGAAACATTGTTGAAAAACACCAATATTGATTCATAAAAGCATAATCTCGAGTGATAAAGACATCCAAAGGTTAAGAAAGATATGGTTGAAAAGATAACTGTGCATAAAACTGAACAATGGAATAATATGTAGAAACTGCCAATTTATTCCATTAACTTGAAAGCTACCTGAGTTAAGAATTCGTTATTGGTTTCTGGCTCACTCGACACGTCAAGTTTTTTCACAGCCACAGCTTTTCCATTATCTAAGTTTGCATAATACACCCTTCCATAAGATCCTTCACCGATAAGTGCCTTCGACCCAAAATTATCAGTTTTCTCTTTCATTTCATCTAATGACAGAGCAGGCACTTGAATAGGCGACACTTCCTTTTGTACTTCAGGTTTGACAAGGGCTGATGCATTTGTGCCTTTTGGGTGCCCTGTCCAACAAAGATAGCCATAGGATGATTATCATAGTTTAGTGCACAATCCCGGAAATGATGTAAACACAACATCAAACTTGAATAACACCACATTGGACCACATTGGACAACATCGGGCAGTTCATGGCAACAACAAAGAACAGACCAAACTCAGCTTAATTATTAAGAGCAAACACATAGCACCAGGCCCAAAACTACGAACTAGACCAAATATCTCTAATCATCAGTAAATTGACATTAGCAGACAAAGGTATACAAATTTTACACTAAAAAATATCTATGGGAGAGCTAAAAATATAACAATGAAGTGCATGGCAAACAAAAAACCTAACAGTTTAATTCAAGCACAGAAGTTTCACCAACCAGAAGAAGTGATTAACACACTTTAACATAACCACTCGTACACTATGATATCAAAGATTTAACTTTACCAATACCTAACGGAGCGTAGCTTCGCTTGCAACAATGAAACAGAAATGCATTGTTCATCAACAATATAACGAACTAACAACACTTTATCTTAGAAGGGGATTTAACACACATAAAAATCAACGAGGAAGCCAGATATATTTAAAGAATAGAAAGTGAAGCCGCCACATATTCTATTCCAACCAGAAACTGTAGCAATGTCACAACAATGAACACCTCAACAGGCTATCCAAAGATAACCGATTGATTTTGGGAGAAAAAAGGTAACCGACTGTGCTGAACCTTATGGTAGGAAACAGATTGATTTCGGGAGAAAAAGATGACAAGAAATGTACCATCATGGTTGTGCTTTGGGCTCGTAAGGAGCTCATTTTCATGTGCTGTGTATGCCTCCTCCATCTGGCAGGTGCAGCAAAGCCACCGACGCATCTTGTCTCTCTTCCTCAAATGTAAATCGTGATCGTGTTCGTGTTCAGCCCCTGGTTTCTCCAAGTGTACAAAGCAGGCAGGAGAAGGCGTATGCGACTGTTCAGAAAAATATTAACACCCATTATATCACCATACGAAATCAACTTAGTAATCATAACCATCCTATGATCAAATCTGATCACAAATCTCAACGAACAATCAAACAATTCAACCAGCCAAGGGGGCTGGATTATGATGAATGGATAGAACAATTGGGATGATGAAATCACATCCTCGAGTCTCCATTTCGCATTTGCAATCACAATCACAATCAAATCAGCCAAGTCAGCGAATTGAATTGAATTAAATGCATCCTTGAGAATCAATCCAATCAAAAGCAACAAAAACTGAATCGAGATCAATACCAATTTCAAAACACGGAAGCCAAATACAAAGTCCTCGCCACGAGATTATGAGAATTGTAATCCTTCCCCTCCATCAAAAGAAGAAAATAAACAGAGAAGGGGAGGGAGAGGGGAGACGCGTCGGTAGCTGAGCCGATGGCAAACAAAAGAAAAATAATGGCGGGGTGGGGGAGGGAGAAAGGGAAGAGACGAGGATTTGGAGAAGGGAGTGGACAGAATTAAGAGGCGGTAAAACAGAAGCGAGAACCATTAGATCGCAACCGAAATGGTGGGGAAGACGAAGAACCATTCGATAGAAACAGATTGAGAGAGAGATGGGAAAAGGGTTGATTACCTGTAGAGCTGATAGCTTCTGGGCGTTTGATTCTCTTTGTCTCTCAGAGAGAAATTCGGTTCTTTGTTTCTTATTGTTCAGTGAAAAGTGGAAGGGCTGCCTGGATTGGATTCGTTGGAATTTGTCTGTAAATAGAAAACGCCGGAAGAGAGAGAAACACGGCTAATTGTAAGAGAGAGAGAGAGACAACGGGGGACTGAATCTGTAATTTCCACCGGATATGTCAAAATATTGCAAACTTATCATTCAAAGTATTTCTATTGCAGTAAAAGTCACTAACCTATTTTTAAAGTTGCACTCCACTATTTTCGTTAGTTTTTCGTCAGAACAAGATTGTGACCGCGCGCACCTTTTATTTAATTCAAACACTCCCCATATTAACAGAGAACATAACGATAGGTCAATTTTATAGATGATGTAGTGCTCTTTAGGAATAATATTATTTTGAAGTCTTCGATTTCCGTTAGATGTTGGATGATCGACGTTAAACCTATTTATCGGGAAAACAACCGTACTCTATGATAGATTTCTTAAGTGGCATATGTCATTGTTTACTTATTTGTGTTTATTAGACTTTTTGTTTTTAATCCAGGAGCAGATCAGAGGGGGAATTATTATATTTTTGTTTCTAATCCAGGAGCAGATCAGAGGGGTGCTCGAAAATTAATGTATATTGGCCATTTCGGTCCGGAGTAGTAAATTCATTTATATATTTACGATTATCTCGAATTCGGTTTATGGGAAATTTTAGATAAAGTTCAGTTTTGTTGTTGTTTCGACTCAGTACTTGATACATATCAATCATATTTTCGACTCAATACTCACATTTACTATTATTTGGTTAGGAAAATAAATCGTTATTGGTGGCACATTCAATCTTTTAACTAAAAAAAACACAATAAATATTTTTTATATTTTAACTTTATATTATGTTAAATAAATTTATTCGTAAATTAATTGCTCAATAGACAAATTTTCATTTCGAATCCGGTTCAATACATTTTGATTTTGTGCCATTGTTCTAATCCTATATTGTTCCTTCACACTTTGAAATAATTTGAATGCTGGAGAGATGATAAAAACAAAGACTTGATATAAAAACAAGACCGGAACCAACGACGAAAGGCCAAGTTATCTTAAGCAAAGACCGACGACGACGACGACGACTAACAGAAACCAAAAATCTTCCCCAAGTCTATGGCTTTAAATTGCAGAGGCCACTCAGTGAAAGTTCCCCATCCCATTGCACACTTGTGAGTTAAACCTCCCAAACATATCTCTCTCTCAAATCTCTACTTCTCCATTTTACGACATGTCGAGTCCTGAAGAGTACCAGGTTTTCTTGAGCTTCAGAGGCCTTGATGTCCGCCGAACATTTGCTGACCATCTCCGCACTTGCCTTGTTCGTTCCAAAATTCGCACATTTGCCAACGACGAAGAGCTCCCAAAGGGGGAAGCCATCGGTCCGTCCCTTGTAAAAGCTATAAGCGAGTCCAAGATCCTCATCGTGGTCTTATCCGAGAACTATGCTTTCAGCAAATGGTGCCTCCGGGAGCTAGCTACGGTGGTCGATTCCTACAAGACTGGAGGAGGAAAACAGATTATCCTACCTGTTTTCTACGGCATTGATCCGAAAGACGTCCGGCATCTAGATTCGGGTCCTTACAAGAAAGCATTTGAACAACACAGCCTGAAGCATGATCCTGAGACTGTAATGAAATGGAAGGAAGCACTGGGAGAGGTTGGCAGGACGAAAGGATGGCTCGTCACTGAATCGCATGGGTAACTATTAATATGATCTTAATTATAAAAAAAAAACTATTAACATGATCTCTACTACTTATCCGTACATGACTTTGTTACGTACTTACATGTCTAATTGATCAGTACTACATAGCTAAGTATAAGATTAGCATATGCGCTTATAATAATCTCTCGGACCCTCTCTCCACGCACATTAGCTGCTTGCAGAGATGAGTTTTAGCCAAGGAGTTGTAACAGATTTGTTCTATCAGGATTTTATTATTTATCCTAACATCAATTAGGTTAATTTGAGGGCTTAGTTTGTTTTCATGGTTTGTATCCGTTTTCCAGTCAGGGGGCTATAATAGACCATATCCTTACTGAAGTGTTGTCACATGTGAAGGCGACTGTGGCAGAAGCATCAGTGGCCGGCCAGCAGCCTTGAGGTTTGTCATCTTTGAAAAGCCTCTTTAGTTAGTTAGTTATTACAATCCAGAATTGCTCTCTTTCAGTCTTATTCTAATTTCCTTTCTCAGGCCACTTGGCGAAGGAGGTCCCGGAAATCTCGAAACTGAAGAGTTAGTCTCAGACAGCTTTTCATGATATGAGATTCGCTACCGAAGAAGAAGCACACCCTTTACCATATTTCGCGATGGTCATTGACCATTCTATCTGTTTTTTTACGTTTTATGATATGGTTGATGATATGATTTTATCATATCTTTTGTACTTTAATTTCAAAATCTGTTGGATTGTTGCAGTTGGTGTTCGTATGTTATTGAAAGTTGAATACTTCTCTCAAGTTTCTATCAATGGCGCCATCAATTGAAGTTAAAGGTTTTACACTTTTACTCCAACGTGGCAAGTTCGAAGGGGCAAAACGACCCAAATTCTAGGGACAGAAGGGGTATTTCGCACCTCCCTCCAGCCCAGACACCAGCGCCGGCTGCCGGCCACCCTACCAAAAACAATCCAAACCAAATTCTTTAAACACCAGCAACCAAAACCAGCTCCTCCATTTTCCCAAATCTACAAACAACACATACCAATTTGATTCTCTACATAGATCAAGAACAATCAAATACAGCCCATCTCATAGTAAATTCCTTTATAGCACATCAAACGACAAACTCTGCAACGGGTTCCACAACATTATTACACATCACCCCACATATTCCTTTAGGCACATCCTTCAGCTTACCTTTCATTCCCTTCTATCTTTCTCCTTTCAGGATTCTGGGGCAGCAGCAACGGCAGAAGGGACTTGAGATTTTAGCAGTGGCTGCAAAGCCTTCACAACGATGCTCATGTTTGGCCGAAACTCTGATTCGTACTGCACGCACAATGCCGCCACTGCTGCCAACTGCAGACAAATACCCCCAATTTATATTATGTAAATGAGCTGTCAGGCGTAACTATAACACTCTATTGACAAAGAAAGCACATACCTTGGCGACTCCTTTAGGTGGGTACTCTCCTTTCAGCTTCGGGTCCACACATTGCTTCACTTTGTCTTCACTTAATCTTGGAGTAGCCTGACAAAAGCATACAAAATCATTGCAACTCAGCTGAACAAAAGAATGTTTGTACAAAAAGGCAACGGCAGATGAACAAAGCCTTACCCAGGTGACTAAACTTTGTTGACCTCGGGGCATGGTATGATCGACTGGTTTCCTTCCAGTGAGAAGTTCGAGGAGAACCACCCCGAAGCTGTAAACATCACTCTTCTGTGTCAATTGTCCAGTCATTGCATACCTACACGAAAGATGAAGTACCATATAAATCTCCAAACTATATAACACGTGGGTGAAAACTCCAGCTAATACAACCAACCACAAACAATAACCAACTGTGAGACAATAATCTATGGATATGCTCCCCTACTACGTCGGATATGATTACCATTCAATATAACAAAATCAAGGAAAAGGGTAACCATTACTCTGGAGCATGATAACCGAAAGTCCCTAGAACGCGAGTAGAATGCAGGCGTGCAGCCATGTCAGGGGCCTGGTTCGATAGGTTGAAATCTGCAATCTTAGCTTTGAAATCCTCAAATAGAAGCACATTGCTTGATCTGACATCTCTGTGTATTATAGAAGGCTGAACCTTCTCATGCAAGTATTCCAAACCCCTTGCAGCATCAACTGCAATTCTGACTCGCTGTATCCAGTCCAGCACCGGACCAGGTTGTGCCCCTTGGACCCCCTTTCGACCTGTTAATCGACTCATAACTCATAAGGCATGCCAATTCAAATATGCAAGATAGAAAAAAAAATCCTCATTAGTTCTATCTCAAATAGAGAAGATAAAATGTGATACCATGTAATATGTCATGAAGGGATCCCATTGTTGCAAACTCATAAGCAAGCACCCTAAGATTTCCCGCAACACAATAGCCTCGCAATTCCACAAAATTTTCATGTTTCAATCTTGACACCATTGAAACCTGGAACACAGTTGAAGAAAACCAATATCGAATATTAATAATATAAGCATAATGTCCAGTGAAAATCATCTAAAGGTGAAGGAAGATAGAGTACAACAATGAACTATGTACAAAAACTGAATTAGACAGAATAGTCCATATAAACTGCCCATTAATTTCATTAACTCAAAAGCTACCTGAGTCAAAAATTCGTTATTTGTTTCTGGCTCACTTGACACGTCAAGTTTCTTCACAGCCACGGATTTTCCATTATCTAAGGTTGCGAAATACACTCTGCCGTAAGATCCTTCACCGATTAGTGCCTTCGATCCAAAATTATCAGTTTTCTCTTTCATTTCATCTAACGACAGAGCAGGCACTTGAATCGGTGGTACTTCCTTATGTACTTCAGGTTTGACAAGGGCTGATGCATTTGAGCCTTTTGGGTGCCCTGTCCAACAAAGATAGTAAGACAGGATGATTGTCACAGGGTAGTCACAATCCAGGAAATGAAGTTAACACAACACATCAAGTTTTAATGGATTGATAATATAGAAAATAAGAAATCCACATGGACCACTTAAAACACCACATTGGTTAATGTCATGGAAGGAACGAAGAACACAACATATCCATCTTAATGATGTGCAAACAAGTAGCATCAACCCTGGGGAATATGCTCCACTTGTCAACCATGCAACAAAATGCATTGTTGACCCACGGCATAACAGCAGTTCATCTAGAGAGATCTTAACACGTATAAAAGCGAACATCAAGCAGCGTATATTTCAACAACAAATCAAGCCCTTAATGTTCACTTTCAACCAGCAACTACAGCAATGTCATAAAAAACGATAACCTCAATTGGGTATCTAAACACTAAACAGAACCAATTGCACCAAACTTAGCAAACAAGTAGAGTAAAGATGATAAGAAACGTACCATCCTGGTTATGCTTTGGGCTCCGTAGGAGCTCATTTTCGTGTGAAGGATATGCCTCCTCCATTTGGCAGGTGCAGCAAAGCCACCGACGCATCCTGTTTCTTTTCTTCAAACGTAAATCGTGATTGTGTTTCTGTTTTTGTTCAGCCCTTTTGTTCTCCAGGCGTACAAAGTATCCAGGAGCAGGCGCATGGGTCTGATCAATGGCACCAAAATAAACATTCTATTATAAACAACCCCACCATCAAGCTAATCACCACAATTTCAACAATGGAACAATTCGCTCAGCCAAGGGGTTGACCACGATAATTAAATAGCATAAGAGGAGGAGCTCAATCCATCAGAAACGATCGCAGCTGGGATGAAACCACATCCAGCAGCCATGATGCTCTAATCATGGACCATCGCCATTTAACTCTTGCAATTGCAATTAAACCAAAAAACACCCTAATCGCGTTAAAGTCGGAAAATTTAAATGATACATTCAACAGACAAATTCAATTAAAAGAACCCAAATACCCCGACTGAAAGTTTGAACAAAGTGAATCGGAATCAACATCATGAAATATCAAATTCATAGCAAATAAAAAATCCTCACCACAGGGTTACGTGAATTGTAATCCTTCCCCTCCATCAAAGAAGAACTCGAACAGAGGGGAGAGAAAAGAAAAAGACGCGCCGGTAGCTAAGCAGATGCAAAAAAGAAAAATTTGGCGGGTGGAGGAGAAAGAGGAGGGGGGGGGGGGGGGGGGGGGGGGGGGCACACAAAAGAGAAAAGAGTGGACAAAATTAAGAGGCGTGCGAAACAGAAACGAGAAAAGGAATAGCCATTGGATCGCAACCGAAATTAGCTAGGGTTATACAGAAGAACGATTTCGATGGAAACAGAGAGAAAGGGGGTTGGTTGGTTGATTGATTTACCTGTAGCTGATAGCTCTTTCCTGTGTATGGCGTTTGTTTTGTTTCCCCCTATCTATATCGTCAGGCTCTCAGAGGGATTCGGTGGCTCTGATTCTTCTTCTGTTTTCTTCTCTTGTAGCTCTGTGAAAAGTGGAGGGGTTGGGTTGGATTGGATTCGTTGGAATTGTCTGTAAAGATAGGAAATGGAAAGAGAGAGTGGAGAAACGCTATTGGGAAGAGAGAGAACTTCATCATTGAAATGAATACTTACTTTATTTGTATAAATATTTAAAAAACAAAATGTTACTTTGCTTTCTATACTTTACTAAGTTAACAAACAGGTCCCTGTACTATAAGTACGCTCTATTTACTCCTCATACTTAATCACATTAACAAATAAGCCCTTTCGTTATTATTTTTATTTGTTATGATTGTCACATTTGACAGAAGGGTCAAACCCAACCGTGTTCGCACTCACGGTCGGACCGGTCCGATCCGGAATAGATAACACTGAGTTTTACTCGAATCCCAGCCAGCCTTCATCTCTAAAATTCCAGGTACTCGACTTCTTGCAAGTTCTCGCTTCATCTCAACTTTGAATGCTGGAAATTGGCTGCGACTGTAGGGATTTATGGTGCCATATTTGAACTCCATTATTAAATTGCAGCCTTCTCGTCTCCTTCTCCTGTCTCCCGCTCTCTCCCGCGCCTCTTCAAGCTGGTTCCTAGGGTCCGCTGCCCTTAGTTCAGCTCGAATCGTGAATCCAAACACCTCACTTCTCCATCTCCGTTCATCCACAACAATGACTATCGTTCCCTCTTCGAAGACAGTGGTGGTTCCGGTAAGGGACAACATTGAACTGACGGATATCGAGAGGAAGATTTTCGACAGGCTCCTAGCCACTATCAGCCACTTCAATCTCGACATAGAGCTCCGCGTCGCCGGCGGCTGGGTCCGTGACAAGGTTAATCCCTAGTTTTCCTTTCTACTGATTTATCCAGCTTCCAAATCTTTCTGTGTGTGTGTTGAAAGCTAATGTGATATTATTTGTATTTTCTGTTGGCAGCTGCTGGGCAAGGATTGCTACGACATTGATATTGCTATTGACAAAATGTTTGGGAGTGAATTTGTTGATAAGGTAAGAGAGTATTTGGAAACCATTGGTGAAGAAGCTCAGGGAGTTGGTGTCATTGCTCGGTATGCATTTAGCTCCTCATCTGGTGTCTTGTTTGTTGTTTAGCTTCTATAATTGCTTTGCAACTGTTGATCATCGCCCATCGATAGTAAGATATCAGGAAAATTCTTATTTTATTACCTTGCAATTTGCAGCAATCCTGACCAATCCAAACACTTGGAAACTGCAAGGATGAGGCTGTTTGATTTGTGGATTGATTTTGTTAACTTGAGGTGTGAAGATTACAGTGATAGCAGTCGGATCCCAACTATGGTATGCCTGTACACCCGAATTAGAGTTTGGGATTCTTTTGGTCACTTTGTGGCTTTCTTATGTAAAATTATTTGAACTGGTTACGTGAGTGCCAAATTATCTGTTGTAAGGGGTGATGTTGTATTAACATTTAATTTCCTTGTATGTATGTTATAGACGTTTGGCACAGCAAAAGAAGATGCATATAGAAGAGATTTAACCATTAACAGCTTGTTCTATAATATTAATGAAAAATCAGTTGAAGACCTTACAGGCAGAGGTTAGTATGCTTTTCTGCTTCTAGATTTTTTCTATGAACCATTTGGAATTGACTCTTGTTTTACCTATCACAGTCTCTTGTTTTTTTTGGCAGGCATTGATGATCTAAAATCTGGAAAAATAGTAACCCCTTTACCTCCGAAGGAGACCTTTTTGGATGATCCACTTCGAGTTCTTAGAGCTATTCGGTTTGGTAAGTTGGTTTTATTTGTGGTCGTTTCAGCTGATAAGTGGTATGCATTTGGAAAGCGTATGCATTGCTTCAGTCTTATCACGATATTCAACTAAAGACCGTTAATTTTGGTCACAGATTAATGCAGTTCAATGTGCTCGGGATTCTTTTTTCAATATTCCTTGATTTGCCTCTGAAATTCGTCATACTAATTGGTTATTTTAGGTGCAAGGTTTGAGTTTGTGCTAGATGAAGATCTCAAAGAGGCTGCTAAAACCGAGGAAGTGAAAAATGCTCTTGCTGCTAAAATTAGCAAAGAGCGTATTGGAACTGAAGTATGCCCACTCTTTCCCTTCACACTCTTAGGATGACATTCAGCACATTCAACCCATGATATTTAGTTTTCTTGTACCAGATTTACCATGATAATATTTCTCTCTTCTTGTCTGTTGTTTCATCACTATGTAGATTGAGCTAATGATCTCTGGGAATCAACCTGTGAAGGCTATGTCATACATTACTGATTTGACATTATATATGGTTGTCTTCTGTCTCCCTCCTGAGGTCCAGCCCGATGTCTACCAAGGATGTGAAAAGTATGAATAAAATCTACATAATATGCACTTAGTTAACCATGAAAATTGTTTTAGCATCTATCTACTTCTCGTCTGCTTGCAGTCATATTTCTAAATTTAACTCCCCTACACCTTCATTCTCTATCAGGATGTCCATAGCTTACTTGGATGCAGCATGTAGTCTGATTCATTCAATCGGATATGCTTCCTTCACTGTAATGTCCTTCGACATTTCTTGCATCATATACTTGTTCTTCTACTTAATCATCATTCTTAAAGAATTGTGGATCTTTTGACATTTCTATTCAGGATCAGCAAAGACGGCTTGCTTTATATGCAGCTCTGTTTCTTCCTTTCAGAGACATAACATACAAGGTTGCAAAAGGAAAAATGGTATTCCTTTCTTGCGCCATTCTCTCTTGATTACTTCTATTTTGTTGTGTATAGCTTCTTCCTTGGTTTGGTCCTGCTCTTACAGTAATAGACTTACAATTCAGATGCCTGTTGTTAACTATATCTTCAGAGACTCTCTTAAACAGAAAGCTAGTGATCCAGAAATGGTAAGTTCGTGTCTGTGATATTCCTATCTAATTTATAAATTTCCAGTACACACCATCATCTCATATGAGTTTTCCATTATCGTATACTTAAGAAGCTTGGAATTGCCGATTCGTTGAATCATTATCTTTTGTGTTTAGGTCATGAAGATACACCAGTCATTAGATAAATTTGCTACATTGATTCCTGCACTTACATCCAAGGCCGAAACCAAAACCATACCTCCTGAAATTGATGAGGAAATGGAATTCAATGATGTACCCGCAACTTCAAAGCTCCGAATTTCAACAGGTACAACCAAGTTTCTTGCTTTGTGCTACTATGGTTTGAAGTTCTTTCTGCCAGCTTCAACCCTTTCTCTTTCAGGATTCCTATTGCGAGACGTAAAAGATCTTTGGCGAATTGCTGTACTCATATCCACACTATTGCATCCTTCCGACTTGGCTTCTGTCGGGAAGGTTAGTCAACTTGAGCTTGACAAGAGGAAGGACTTGTTCAAAGCAGCAGAGGATGCCATCACTGGACTAGGTATGAGCATTATAAGACTGAAGCGATATAATACTGAAGACCGATATTCGTATTTGCACTGATTTCACAAGTCATTGCCGTGAAAACAGGTCTGGACAATGTGTGGGACATGAAGCCATTGATCAACGGTAAAGAAATCATCAATATTCTTCAGCTTAAATCAGGAGGACCCCTTGTTCGAGAATGGGTATGTCAAGCAATTCTCCCATCATTCTCTGTTGGTAGATATTGCAGCCAAAACATTTGAACTTTATATCTGATTTTGGGATGGATGTTTATATGCAGCAACAAAAACTACTGGCATGGCAACTGGCTCATCCAACTGGGACTGCAGAGGAGTGCCTTGACTGGATGAAGGAAACCCACACCAAGCGTGCCAAAACTGAATAGAGATGCCACTGCTGATATCATGATTTTAAATTTTGATCGCAGTCAGAGAAATGTATAGAACAATCATGGGGTAACCTCCAACAAAAATTAAGATTTCTAGGAAAGTTGAGTTAAGATAGCTTAAAATAGTTAAGCTGAAGTTAGGTGTAAAAAGAATGTTAAATCAAAGATATTAAAGGATTTCTATGGAAGTTTATTTTTCATTCGAGTTAATTGGGAAATACAATTTCATTTGGTGGTGATTTGAACGAAATCATTTGTTTCGGAACGCAAAAATAAGAAGGATTTAAAGGTGATTTGAAATCTCCATTTGATAATGTAGACCAAATTATCTTAACATGTGTGGAAAACTAGAATTTAAGCTTGTTCATCAACAAGCAAGATGCATAGTCAAGCCTTTATTTGAGTCAGCTTGCAATCCCGTTGAGCCGGGCATATTCTGGCTCTAGCTCAACTCATTCAAAAGCGAGCCAACACGAACGAGCTTTTTTGTGTAGCCGACTGAAACAAGCTTTTTGAAATCCAACACCGTACAACTTAAGCTTGACCTTTACAGAAGTATACAATGATTTTACCGTCAAAGTTTGAATATTTCACAAACGATTCCTACTCTGTAAGATGAAATAGAGCATGCACCTAAACACCTGAATTAAATAGTTGGAAACTTAGCATTCAAAAACTCATCTCTATAGGATGAATTCCTAGCTTGTCAAAATGACTCCACTAGTTCTAACTTCCAAGTACATGACTCGTACATCGTCAGAATAACAGAAGCATTATCTCAAGGGCTTTCGAGCATCATCTGATCCCACAAAATGGTACTTCACAATACATAAGCATCTGCTGAGTATCAGTTCTCAATCTGGATTAGTGCTCTGGTTGACGCTCTAGCAAATCCATTCAACTCTGTCAGAATCATGTTCCTTTCAAAATCTGATAATTTCGGGGACAGGCTGATTTTCATGATCGCAAGTGCGGGAGAGGAATTCAGCAACCATTTTATGAAAGCCATTTCATGCCCTCTACACTTCAGATTCATCACTCCCACTATCTTCAGTCGACTTAGCTCAACTCGGACGGTCCATGAAAACTTATGTTCGACACTGATGTCCCAGGTTTGCTCTCCATCTATACATCAGCAAAAAATTCAAAATCTGTATTCGCAAATTTCAGAATCCAATACATTACTGCACCGAGAGGGTCAAGTTTAAGAAGGTACTTACGGTAATTCCGAGTCGTCGCAGATTAGGTGATTTCACAATCATAATCATAACTCTGTACGATTTTTTTCCAGAGATATGAAAAATGTCGATTAGACATCAAGATGATTGCCCAAGTGGACTCGACATAACTTTTTCCCTTCACTCTCTTTCTCGACATTTTAACCGTCTCAACATTGGAAATCTAACGCTAATCATGGTCAACACTGAATCATGGTAAACTTCATAGTAAATCATTTGCTTTCACATCCCCGATATCCTTTAACCCTAAGTCATCTATATACTTTTATAGTGAATATTAGTTCGTTTGTGCTTCAATTGAGTGTGATTTTGTGTCTTGGCATTGTGTGTCTAGACTCGTTCACTTGGACCGTTTCGGTTCATTTGATGTTTTTCTTTGTCGTGTTTGTCATCTACAGGTACTTTAGAGACAAGTAGTCTAGCTATGGGGCTATAAACACGGAATAGAGTACGGTTGGAGCTCGAACGGAAGAACAGAATAAAGAATGGTGAAGAAGAAGAAGGGTTGCACGCCGTGTAGGCCTAAAATGTAAAATGGCATCGTAGCAAAAGGAGGTGCACGGTCTGCAGCCCTATTTGCAACGAAAATTTTTTCAGCAAAGGGGATGCACGGTGTGTACCCCTTCACGGCATGCACCTCTCGGATTCAGTAGCTTCCATATAAAAGGCTAATTTCGAGGGAAGAGAAATCAGATCGTCCCCAATAATAATCCTTCGATATTTTCCCGACTTCCCTTTGTAAAAACAACATATTTCCATCCCTAAAAGTCCTATTGAAGATTCGAAGGAGTCCCCAATAAAGATTGAAATTATGATTGAAGTTAGAAGATCAAAAGCAAAGATTGGAGCAAGTTTGATTTATTGTCTCTTCATCAAGATGGTGGTTAGGTCTTATTCTATTTTCTCTTTTTCTAGAATCATGAGTAGTTAATTCTTTAGAGTTTCTTGGTTGGGATGTAAGAATTGAGCTATGATACTCTCCCTAAAAGTATAGGGTCGATGATTGTTGGATAATTGGATTTGAATGAAAGATTGCTTCGATTATTGGATTTTCAACCTAGTTCTTGTTGTGACTTGAATTAGGTCAAATCTATGAAATACTTTGTTTGATCGATTTAGGAAATCATATGATTAAAAATCTAAGATAGAAGAAAGTTATCGGTGGGGTAAGCCAATAGCTCGATTCTACTCTTTGTGCTTCTTCTGGCTTTAACGGTTGTTCATCGAGTAATTGGCGGGCGCTCTGGTTTGCGCCCAATAGACCAAGTTGGGTGTAGTTATCAGTAGTTTAGATGTTGATGGACTAAGTTAACACTCTTTCCAATTGCTTGTGATTTCCTTTAATTCTTAAAGAGCACCTTATCACTTTGTAGAACGTCTTGGTGTTCATTAATGGTTAGCCTAATTGAGGTTATTCCAACCTTGATGGGAAGCTAGTAATGATAATTCACGTGCATGATCGTGCCGCGGATTCATACGAGTGATAAGAGGAATCATATTATTCAATCCAAGTCCAACGTTTGCTCGATCCGACTACTATTAGGAAGTTGAGCTTGATGAATCATCTCATCCAAGAACTTGTCTTCTCCTCCTGATTTAAATCATAATTGTTAATTTTAATTGAATCAATAGAATTATTAGAAACCAAAATCAATTCGTTCAATCTAGACCGTGTTGACGAGTTTGAGTAAAAGTATAACGAGAGGAATCCTTGGATACATACGACACTTGTGTTGTTGAGATAATTTCGTAGTTATTTTGACGATCAATGATCTCAGTGGTGAAATGTATTTGTTGATGGTAGGGGGTAAGGTTATGTTCGGACATACTTGCGGCGGCTTGGGAATTCTATGAAGAAGAGAAAACCTCTAATTTGAAGGAGAGAAGCAAAACCTTAATCTAAGGATTAAGAGGCTCATAGCTAATTTTCTTTCTCACGTATGTAACTATTTGTATTGACTAGTTATAATATTCGTTGAGAAAGCCGTCGGAGACTAGTTGATAGGGGTGGAGCTGTGTGGGAATAAGGGGCTGTATGCAGCCTCCCTTGGCAAATTTTACAAAAATATTACCCATAACCAGCCGTTAATTACGTAAACGTCTTGTTCTTATGTAGAATTATGTAAACGTCTTGTTCCAAAACTGAAACTTGATACAAAATTTATCAATTTTAGACTCATAACCAACCTTTTGATAAGTAATCATTATAAATTTAATTCGAAAAAATTAAACATAAGAAAAAATCTTGTCGGTGACGCATAAATTTCGTTCAAATTTTCAATTCAAATTCAACTCTACAACGAGAAACACCCCCTTGGAAAAAATCCTAACTCCGCCTCTGCTAGTTGAAATGTCACTGAAGAATTGTACGTAACTAGTTATAAACTCCTCGTAACAAGTCACTTAACAGTATAACTAGTTACTTTTTGCAAGTACCTATTCATTTTTCTCTTGTAACTAGTTACAAGATTTGGTGGAAAAGTCATCTAAGACGATGTAACTAATTGTAAACTCTCTTAACTAGTTGTTGAGCAATATAAACAGTTAATTTTTTCGAATAATTACTCACGAGTCTCTAATTACCTCCGGCGGCCATAGGTAACTAAAAACTCGTTATTTTTTCTTTTACAAAAATATGCAATAAAGACTTATGTTTAATAGTGTAGATTTATTATCGAAATCTTTCAAGTAAATGGCTACCTTGAAAATATAAATGGGTACAGCTAAATTCATAAATCCACACGTAAAATTATTTTTGGAACTTTATTCTATTGACACTATGTCTGGCTACTACAAGCCTCGAACTAAACCTTGGCTGTGGTACCACTACTGGTTGTCTTCTGCTCTTTATTAGCAGTAGCTCCGTCGATCAAGGATTCCACTTGATCCTCTGCTGCTTGTACCTGCATTTATTTACTTAATTGTTCAATTCAGACAGTAAATAATCAAGTACAACACAATAATCAAGAACCATAGATCTACGATTACTCGATTAGCTTGTATTCTACGGCATTTGGTCTAGTGGTATCATTCTCGCTTATGGCGTGAGAGGTTTTGACGGTCGGTCAATATAAAATAAGAAATAAAAATTAAACACAAAATAAATGTTTATTCCGTGGGGTGTGCTAGTCTCAAACCAGAAACCTCTAAATCACCAAACACATAACTCTATCACTGGAATAACTCCACTTGGACTATGTTAAAACTTCGATAGTAGAGTTCTTGAGCTATGTTTTGTAAATTATTTTCAATTATATATGTATATCCTGGCAAACTAATTCCAATTGGTCTCTCTTTTGATGCCCCAATTGGCTTCCCCCAATTTCTCCAATTTTATTTGTCGAATTTCGATTCATTTACCACTAACCATATCATGTGTGACCATCCAAACAATTTATTCTCCGTTTGGCAGCTTAAATATAAAATGAAATCATAAATATTTTTCTATTTAAATCTCAATAAAATATATTTTAAAAATTAATTTTCACATTTCCATTTATCAACAATTCCACGTCCACCTTGCAAATGAACCATTAATTTTAAATGCATGAAAACCCACCCATCACAATTGAACTATTAACCCAATTTATTATATATGGACACAGATGTAATCAATCACCCAACCAACTTGTGGTGGGATTGTTGCATATTTTTTAAATCAAATAATTTAATTTCTACCTACTGCTCATATCCATAATATTGCAGAAAAATCAATAAATAATAAAATATAGCCTGGGTGCCCATCATTGATGACAAGGTGGTGAATGGTGATGATAAACGTGAAACGAATTTTGTTAATAAAAGTGATGAAGCTAACCTTATCAAGTACTTGATGGGCAAGTTTGGCGGCTTTCCCTGCTTTATCGGCGGCCTCCTCGATGTCTTCCAACATATGCTTAAGTTGTCCTTCCGGCAGACTCTTTTCCATCTCGTCCGCCACTTCCTCCACTTTCTCCGCCATCTCCTCCACCGTCTCCACCACTTCTTCTATCGTCTCCACCACCGCTTCTACCTTATCTGCCCATACACCCCATTTACATAAAAAATCAATTATTTAAAAGTGTAAAATGAAGTATCTTTTAATTTCCACGATCGACGGTACTATCAGTATGTGTACCTTCTAACTTTTTCAGTGACCATAATTGGTTCCTCCAGAAGGGTAAAAGGAAACTCATTATCACCCCTACAAGCCACCCTCTCCTGTGATAAAAATTATTTGTTTAAAATTAATGAAATGAATCCGAGATAAGAAAAAATAAATATGATATAGGTGCACGTTTATGGGATGCGGCTCGATTAAAACTTTGTATCTCTTGATCGTTAGGATACTACCAACTAATCTATTCTATTTCGATGATTAGTGAAATGAAAACTGATTTATCCTTCCGCAAACCACTAACGACCAGCAGGTTAGTGGCTACTGCTATACTTTCAGTGACTGCTTATTCTTTTAGTTACCATCTTATATTCTGGAGACCGTTTTTACAGTCACTAATTGTCCTATTTCTTATAATGGCGAACACGACTTATTATTCAGCATCATAAATAAATAAAAAATTATAATTACCAATTAGAACCAGGCGGAGTGGACGGATCACTGGCGGCGGGTCCAGACCCAACATTACTGTGCACAACCACCACGTTCTTCGACCTTCATGATGAAATCAATCAATTCACATAATAATATTTCTTAATTTCTATTATGGCTACGGATTAAAAGTAACATACGTAGCAAACTTCGGGTTTGATTGGAAAAAAGCTTACTCACTTGTTTGACGTTGAATGAAGAAAGTTAAGCAGCCGGTAGTTTGCAAGGAAGGCCGAGCATTTGATGATTTGATGACGACGGCGACGATGATTAGTAGTATAGACGTGATTGATCTTCCCGCCGCCGGAACCACCACTCGCTACGTGTCGGAGCGCTACTGGTGACGATGACCAGTTGTCGGACAACATGTTTGTATTTCCGGCCGCCGCCAAAGTGGTATACATCCTTCAACTGAGGGAGAGAGGACAAGGAATCTTTCTTGAAAGGGGGGGGGGATGAAACAGGATGGTGGAGAGAAATTGAATAAATGGGGGATTTGATGGGGTTGTTTAGATAATTATGAATGTTTTTAATTAATACATGTGTATCCCATTTGGAAATTTATAAATATAAAGACACACATTTCTCCACTCTATAGTTATATCGACCAAGCAAGCTGGCAATGGGTAGGTACGTACGCCCACACACAGCGAATCGATATAGGTTGTCTATACTCAGAATTATGACAATCAACGGGTAGGTACGAATGTTGGTAATATATACCAAATAACTCATGTTGGCCAATAACAATTCGGACGTAATGTCAGTCAGTCAATTATGATATAGAAAGCAAGTCATTATCTATGGCCAAATGATAAGGTTTACACTCTGCAGTCTGCATTATATATTACGATGTATGTGTTTCTCTACATTGTCTAATTATTAGTGGGTTGGGTCATGGGTGGATATTTATATAGAATAAATATGGTTGTTGGGGGCATGATAAATACTTTTCAGTTTTATGTGTGGGCGAGGTGGTCTACTATAACATCGTTACGTATTACAATAAGTCATGTCTCTTATGTCGACATATGCACGCTCTCGTAAACCTATAATTAAAAGTCTAATTAATTAATGGTGTATGGGTAGCTAGAAACCATAAGGGAAATGACAGACCTAGTTGCAGGGAAAAACTCACTGAAAAAGAATGCATCTGCCAGTCCCATGTTCACCGCTCGATCGTGGTTCTGGAAATCTAACAAGTGGGTTTCAACTTGACTGAGATTCTCATTATTTCAGTGCTGTTTATAACGTTTCTCTCTCCAGGAAAGGTGGCAGGCTGCGTCCTTCGGTTCCGGCGTTGACCGGCAGAAAACGTGGGAGATCAGAATTCGGTAGAAGATTTACGCAGAGTCGGACTGGTGGGCCCCATTTCCGGTGCCAGCGCTCTTCTCCCTAATATTCAACTAATACTATTGTTTATTTATATAAATCAATTACCACTCTCATCATAATAATTAATACCAATACCACCAAAATCAAATAATTCAGTGCTACTAACCGCTCCCCTCCAGTCCAGAGAATCCAGATCTCTCCTCTCTACAGCTAGAGAAAAAAAATAATGTTTAGTGCAGCAACTACTAGTATTATTACAACTCCAGCTGTCCCAGCCGCCGGAGTCCTCCACCACCGTGTCGAACCTCTCCGACGACTGACAGCGAAATGCTCACTACCGGAAGCAACCCTGCCGGCGGAGACAATGTTTGGTGTTGTCGCTCCCACCAAACTGCACTCTTCTTCACGCGCTTCCAACACTGTCCGGAGGGTCGCAGGGGTTGATCCGGTGACGTTGGCTGACTCTTCTGCTTCTCTTCAGGCTGCCGCCGGGATCTCCCTTCCCTTTAATCTCCCTGATATCGACTCCAACAACTGGTAATTGTATTTTAACATCTGTATTCGATAAACATAATTCTTAGATCTAAATGTTTGATGCTTTGCCTGATCAAAAGATTAATTAAGTTCATACCAGTACCACCTTTGCCTTCTGCGAATCTCTAACGACTTTTTCAGCAAATATACGGCAATTTTTTTGCAAACATTTATAACTAGTTAAAATTTTAAATAACTAGTTATATTTGATGTTAATCATTAATTACTCTGCACACAGGCCGGTGTGGATGCTGGGTGCTGTAGCAACTTTCGTGATACCTTTGGCGACCGGCAAGCTGGGGCCTTTGGGGAAGCTATTTGGTTAGTCAAATTACAGATTTGTAAAGTTTGATTAATTAATTCTTAGTTTCAGAACTCATCATGTGAACTACTGCTGGTTGGCTCTGATTTTGGCGGTGGGTGGATGTTATGGTTAATTAATCTTTAATTTTTTTTTTATATGTGGGTGGGGGTGGCAGATAAGTTTGATGCGGCGGTGGACACGGCGCAAGCAGTGGCGGACATGGTGGATGACGTGGCGGAGAAAGTGGAGGAGGTGGCCGACGACATCGGAAACAGCTTGCCGGCGGGTGCTCTCAAGGACGCCTTAGAGTACGTGGAAACTATGGCCGATGGGATTGAGAAAGCTGCTGAATATTCCGAAACTCTCCTCAATAAGGTATGTATTGTGAGGTTTGCTTCCAATCGACGACTTTGTTAGTCTACAGTTAGTCTACCTTTCTAAACAGTTGAGCATTATTAAACCACACATAGTAGAAAGCAGACATATTTACGGTTGGGGATGTTCGCCGGGTTTTATTTCGCCACCGGACTGGGTTTGGTCGGTGCGTATCCGTTGCAAAGTAACGCTAGATCATGACTGTAACTGACCATATATGGCTGATGATCAGGTGGAAGAAATTGGAGACCAAGCTGAAGAGTTTGTGGAATCAGCCATCTCCAAGAAACCAGCTACTACTACTGCTGCTGCTGCTGCTACGACGGTTTCGCAGCAGTTGGCCCAAGAAGTTCAAGCTGAGATATAGGTTCCTGCTGAAGAAATAGATTTAGTGTCTGTTTTTTTGTGTGCTTCCGATTATTTTCCATATAGTACAAACTATACTCTTGTGTTCGAATAACTTATATATATCGATGTGTGTTTGTGCCCACCCAAATTGGAATCGTGGGCACAAATAGAAAGTCCTTTGATTCCTGCCATCAAATAAAAATGAAATAGGTGGAGTCCGTTACGTCCCGTTTTTCTCATGCTCATTACAACACAGTTTTATTTACGCCGGAATTTTCCGATGATTTTCTCACGTAGGCACTATCAATTTAATTAAAATATAATTAAGCAATATGTTTTAGTCAATTGTTAGTTCAAACAAGTTAAGCAGCCCAAATCGGCCAAATAAAAAAATTACTCTAACCCTAATTAATTGGACAATTAAACAACGTAACCTAATTTCCATCTTAAAGTCTCCCAAAAAAGCCGAAACTCCAACCTGTTGCAATCCCATAAATCCCATCATGCTGTAATTCCACCATCATCAACATAATCCCTTAATTTGAAAAAATTTTAAAATTGAAAAGCTGACATTTGAGGATTGTATGGCCAAAAAATCATAACAGGAATAAAAAGGAATGTTGTTTCTAAAAAAAAGAAATTACAGAGGTATATGAACAAAATGGAAGAGAAAGGATGAAGTAGGGAAATTTGAAAAAGACAGTAAAAAAGAAGGGAATAAGTGCTGGATTTTGATTGAGAGTTAGAGGTAGTAATTTTTTTTGTCTGGTTTGAGTTGTTAGTACCTTATTCAAACTGAAAATTTATCAAGAACCAATATTTAATTTTATTTAATTAACGTGGCAGTGCATACGTGGCGAAATCATCGGAAAATTTAGTCGTCAACATGAATAAGACCGTGTCGTAATGAGCATGGAAGAAATTGGACGATTCTATAATATTTAGAACTTACGAAATTAAAATGAAACTGACCCTAAACTTTCGTGACAATTTAAGTATTTGACCCATATTTTATATGAGCCACGCGTACAGCCGTTAGATTTACTCATTTTAACCTACTTAAATAGTACAGATTTTCTGTTCGTATTGAAGTTGGAAAAACATCCTTGCTCCTAGCTCCAACCTGAGTATCTCTGAGCTGGGTGCTCACACATCTCCTATGGCGGGTTATGCGATTATCATTAACTACTGCCGCGTGAACAGATTTTGGATGGGAAGATAGACTTTATTTTGTTCACTTTTTTGTTAGGATCGGGGTATCATCGTATATTGTATCTGTAATCAATAGTTTGAACAAAAACACAAACGTACACTAAAAATATAATAAAGAATAAATGTATAAATATAAATTCAAACCAATCGAATTCACGATTTCTCCTTAAAGAATTTTATTCCCCGACACCCAAAGTTAATGGAATAGTTCCTCCCAGAATAAAACGAATTTACCTTACTTATAACGGTATTTCAAACGTCAATACTCAACAAACGCAAACTCGACTCGACCTACATTACTTTAAATAATGCATGGAACGCAGTATACAAAACTTCAAACCAAAAACACACTTGACTTTGTGTAAAAACAAATCATTTCTCCTCTCATCTTCATCTCTGTGTATTATGGGAAAGATGATTAAACAGGAAATGAAGGGTCATGAGCAATGTAACTGCCATACATGCACCGGTTCAATAACTGGTTTGATTAAAAACCAAAACTGGTCAAAACACAAATCAGATCGATCAGACTCGAAGTCGGTCGAGTTACATAAATCTCACTTGTTTCATTCCCCTTTGCACACTAACCCCAACATTATTGTGGCAGAAGTAAAAGCGCTCCTTGTAGCATGGCCGGAGGAGACAGAGAGACCTACACCATTCAATGTGACTACCTTAGCTTCCTCTCTTCTTGGTGGTGAGCCTCGCGACAACTGAACCTAGCCCATGGCACAGTACTACGCTTGGACGACGACAAATAAAAATAAATATATAATGTTCTACCGTTTATAGTACCGCACAACGAGTTTTTATGTGTTTGGATAGCTACTTTGTTCTTTGGAAGTTAAAGTATAGATTATTGAGTAATCAATTGAAAAATACATATTTAAAACTCAATATTAAGTTAAAGTATATATAAAAAGATATTCAGGTGTTTTATTTTTAGTTAAAATAAAATTCAAGGTCCCCGATGATTTTTTTTTGTATTTAGTTTTAATACTTATTTAGTTATAAGATTTTCTTTTCAATTAGTTACGCAAATTGCTGGATTAGAGATTGAAGTATATGTTATTAAATATTTTTTATTTCAAAAGTTCAAAGTGATTAAATGATAATTTGATAAGGATTCTGAGTAAATTCAAGTGGGGTCTAAACATCCAAAGCTCGAAATTTTACGTGTTAGTTTGTAAAAAAAATATTTCCCAAGTGAGGTCAACGACACCTACTAGCCATCGGGAACATCTCGTGCACTAATCCCCGACCCATATCACAAATTCACAATGACATTCACACCTTGCCACCTCAATATCCAGGTTGATCGACATAAATAATACTATAAGAAAAATACAGGTAGAAGGACATTACAAAAATGGTCTTCAAACCCATTGAAAATCACTAATAAGTTTAAACAATTTCAAGTACGTATCTTTACAAACTAACTGGTTATGAACCGTTTTAATGAAACAGTCACATAATTATCGTTTCTAAAACTATATTTTCTTCTAATATATCCATGAGATTGGTTGACAAATTTAAACACTTTATCGTGATTTTCGCCTGATTTCATAAGTCACTGATAAAAAAAAGAGAAGAATATAATGTGGTAAACATGATTTAGTGACGTTTTGTTTCTTTTGTTCAACTTGCTTTAATTGTTCTTTAATTTGTTCATTTAGTAGACTTCTTTGTGAAACAAAACTTTTTAACATATGTGCCGGCCTTATCTAGTAAGGATCCTTCTGGCCTTATCATTCGGCAATCAATTCATTAGCAACGTTTTTCTTATGTAAAACATTAGCAATGCTCTTAATGAAAATTATTAACTAAAACCAAATGATTAATTAATTGAATAATAAAATAAATATTACTACGTACGGAGTTTAATTAATTAAACTGGTAAACCAATACAAATAATCATGCGACCACCATGACGTATATTCACAATTTACGTGTCCATAAATAGGATGTGCATCATCAATCTCAAGAAGAACACACCACCACCCAACATTATCTCTAAAGAGAAACCAAGCAAGCAAAACAAAATCAAAGCACGAAAAGAAATGGCGGCGACAACATTGCCAAGGTTTGCCATGTTCTATTCCGGAAACTGGGGTAGATACGTGAGCTACATGTCCGACGAAGGAGGGGAGTTTAACCAGATCCTGAAAGTAAGTGCCCGCAAGGTATCGAACCCGCGTTCGAGATTCGAGGTCGAACCGTCCAATGTCCACCCGACAATGGTCCACATCCGGAGTTGTTACGATAACAAGTACCTCAGGCGGCGGTCAGAGGAAGAGTGGTGGATTGTCGCAGCAGCCGACAGTCCAAACGACGACCAATCTTCGTGGTCGTCCACCTTGTTCCAACCCGAGTTCGTAACCAGTGCTGGTTTGATCTCGGTTCGGCTTCTTCACTTCCAGCTAGGACAGTATGCACAGTGGTACGACAACATGAGTCACCCGTACCACATGTGCATATGGGCAGCGTCAAAAGACGCTGCTAACCCTGAGCCCACGACTCTGTTCGAAGTCGTTGACTGGGAGTCGCTGGTCATACTACCGAAACACCTGGCTTTCAAAAGCAACAACGACCTCTACCTCAGCGTTGTTGGTGGCGATGACGTGGGTAGTGATCAAGGTCTTTTGCAGTTCCAGATAGGTGACGTCGGAGACAAATCCGTCGAGAACATAGTTGACACTCGAATCGATGGAACTGTTCGCATCACTAACATCTCCCTCGATGCTTTCTGGATGCTCCGTGGCGAGAATTTCATATGGGCTAACGGCAAATCCATCCTCGCTCCCGTCCCCGAGTCCCTGTTTAGGCCGACTAAGGTGCGTGTCGTTACATAAACCATCTTACTTTGGAATTGAGTTGAACTAAGTCGAAATTCGTATAACTCATACGTAACAATTAAATAAAAAATAAAAAGTAAATTTTTTGGTTGGTGGTATATGTCAAAAAATATATTGTGACCAATTTTGAAAAATAATGTATTTTATATTACGTTCAGAATCTAAAAAGTACTATAAAAACTGAAAATTATAGTAAATTTTTTGTAAATAAAATAAAATTTATTATAGCCTAATTTCGATTCAAGGACCTATGTGTTATGGGCCTACCACATTTTCGTTATGCCACCCTAATTAGTTGATAAAAGTTATTTTTTATCGTTAATTAAAATATGGATTATTATTTCATATCATCATGGACCTTAATGGCCAAAATTTTAGCCACATTAGTAATTAGTGTACACGTACAATGATTTTATACATATAAAGTTGTAAAATTTTGAGTCTTTATTTTTGTTAGACTCGAAATTCTGACATTTAACTGTATCATATATAGGTGAACGAAAATACAATTGCTCTTCGAAATTTAGGAAACAACTTGCTATGCAAGAGATACACCAACGACGAAGTAAAAGACGGACTGAATGCCATGGAATCCGAGCTTACAGACTACACCAACTTGGTTCTCACCGAGCTAGTAACTTCCAGAACAATTACCGACATCAAGTTCCACCTCAACTACGGTCGGATCTACAACACCCAAGACATCAGGCTAAACCCAGGAATCACCGTGCAAAACGAGACAGAAGAAACACAAACCTTGGAGGTAAAGATTCCATACAAGAACATCAAGACAAGCACATGGACAGCGATCAACTCCTCCGGCCTCAAGTTGGGGCCCACTGTGAACATCCAGCCTGCACAAGTCCCTCACATCTCGGACGACTCTGCAATCGAGATGATTGATGATCCGTTCGAGTATCTGTGGGGGGAGATGGTGTCGAAGGAAGCTATGGAGGTGAAAGTATACGGGTTGACTCTGCCGCCGTCGTCGATGGTTATTGTTAGGCTGTGGGCAAAGGTGGCTAGCTGTGATGTTCCTTTGACTTACACTAGGAAGGATGTTCTTGATGAGAGTACCAAAGAGGAGGAAGTTTACATCATGGAGGATGGTGTGTATACTGGGACTAATTACTTCGAGCTCGAGGTTACTGTCACTCCGCCCCAGCCTTGGTAGACGTACTTTTCGATGGCGGAGGTAGAGATGGTCAAACGATTTCAAAGTGACGAAATTTTATGTAAAATTTTCAAAAGTGAAGTTTTTGCTCAATAAGTTTCTTTTCGAACTTCACCTAATGTATTTTTGAATTCACTTCAAAGTTAAAATCCTACAGAGGATATCCGACCATTTTACTTTCACGGTTTGTCTACAAGGAACTAGAATAATCAGAAACCTTGAACAAGATTTTAAGTTTTACTACAAAGAAATGAAATTTTGTGACCATAAATTCTCATCTCCCGTGACAAAAGAGCTAGTACTAAGACATTTAGTCACCAATATTTTGTTTTAGTCACATTTTGCTTTACTTTCCAATAAAGGCTACAAACTATAATAGTCTTGGTACAACTTGGTATAAAAAGGTTGATGTACAACTTTTTATATTCAGTCTCTACCTTTATTTGATTGTTTATACTACAGATCACTGCCATAGAACAAACTTAAATAACAAACAAATATTACACTTATGAACTATATTCTTCTTTCTTTGCACACGTACGTATATGTATGGACGGCATTCTTTTTTCCGTTGAGTTGGATGTTGCTGATATGAACACATTGAACGTAGCAAAGCTTGTGGACATTTCAAGAAGCGGACACAGGGGTTCCGTTCGCGGGTGCGGGGATCTTGACGGCGGGTTCCGCCGGACGTTTAAAGGATAGTATCTTGTTCAGTGCACTGATGTAGACCTTCACACTTGACACCGTTATGTCCATTCCTGCCCCTAAATCACTGCTGTAGAACGATTTTTTATCCCGCTAATCAAATACCCGTTAAAATGAACTAATGGAATCGTATTTTTCTACGGTTTTTCTAACGCTATTACTCAAATTGATGAAACTAACTAATCTAAGTAACAATGATTGATTGGTTGTTTTTATGTTGGTGTATCAAACTATCAACTGATGACTCAAATAAAACAAATCAAAATGCAAGAAATCAAGTTTCAAAGATTGGATGAAGGCTGTTCGGACTCGAATCCACAATAGCTAGCAATGCATGGATGAACGATATGCAATCCCAATTATTCAGGTTATAATGGTTTGACGATTTCCTACGATAGTCATAGATCACTCTCGCATCTCTAAAGATCTATTTTTTAGATAATTTATTTGTTAAATTATGTTTAGAGGATATTGAACGAATTGTATTTATCTTAAACGTGTTAGCTTATCCTTCACGAACATACTACCAAAAACAAAAGATCTTTGGTCTCCAAAAATTCCCAGTTTCTGTCACTAAATGTCATGAGTCAAGTAACTAACGAGATTTAGACACCAGAAATATGTTTAGTCACCACAAATTTGTTTTAGTCAGAGTAGGTGGCTAATACAAATGGGAAATTTGGGTGACTAAATGTTCATTTTTAGGCAGTAGAGACCAAAAGAAATTGAGAGAGTAGTTGTTTTATCCTTGAGACAATTACGTGTTAGTTTATCTTACATAATTGAGGCAGTGTCATGAGTGTCTTAAAAAGAACGATTTAATCCGTGACTCAGTTCGATCGGTAATCCTAACTGTTTTCTTATTCAATTTCTATCATATACATAATGTAGAATATGTTAAACCGGGAACATTTGACCTTTTTTAACCTGAATCAACGATCGTAACAATCTCAGCGCAACTAAAAGCATCAAATACTAACCGTAACCGATTATGAATGATTAACGTGATACTAATTCCGACTAAAGACTTAACAACATCGAACGGCCACGATAATCTAATTAAAATTAGATGCTTTCGATTTATTTCATTATTTGACACGATGAAGTTTGGAATTTGGAGACCCAACGTGGGAATACTCGCCCTAAACTAAAACACGTGGCAAAATCACAGCCCTTCAATGAATCCCCGGCTACAGCAAAAACTAATCCTAGGGCTTCACTCCCTCTCTCTCGTTGCTTCCCTCTTTCACAAGCGGAGAATTCTGAACTAGTGTCCTCTTTCACGATCGTTCGCACAGTTCAATTCCCATCAAGCTCCAGTCTTTTCGCTTCTCATATCGCTCAGGTTTGTGCTTTACCATCTACTGTAATCTCGGATTTAGCTTCGTCTAATTATTAGTTATGCGATTATATGAATATGATAAGCATATCCCTCGATCGTCTTCCACTGTGATTGCGAATTTTCATTTACCGGCGACTTAATCACATACCGTAGTTCAATTACATCGAGCTCTGAATTTTTCTTCGTTGTTTTGGCAGATGGAGAGTTGCATCTCTGAGCTTGCATACAAAGGGTCCATCACTCAAGCAATTCTCGAATCCAAAGCGCAGAAGAAGCTTTTCGTTGTTTATATTTCAGGTAATTGAGCTTCAACTGCTTTGCTCGCTTCCTAATAGGTTCGTATGCGAGTAGCTTTCTTTCAATTTTCATCGACAGTAGCTCTTGGAATTCTGAATCGCCCATTATTCAGGAATATTTAGCTGCATTTAGTTGCATAATTCAATTTTTTGTTCAGGGATCAATATCGTCCATATTTCCAAGCTGTTAAAATTTTAGAAAATTATTTGAGGCATCCAAAAGTGTTAAGTGCTAACTAGACTTTGGTGTCTTTTGTAAGCTCCCTTCACTTTCAGAATCATTGTTGCAGATAATGTACAACTTTTGCTAACTGCTTCTCCTTAATATTTTTCTTGGTTTTCAGGAAAGAATTCAGAGTCAGAGGAGTTGGAAAAATCAACATGGACTGATGTCAAGGTAATGTTTTTGTCAACCTGATATGATTTTTGCTCATAAAGTACTCTGTCATGACACCTTGAGTTTCATAAAATGTCTCATTTATGGCATGCAGGTAGCAGAGACACTGTCGAAGTACTGCATTTTGTTGCATGTTCTTGAGGGAACTGAAGATGCTATAAACTTTTCAGCTATTTGTATCCTTTTTATGTATTTCATTCGCACAAGCATATTCCTTTTCGATCATTATAATTGCTTCATTAATTTAGGTGGGCTACTATGCGACGTTGCAGCTGATTGTGTAAGCTAACTTCAACTTTAAATTGTTGTAAACTCATCGCCATTGTTGACATCATTATACTAGGTCTGGCTCAATCAAGTGATCATTCTGGGCATGACATACCCCTGAAAAGAATTTAGCTGTCACTATATTAGTTATACTTTCAGGGCTATTACATGTTTCATTAAATTATTGTTGAAAGGAGAAGACATTGCTTTTTTAGCAAAGCAACTCCTAGAGAATCCATGAGAAATTTGTCAATCAGTTGCCAATGTCACATGTTTTAGTTTACTTTACGATTGAAGACATTATCCTCCTTGCATCAATATTATAGATCCACAAAAATCGGTTCCTGCTATAGCAGTTATTGGGTACAATGGCGTTCAGCTTTGGCAAAGTGGTATGTCTTTGACAGTCTACCTCAATTGACAAGCATTTTACAAGTACGTTCATAACTAATTAAAGTGGCTTTACCTTTTGATTCAGAAGGATGCATAAGTGCTGAGGTCCTGGTGTCCAGCCTAGAGAAGGCATATTTGAGTCTTCATATTCAGGTTAGTAAACCTAGCATATCCATGTACTTCTTTGGTCTTCTGGTCAGCCTATGTAATCCTTGGTTCTCTTCTATTCTGTAGTTTTCTTTAGTAGTCTACTCTTTCGAACCTAACTGTCTGAAGTGGCTTTTCGTTGTGTTTTTGTAACTTCCATCTGAGAATTCTGACGATGAATTGCAGGAAACAACTGCTAACGTCTTGACTGCTGCGGTTGCTAATAATAAATCTGAGACACCTGCTTCTGGGTCTTCAAATGGTGTCTCACTTGCCCATGAAAGTTCTTCAGCTGTTGCTTCTTCATCTCCAGCTGAGAGAAATGTGCAGTCGACTGAGGTTACACATCATAGTGCTTCTAGGACAATAGAGGACAATAAATCTCATGACACTAAAGCTAAGGTAAATTTGAATGACATCTATGCGTTTTTTTGCTGGTCTATTTGGAAACTTAGTTTGAAAGTATGCATGCATGTTTCTTTCCCTTGTACCAATAGGATGATGAAAATGTATCTCCAAAGCCCTGCAGTATCGAAAAGTCACTGAGAGTTGAGGATGAACAATCCCAAGCTTCCGCTGAAAGGACTGAGGTCATGTCTAATCCCTCTAAGACGAACTCGGAAACAGTTGATCGTGTTTCTTCAGATTCAGAAATCAATCATGCTCTCCAAGAATATATCATTAATAACAATTCATGTATCTCTGAACAAGATCAAAATTCTGAATCCCTAAATGACAGTAAGAGCGATGTGTCCAAAGTTACTGTGTCAAATGATGTTCATTTGAACATCAAGCTTCTCAATGGAACTAGCATAAAGGAGAAATTTTTGGTGTCAAGTACATTGAGAATGGTCAAAGACTTTGTGGATAACAACCCGGAGAGTGACTATGTTTCGTACGATCTTGCCATTCCTTATCCTCGCAAGGTGTTTGGTGAACAAGGTATGAATGCCATGTTTTGACTGGATATATTGTGTTTAGCTGTCCTTCAGTATTTGGCTATCGTGTAAATCTCTACTTATTAATTCTATTGTTTCACTCCTATGGCAGATTTAGACAGATCCTTATCAGACTTGGGTCTTTCTAGTAGACAAGCATTGATAGTGGTTCCTCGTCAAGGCGGTGTAAGTTACTATAAACAAGATTCTTCCGCCTCTGCGCAAGGTTCTGCTGCAAGCCTCGGAGGATACTTCGGATACGTTAGGAGAGCCATGTCTTTAATCAATCCTCTTTCGTATGTTGGCGGGTCGAGTTCATCGACTTCAGAACCAGTTCAAAGTAACATGTGGCAGTACAGTGAGTTCCATCTCTTACACTATAACCAGTTACAGGATTAAGCATTTTAGGAACATAACTGGGAAATTAAGGGTTTTGCTCAATGGACTTTGTTTTGCACTCTTAACTTGTTAAATTCATTGTAGGTCCGAATCCGGCACCACACCAAGAGGATCAGGCAGCTGCCGCTAATAATGTCAGGAGGAGGCAACCAACAACAACCTTTGGTTCTGGAAGCAACATTCACACTCTGAAACACGATGAAGATGATGACCGTCGTGATGGAAGAAACACCTTCTGGAATGGCAACTCGACACAATACGGTGGTGGCAATGATAATGACGCGAAGCCGTAAATAGAAAGGACATAAGTATCCCTTCAAGGCGTGAAGATTAGAGTCTTTTGAGTTATTTATGATGTAAATACTTTTGTCTACCTTAGATTTTGTCAACATAAGTGCTAGTATTGAAGTTCGAAAGGATTTGGGAGTCCGAATAGAGCTGCAACTGGAATACATTGAATAATACATTAAAGTGCTGATAGAAATTTCATTTTCACCTATATCTGAAAGCTGCCTTGAAGTTTCTGATCAAAGCTATTGAAAATCCAACATAATTTAATAAATCTTCGCGGTTCAAATGGTTACTTAAATCCATTAAAAATCTTGATTTTAATATTCCAGCAAATTAAAACATAGAACACAACTGCTACTTGAATGAACATCTTCAGACACCTCTAATGATGGTGACCTCATTCGGACGTCAGGGGATGTAGTGATCATCTTGAACATGCAAACATCTCCGAGTTTGATTGAGTTTGCTTTTGCGAACTTACGCCAGCCACCGCCGAGCCTGACATAAATGTCGCGATCGAGCCAGGTCCTTACTGACCTAACCTTGTCCCCTACCTCCAGCTTCACCTGCTTCACATCTCTCAAGAACGAGTGTTGCCTCGTAAAAGTTAATGGTATACACTTCCACACAACAAAAAAACAGTTTATCAAAATCATACAGAGTGCAGGCAAGAGCTTTTCTTTGCATGGTTGGAAGAGACGTACTCCTTGCCTTTAAGTATTCAGATAACTTCGCTGGATTTTGATCTCGAAGGAGGGATGTTCTGATCCCAATGGATTTTAAGAACCATCATCCTAGCCTACAAATGTAGCAGGTAATTACAACACCACCATAAAGAATCAGCATTTACCTGGGATAGATAAATTTCAAACCGGTTCGGTTCACCAACCTGCAGAATCATCAACCATATGAGATTTGCCTTTCTCCCTCTCATTTGCAGCAGCAGCATCAACATTTAAGCTCTCCAGAGAAAGGGAGTCCTCCTCCTCATGTTTGATTTCGACACTAGCAGGAGGGAAGCTCAATGTCCGGTAGGCAATCTCAGCAGCAGATATGTCGCATATAACTACTGAGAAATCCGAGCAGCCTTTGTACTCGAAAAGCAAGAAGTGGCCTTGCTCCAAAGTGTAGAACTTTGCGAATCTCTCCCATCCATCGTTGCAGAACCAAAAGAATCCTTTCCTATCCGTCTCCAACCCAACTTCCCATTTGTCTCCACTGGGAACCTCCAAAGTAGCAGCACCACATCCCACCAGCTGCTGTCCAAACTCACTGACAAACTTCTTAGGCATCATCTGCATAACAACGAAATGAAGTAGTACTTCTAAACTAAGCAACTAATCATCATAGTTCTTGCAAAAGAGTAAAAGAGAGATGGAGAGTTATAGCTTAGGTTTACCACCTTCTTCTCAAGGATGGTGGAATCAAAGATGAGCTTGAAGAAACGGATAACTTCCTCCCCACGCCTGGCCTGGCTTGAAGATGCACAGCCATTGTTCCTTAGCTTGTCTTTCTTTTTTCTTCTTATTCTTGGAGAGTGAAAAAACAGTTGTTGAAAATCTACTTCTTTGTGAATCTATGGACTAGTAATGAGTGAAGTAGGAGGAAGATTCAAGAAATGGAAGACAACCAATAAGGAAGTGACAAGACATGGCCTTCCTTTGCTTATTCTATAGCTAATTAATGATGAGCTTTTGTTTATCCAACGGGTATTTGGATGTTTGATGCTGATTTCCACCATTTTGTCCAGTCAAGAAGGATTCAATGCCAACTTTTGGCACCTAATTTAGGTCTTCAACAACATTGTAATAGTAAATACACTGTGCTGGTGAGTCATTTATCACCAAGAATCTGATCATCAGCCAATGTGACTTGAAGTTGATACAAGTCTAATGGGACACCAAAGCAAGTATCTTTCAGCTTTGATTATTTCTTTCAGATTTATACAACTATGTAAGCTTGATTGCGTATGCAGCTGAGATTTGCGTTCCGCTGGCAAATTAAACACCCTCCTAGTCCTAGCTTGCTGCAAACATCTTCATACATCTCTAATGATAATGACCTTCATTCTGACTTCAGGGGATTTTGTCATCAGCTTGAAGATGCAAACATCTTCGAGTTCGAGCGAGTTTCCTTTGGCGAACCTACTCCAGCCACCGCCGATCCTCTTCATTGCCTACAAATGTAACAGCAAATTACAACACACCACCATAAAGAATCAGCATTTACATAGGATAGATAAGTTTCAAACCGGTTTGGTTTCACCAACCTGCAGAAATTATTGCACCGATGTCTTCTTCATCAGATTCAGAGCCACCAACCTCCGCTTCCACAGCGGCAGGAACAGAGGACTCGTCGTAAGCTCCTACAACGGTTGTCTCGACGAGGATGTCATCATCGGAGCTTGTATCGTCAGAAATTATTATGATTTCGTCTTCATCAGAGTCACTCAGAGGTTGGTCCGCTTCCACAACGGCAGAAACAGAGATTTCGAAGTAAGGAGGTTCCGATCCGGATGGATTTTGATAAGCATCATCATTCATCATTGATGCTGCATTCCTCGCATTGCCTACAAATACAAAACCAAAAATACAACACCACTACCATCAGGAATTACCAGCTAAAATATATATGGGACAGATAAAATTTCAAACCGGTTTGCGTTCAACCAACGTGAAGGATCATCAGCCATAGGAGATTTGCCTTTCTCATCAGCAGCAGCAGCATCAACATTTAATAAGATGTCCGGAGAAAGGGAAGCATTGGCATCAGGGAAGCTCAATGTTGGGTACGCAATCTCAGCTTTAGAAATCGTGCATATGACTACTGAGAAAACCGAACTACCTTTGTACTCGAAATGCAAGCAATGGCCGTAGTCCAAAGAATAGAACTCTGCAAATCTCTCCCATCCATGGTTGCAGAACCAAACGAACCGTTGTGTATCCCTCTCCAACCCAACTTTCCATTTGTCTCCAATGGGAACCTCCAAAGTTGCTGTATCACCACATCCGAACAGCTGATGTCCAAACTCTGTGATGAACTTCCTAGGTATCATCTGCATACATAATATAACAAAGAAATGAACTTGCTAGCTAGTATTGTTGCAAAAGAGAAATTAAAAGAGAGATTGGGAGTTCACATCAGCAAGTTAACAGATTCTTTATTAATAGTTGATGGAAAGATTAACGGTGCAACCTAATTAAGATTATAACGGCATCACGTGCAGAATCTAAATTATACATATGATGCATTTAAATGAGACTATAGTGATATGGGCCACATTTTACTCTTAATCACTGCTAGTGATCCCCGATCAAAAATGATCCTAGTAATAATATTAATAATACGTGCATTTGATGAATCATTACAAGTTGAATACTTCCTTTAAGATTTTGCTTGTGAATCATTTATCACCAAGAATCAGAATATCTGCTCATCAGCTAATCTGAGGACTGAGGAACACTTAATTTCACAGCATCAACCCTTCCGATTATACAACGATTATTACTTTCCGATGGAGATATGTGATATATGCGCTCTACCTTTTGCTCGCATTGAGGCATTTAGTGTTGGGTTATCCCACCTTGGTTGTCCCTATCCAACCCAACTTCCCATTTGTCTCCAATGGGAACCTCCAAAGTAGCAGTATTACCACATCCCAACAGCTGTTGTCCAAACTTTCTGATGAACTTGCTAGGTATCATCTGCATATATAACAAAGAAATGAACTAGTGTTCTTGCAAAAGAGAGATAGGGAGTTTCTAGCTTAGGATTTACCAGCTTCTTTTCAATGATGGTAGATTGGAAGATGATCCTGAAGAAACGGTTTACTTCCTCCTGCCTTGAAGATGCAGCCATTGCTTCTCTCTTTTCTTCTTCTTCTTCTTGGAGAGTAAAACAATTATTCAAAATCTGCTTCCTTGTGAATCTCTGTGAAACAGTAATGAGTAAAGCAGGAGGTAGAGTCGAGAGAAATGGCGCCAAATTACTGCTTTTGGCTAAATGACAAGAGGCAGTATCAGTTAAAGGTAAAGACTCCTATTTCCTTCAATTTATGGGAAGCAGCCAATAAGGGAGGGACAATATTTAGCCTTACTTTGTCTTCTGTCTGCACTAATTAATGATGATGAGCATTTTTTGTCCAATGGGGTGTGTCATGGTGATCTCACCATTTTGTGCAGTCTGTGTTGCCACCATCAGAAGGAGATTCAATGCCAAATGAAGCTGCAGCAGAGTTCTGAACATTGCAATAATACCTACATTTGATGAACCATTGCAATTTTTTTGAGTACGTTTTATGTAAGCTGTGCTGGTGAGTTATTTATCACCAAGAATCAAAATATCTGATCATTATCAGCTAATGTGAGAAATACTGTCACTGCAGCAACACTTCAAGTTGATACAACTAATGGGACACCAAAGCGAGAATCTTTCAACTTGATTATTACTTCTAGCCTTGGGCAAAGATAACACCTGGCTCATACAATCAACCTTGAAACTCCTTAGCTCCAGATTATACAACGACGCAGGCTCGATCATCACAAGTTGGCAACCCTTAGCTTCTCAGTTATATTCCCAAAATGCCTAATCACACAACTGGCAACAGTGTGAAAGAAGAAACTCACTGTACAGCCACATTCTACTTCGAACTGGTTCTGCAGTTGATGAACTACGACCAAACAACATAGAATAGAGGAGCGGTTAAAAGGACAGCGCACTCCAAATTCTCAGTTACTGGCAATATTTCATTTACTCCCTGCTAGACTTGGAGTCTCTGTTGATTGAATTTAATAAACTCAGAGAAGGATCCAACACCAACAACCAAGGTGGGACTTTGGTTTCCCATTACAAGCATCACACAATAAGTTAAAAGGTTGGAATGGTTACTTACTACTAAAATCTCAAGAGTCATCATAAACAGCAAAACAAAACATCCTCCTAGCTGGTTGCTACTTGAATGAAAAATTAACAAACATCAAGCCTTCCTCACCCATGTTAGTTATAGTTCAAGGAGAGGCATACATGATATATAACATCTTCAGACACCTCTAATGACGGTGACCTTCATTCGGACCTCAGGGGATGTTGTCAGCACCTTGAAGACACAAACATCTCCGAGTTTCAACGAGTTATCTTCCGCGAACCTAATCCAGCCAGCGGCGATCAGGACATACCTGCTGCTTGCGAGACGAACCCTTACTGGCCAAACGTTGTCCCCAACCTCCATTTTCACCTGCTCGACTTCTCTCATAAACGAGTGTTCCTTCGTAAAACTTAATGGTATACGCTGCCAAAGAATTGGAAAACATGCAGGTGATCAAAACCATACAAGTGCAGACGGGCTTTTATTTGTATGGTTGGAAGAGACTTACTCTTTGCTGCCTAGAACACAGATGAGATGCTTTGATTTTGATCTCGAACGAGGGATGTCCCGATCCGAATAGATTTCCAGAAGCATCATCCAAGTTCGTACCTTCTTTCTCTTCATTGATCACAGTTTCTGCCTTGCTCACATTGCCTACAAATGTAACAGCAAAATTAGCATTTACATGAAACAGATAAATTTCAAACCGGTCGGTTGACCAACCTGCAGAATCATCAACCATAGGAGATTTTCCTTTCTCATTTGCAGCAGTAGCATCAACCTCGCAAAAGATCTCCAGAGAAAGGGAGTCCGCATGCTCAATTCCAACAGCTCGGCCAACGTTGCTCAATGTTGGGTACACAATCTCAGTAGCAGATACGTCGCATATAACTACCGAGAAATCAGAGCGGCCTTTGTACTCGAAAAGCAAGAAGTGACCATAGTCCAAAGAGTAGAACTTTGCAAATTTCTCCCATCCATCGTTGCAGAACCAAACGAAGCCTTGTCTATCCCTCTCCAACCCAACTTCCCATTTGTCTCCAATGGGAACCTCCAAAGTTGCAGCATCACATCCCAACAGTTGCTGTCCAAACTCAGTACTGATGAACTTCCTAGGTATCCTCTGCATACAAATAAATGAAATAGTGCTTGCCATTTTTCCATTCAGTTGTTTTAAGTAGGGGTTAGTACTTCTACGGATTGTTTGAATGAGGTATTTTGGTTCAAATACTTCATCCAAAGATATTTGGGTCAAAATAATTCGTTTGACATCTAAACAAAAGAAATGTGATAAATCGAACAGTGATATTTCAAATAACTCACTTTGAGCTACAGTGAGGAGATATTTGAAATACCGCGGTATGTTGACTAATTTGGTCTTTCCGTTTACCAAATACCATATTGAATTAACTCATTAGCCAAACAAGATAATTGCTACACCACAACCATTGCACTTCATAAATACAACATTATCAAATAACGTATCTTTTTGCATCAACTCGTCCAAACGAGCAACCAAACATAAAAAAAAACATCAAAGTTCTTGCAAAAGAGGAAAAGAAAGATTGGGGATGGTTTAGCTAGATTTACCAGCTTCTTGTCAAGGATGGTAGATTCGAAGATGATCTTGAAGAAACGGATTACTTTCTCTTCATGCTTAGCCTGGCTTGAAGATGCCATTGTTCTTCAGGTTCTCTCTTTTTCTTCTTCTTCTTGGAGAGTAAAAGTGTTCTTCAATATCCTTTCTTCTTGTAATGAGCAAAGTAGGAACCAGTAATGGGGTTTTGTTTGTATATTGAGGGAAGGAAGAATCTGGAGGGTGGTGCCAAATTACTGGTTTTGGCCATACGATAGAGGAAGTATCAGTTAAAAGGTAAACACTCCAATTTCAGCCATTTGTGGGAAAGCAGCCAATAGGGAGTGACAACTGTCAATGCATGGCTTTAGTTTAATGATGAGCTTTTGTTGCACTCACAGCCAAAATGACTAGCAAAGAAAGAACCATCTGATTTTTGCTTCACCGACGGTTTATGGATTGTGGTTAGTCAACTGGTCAAACAGAAGACTTGTTGCATGCATTGTCTCGTCGTTTCGGTCAAGTTTCAGTTTCCGTCTTGTTCCGATGTGATCTTAAAGCTCTTTTTTTTGCAACATGTACTTGTGTAACTGATGTCAAAGAATCTGAGTTGATGTCGATGGGCTGTTGGATTAAGGAGAGAAGAAGGTCATTTGTTTGAGGATTGCAAGGAGGAGAGAGCCACGATGTCAGTCTAGTTTAAAAAGGAATGCAAGATGGAATCTTGATGATGAAGGAAGTAGATAGTGGGATAGAAATTGCACTATCAGGAGGAACAAAATGAAGCAGGGGCTTGGTTTGGCCGTCAAGAAATTGGATTGAACTTGGAAAAAAGCAGTCTTTAGAACAAAGTGACAAGGAAGAGACTACAAGGGTCAAATGTTTCAAAACCATGAAGTCACAAGTCCATGAACAGAGGAAGAACTATAGAAATTCAGAATAAATAAAGATTAGATTAATCAAATAGAGTACAACAGTGCCACAAGAATGTGCGCCTGTGACAAAGAAGTTTGCTTACAAATGCTGCAGGTTACATGCGATGCGAGACAACTGTGCTAGAAGCACATAGGGAAAAGGTCTAATTTAATTTCTGTTGCAGAACAGTTTCCATCTAAAGTAAGGGACATTAATAACTGGGAATGGAAAAAGAAGAAGAAAGGATGAAAGAATAGGAGGCTCATCATTTACTTTGGCAGGAGTGGACAGAAGGGCAAAGAAGAATGAACAAAAATGGGGCAGCCATTGATAGGTGTACAGGGAAGAAGACATTGCTGCACAAAAGATGAACAAAGGATCAGGAGACAATTGAAGTACAGCAAAACTCTACAGAAAACAGGAAGAAAAACAAACAGACACGATATCTAAAAGCAATGGGAACAAGAACTCCACATTAAGGTAAGAAACTGAACTAACATAATGTTATGATGTCTTGTCTCTACACAGAAGAAGCAGAAGAGGTAATCATATGATTCCCCCAAAGCAAAACAGTTGATTCACTACCTACTACATTTTTTTTGTTCATCTAACATCATCCAACTTATAACCACCATTTTCTCACTTTTTTTAACTACCAAAAAAATCATTTCTTTAAACCAGATTCTCAACTCCATATAACCGATCTTCTATCTATCAACTCTCATACACAACTTTATAAAAAAAAAACTCATACACAACTAACTCTAGATTCTGTTTTAGTATAACTAGAATTATCTGAATTAACATAATGTTATGATGTCTTTTCTCACTTTTCTTTTGCTATGAAAAACGTATAACTAATAATTTCATAATTAGCAAAATGAAAGGGTGAGACAATTTAAGTCATATCCATTGAAGAATTGAAAATATCACAAAACCCATAAAAAGTGATATGTGAGCTCAAAGTAAAGCCCTCATAAGCTCAAAATAAAGCTCTCATAAAAAAACTAAACATTACTCATTCAATAATAAAAAATGTTGTACTTTTATATATAGAATAAAAATAAATCACGCACACACCATTTAAGATTCATACATTATACTTCTTAGAGTTAGATCTAGCCTAGTTATTTTGTACACAGATATAGTGAAATAGTTTATGATAACCTAAACATTTTATGTCGTGTATGATTAAAATTCATCTTAATAAGCATTTATAAATCATGTTATAAATAATTTGTGCATATATCATTTTATATATATCATTTTATATTGAGAGGGAAATCGAACTAGGAATTCTCTCAACCGCATATGATCGTCAACAACTAGCAAGTTATCAGCCAATATCTACACAAGTTGCTAAACCACTCAATCATTAAAATCATGTAAGATCTTATTCATACTATATTATTCTGATTAGCCATTAGTTAATTTAATTAACTATTGGGTTTATTTGATTAATTTAATATCTGCTATTATATTTATTTGTTACCGTCCACTTTGTGCAATCCAAAAGGGATAGGTCTAGTCATAGCAGATATTTGAGATTTGAATTAAGAGGTCACAAATTCAAATTTAATCCAAAAAGAAGAATGATTTTATATGAAGCCAAAGCCGAACAGTATGGTCCGGATAAATAATGTTCTAGGCTAGTCAGGGTTTAGAAGATTCAGGTTTATCAATTATTGAAGTCTTCTCGACTACAATCACGGGTGTGTTGTAAAGAAAAACCTAGTATGTGAACATCGATAAATGTAACAAACCTCTTAATTTGATTTAGACTTGATTTGGCAGCAAAAATCACGATTCCTAAAAAGGTTAAAAAGGAATGGGTTAAATTAAAGGATATAATAAAGATAAGGAATACTGGAGAAGAAATAAAACTTTCTCATAAATCCTTTATATCTTTTAATTCAAATTTCATTTTACGATCCCTCTCAATTTCAATCCAACTTTTTCTATTAATCGTAACTCAACTTTCCTAGATATAATGATTCTTGTGGCCAAAACTTACCTTAAATTTCTAGTAAACTGGTTAACAAAAGTAGGTGAGATTAATACTTAGGCTGCACTGGCAACTTTTGTATGTTTGGATGGACAGATATCAGAGAATAGAAACATCTAAAACTTTTATTAGTTTTACAAATGTGCCAACATTATTTTAGTCAAAGTTTGAATGATGAAGATGAGAATATCATAACATAAATCCAAACTCTCTATACGTAACCTGAACTGGAAAAACACGAGTAGCAGAATGCGTAATCTCACAATTCAAATCGCAAGCTAGCTTGGTGGATTGGCAGAATTTGGAACCTATTGAAAGAGCTCGTTTTTGTACTTAAACTGGTCCAATTTCTTCCACTGGAGCTAAGCAAGACTTCAGGCTCTCTCTCTCTCTCTCTAGTGCAAAGGCTGGTAGTTTCGAACTACATGTGGTCTGGATGTCCTGAGGCAAGTATACAGATTACTTATAATCTCTTTATAAACAAGTGCAGCTAGGGATGATAGCATGCATCAAGAATGCAAAGATATGTCTCCCCTTAGTTTCTAATTCTCCTAACATTTCATAACCCAAGGTAGCACTACACTCAAAACAGTAGCCAGGCCATTGAAAGATAATCTAATCCAACTGAAACGCATATCTCTAGTCTCTTAATTCGATAGGTGATTAATCTAATTCTTCTATGGACAATGATGAATTGTGAGTTATGAGTTTGTCGTTGCTATCGATATATATATATATATATATATATTGAGCAATATATATGTGATAGTTTTAGTTTTGAGGTTATTTTGCAAGTTTCTGATGATATTTTTGTAAATATTTTATAAATAGTATCTTTAGTTATTTTGCAAACATCAGACATGGAAAATAGAGCTGTGTTCAAACAGTAATTACCTCGTCTACTCTCCTGTGCAGTCTATCAGCTCAATGCTAGGGGCATATTGCTTGGACAATTGCTCCTCAGCTTCAATATCATTCACCACACCACGGCATCGAGGGAAACCACAATAACATGGTAGTTGTTCATCAATCGAGAAAAACCTGAGACAACTGAAGTTAGCTTTTGCCGACTACGAGTTGAAGGATGTTCAAATGATTATTATTTCACGAGACTTGAGGGGAAACCTATAATCATAAGTAAGTTCTTCCCATCTTTTGATATCTCGCTTTGCATAGATAATGATATGTTCATCGCCATTAACACTTATGACTCTGGAATAGCAGTTGGGCTGTTGAAAACAAAAGTCAGATGAGTATCTTGGAAGTCAGCATCTAAAGAACAACAAACCTCCACAGTAAAGTTACTGCATAAGCCTATGTAAAACAAGGAGAGCATCGAGCAATAAACTAAACCAACTCGGTTGGACCATGAAATTATCCAAAGCTTATGTTTTCCATCTTGTTAAGAAAAGAAAAAGGACAGAATTCAGAGGCACACCTCGCATGAATGGTTAATCAGATGAGCAATGCTTCCTGCTCTTGTGGCATCAATAACTCGTTCATTATCAATTCGAAACATGTAAGTACCAGCACCCTGCATTAGCTACCTCGTTAACATTTCCATGACAGTAAAAAAATTCATAATTAGAATAAACAAAGAAAACTTACCACCAATGAGTTATATATAAGACCTTCTCTCCTATCAGCTATGGAAGGTCTGACGAGTTCACCAGTATATTCAATCATCTAAAAGACCACATTTGGAGAAGATCAATGTCATCCCCTGAAAAACATCAATACCTATTCGAGGTGGAGAGGAAAATCAGGTTACCATGTCACCAGCCCTATGCGGATGCTTTGTAAAGATGCCAAATCCATGAATTGCTGATTTGCCTAGAGCAGAAGTATCAGAAAATATAGAGGTAAGAATATCGCCCAATGGTCACTGCAAAAACGTTTTAATTGCTAGCATATGTGCAACCGTTCTCGTCATATGAGATTAGATGCTCAAACCATGAAGACAATGAGAAGATAAAAGAAAAATAACAGACTAAGAAGACCACCACTCTAAAAAGGAGATTTTAAGGAAAGCTTCAACATGTAAAAATTTCTCATTGAAGGGAGTTTCAAGTAATAGTATCAAGAGAAAACGATTGGACACTGAAATGCAATTGATAATGTACATCCACTGCCAGAATATGTGTGCAAGTTGTTTATAATATGAGGATTAGATGTTCATGTTGTAAAAGAGATGAAATCAATAAGCAGATATATCCACAGAAGATACAGCCAATAATTTAGTATTGACAAAACCTCAGCACTGGAAAAAGTCTCAAATGTTAGGACTTACCGAAAGCCAGTCTCTTTCGAAAAGTCTGCTTCATGTAATTATACTTCTCTGCCATAGAAAGGATATTACTTGGAACAGAAAGGTTAGAGGCTTTCAGTCTTTGTAGGCTAGAGGTGAATCTTGTGCCAACAACACCACTTGAAGAAAGTGATATGCTAGATGATTCACTTCGACAGTAACCACCCACAAGATAAGGCTGATTCTCTACAAACAAACGCTTTGAGGATGCAGCAGCAAGTACTTCAGGTTCTTTGCGTCCTCTACGTCCAGAATGATTGTAAGGCTCTTCAAGAGGAGAAAAAAGAAGAAGAAACTTAAGATCAGAAACAGTAACGCAAAGTGAACATACAATCCCATGACCGTACAAACATATTTGGAAGTGGAAATTCTCGATTTTAACCAAAACGATGGATTGTCACACGTAAGTTCTTCTAAAAAAATGCAGAGCTAGCAAGAACATAGGAAAACATTCTGATTGGTAGAAAAGTATGGTTTAATTACCTGTACGAGCACAACCAGATTGATTACACAGTGGAACATAGTCAGAACAACGACGTGAAACACGACTTATACGCTCATCAATTGGACGATCATTAGATGGCTGTTTATGCCTTTTGCAGAAAGAAAGTAAACGAATGCATTGCTCTTCATCATCTTCCTCCATAGAAAGCAGATAGAGTCTTTCTTCATCCTCTAGCTACATAGCAGAAAGCGAGAATCCAGAAGAGCCCCGTTGCTTATCAGGAAAGACGACCACACAATGATACTTTAATTTAACAGCATATAAACTTATTACCCTTCTCTAGCGGATTATACCTAAGAATTTAAAATGTTTTTGCTTCAAAACCATGAAAACAGAACTCACCTCAACACAAAGGCCAGCAGCACGTGCACAAAGAGGATGATATGCTGCACAGCAATTATGATTTGAACACTGCAAAAGCAAGACGCATTGAGGAGCTTCATAAAGAAGATAAGTGACCAAAAAAACTACGCAGAGCTATTGTTCTAAAATGACGATTTCATCGCTGGGAACAAACAAGGAAAGAAAATTTCAGGATAGGCCCTTAGTAGAAAAGAACAGAGACTACACAAATGTTATATAACACATCAGATTGCAAGCTTACCTGAATACAAGCTCCATAAGCTACTCCGCATATACTACAGAGAAGTTTCCAGCGGTCCTGTCCAGACACAAAAGCTTATTGAGGCAAAAACAACACATTGTGCATTATAAACCATTATAATTAATTCAAGTGGCCGGAAAACCTATAGAATAGCAGCATCAGACATACCTTATTAATTCTATTTAGACCATCAATGGGCTCCATTCTCTTAACGTCCAACAAACATGTTTCTGTCCACAGAATTAAGTCACCATGTCTGAAATTACCATGGCAGTAAACACGAAATAAAAATTAAAGAAGGCAGAGACAGACCTGGTATCCATATGGCACACGCAAGATGAGCCCATCGCCCATCAGTTGTAGGCTTCATAGCACCACCTACAAGAAGATTCAATTCACACAGTTAAGTAGATATTCAAGCAGAAAATATGATTTGAACATCAACTAGTATCATACCGATAACAGGACAAAGACAACAAGGGGGTGGGAACTCGGGAGCTCCAGGACGGCACAAGTTACATAGCCATAGTACACCATCAACAGGTTCTAATTCCCCATAGCACCTAGCATGCACCTGAAAAGCCACCAGGTTATGAGTTCATTTTAGTAATGATAGGCAAGAGTTGTGAAAAAAGGAGATGATGTATGCATTAAAAAGGGATATTGGAAAAACTTACTGCAGCTAGAGTTGCAAACTAAAAGAAAAAAATTGTGCCCTGATAACAGCATCAAGATTAGAAAAGCTTACCATCATTCTACATTTATCACACTGCAGGAAGAGATTGTTTTCATATTCCTGTAATCAAAGGAACAAAAGGGAAGCTTAGATCATGGAATGGAACCAACGCCAGCAGACACTTGGTGGAAATTAGGAGAATAAGCTTAGATCATATTCCTTCAATCTGCATTTTAATCTTTGACGTGTTGGTGTAACTGATAAGCGTTTCTTTCTCATAAGCTGTCATTATCCAAACAAAAAATAGGATTCACCTCATCCATATGGCAGACGTTGCACTTATCAAGGTCCTTCCAGTCAACACGAACTGGTCTGTAACCAGCAGGAAAATCTTGATATCTGTCAGACGGTGACTTGATTGTAGACATTCCAGAGGTGACTCTGGACTTTGATAATCCCTGTCATACCAACATAACTCCGTAAGAAACAGAAAATGTCGGAAAAATACAGCGCAAGGGCCTCTATAGGTTTCCAGAACAGAAGTCGAATAAACTTCCAACACAAACAAAAGTAAAACTCGATGTGGAAACTGTTTGTGTCATCAGAAGTTGATCCCTCCAAAATCAACGACGAGACCTACTCAACAGTATAAGAACCATGTAAAATCAACTGATAAACAAACATCGTATCTGGTACATTGACATAAACAAGTATAACAGCAGAATCCTGAAAAAGTCTTTCATAGGTCTCAAATCAGCAGTCATGACCTTTAAAAGTTTTCCTGCACATGTTTTACACATCCAGGAAGCCGGGAACTTCTATGGTGTAATCCTAATTCTCTAGGTGTTTGAGGTAAAAGCATTAGCAGTTACTTCCTCACATAAACAAGTATGACTTTAGCAAACATACTTGTGTTCTCACGTGAATTTACATAAGCAAACGCATCTAATAATAAAAATTCTAATCAGAAAAATATACCAAGACAATAAATAATTGAAGCTGACACAACTTAAAAATGAAATGGAAGACCCAGAAAGAACATAGAAATTTACAACACGTTGATGTGAATTTCTGAATAGGCTACTTGCAACATAAACTGTATCCTGCCTTTATTAATTCAAGCTACATACATGAAGAGGATTACCTTTATCAGTTTTATGACTTCAGGGTTGGAGAAACCAAACATGTGAGAGCCAGACTGGCATGTCCTTTCTACTTGACACTCACTGTTCAGATCACCAGATGCATCTTCTAGTTTCTTGATTCTTCCGTATATTTTATTCCAGCAAGCAGATGGAGTTGAACCTTCAATCTAAACAAGACAATCAATTAGCAAGAAAAGAATAGATCACTGAGTTTCAGAACTTAGTCGGGACACTATTAGGATTTAGGGGCAAAAACATGGCCCCCCAACAATAATCAGGAACTAACCTGGTCTCCATTGTCAAGTGTAACTCTAAATAGGGGCCGAATCTTTGATTCAGAATCTCTCAGCACTTGCATCTTATAAATGGAAGAAGCACCTGGATCTGCATACAAGGAAAAATTCAAGTAGCACAGAAAATAGTCCCCTGTGAAGTATACAGTGGCACAAAAGTGAGAGCAGCAACATGTGAAAATGCAACAGCACTCAACATAACTTAAAGAAAAAGGCAATAGAAATTGACCTGCTGCTGAAGTAAACTTCCGCAGAGCAGTATATCCCTCAGGCCAGATAGATTTTTCATCCTGAAAATATTCTGAATCCTTCACAATCTTTCCTGTGGATATAGACAGATGTTTACATAAGAATATAAAATTTGGTTCATCCTAAAGAAAGATGGTTGACAAAAAACGATCCATTGGCATGGAGTCAACCATAACTTGCAACTGACAAGCAAAGGTGTTACAAATTGACTGCCACATCTTCACAACCAAAATTTTGTGCATGCGCTAGTAGGATGTCACACAATGGATGCTGAACATGTAAGGTAAGGGGTTAACTGAAACGGAAAATGTAAGCAAAGGGTTCATTGAAATCCAGATTTCCATATTTACCAAGGCATATGATCTGCAGATCCCCAATTACATATGGAGAAGTGTGAAGGCTCCTCAATATCCTTTGTATCTCTTCATCTCCCAGACAATCTCTGCCTGGATCGGTACTTCCATCATCACTACTTGCACGTTCACAATTATCATTAGTCATGCTCTTTCGTAGCTGTACCATTCTTGTAGGAAGCTTTTGTTCACTCAAGTACCTGACACGATCAAAATAACAAGTGAATAACTCAAATTAGAAATTGAAAATAGTTGATGTTGCAGCAAAGTTCGAGAATACACACGCAATAAGTCAGAATGTCAGATTAAGGCCATTTTTTCCAAATAGTTATTGCATTGGCAAGTTTTAAGTAGGAACCTTATGCTTAAGGCACTCTTAGCTTCTAGAAGATTAACCAATATGAGATTCACTCCAAAAACCAACACTAGTAAATGATGCTTCACATAAAAGTTTTTATGTAATTTGAGTGTAATCCCCAGACAAGAGGAGTTACGAGTAACAACATAAAACAGTGACGTCTGAACATTACACTTAATCGAAAACTTCAAACTCACAATAGCATAAGTATGAATGTTGGGACGATGGAAGTTAAATGCTACAACAAGACACGCCAATAAAGGTCAGCAAGACAGATCCGATAAACAATAGAAGTAAACAAGCCACACCAATTGAGCTTACGTTTTTGCTTCTTCCAAGCTACGAGTGAAACGAGGTTGCTTGCACTTCAAGTGGAAGGAGGAAAGAAGTCCTTTGAGAAATGAGATTACCTGGTTTGGTTTAATTCTGCAGACAATTCAAATAAAACATCAAAATCTCAAAGTAGGACAAGTATGCTACATTTTGGCTAAAAGAGAAGACATGAATCAATGATCCAGCAAAACACGATCCTGAAGAATCATCTACCTAGCAAAATCATGGGTGCCAAAAAATTGCACAGGGGTTAATCTTGCTTCCAAGTTCTTCTTTAAACCTTTACGGCTACCAATAACTGATTCTTCAACAACAATAGCTGGCCAAATAGCATGACCTGCACTACGACAATAAAAAGATAGTCGGTGCAAAACCAAACATAAAAAATATAAATGGAGTAATTTACCAGTGACAAAACATGCAGTACACTTCCACGGAGAAATATTTAGAATTGAGGCCACGGAACTACTAGAGAGCTTAGTATTATTTATTAATGAACAACTTATGGGAATCATTACATCAAAACAATCAAATGTTTTCCCCAATAAAAGTGATACTTAACTACCAACGCAATCAAGTGAAGTGCACCACAGTAATAGAGTAACTCAGAAGTATAAAACACCTAAGCGATGAACTAAGTAAATGCCCACCAGTTAGTTTAGCCCATATGATGTCTCCAGGTTCAAGGTCTTGGCAGTCATCCAAACTGGCAGCCAACACAACCATTTCCTCATATTCCTGGCTCCCTCCATTGGTACTTCTCGTACACAAGTTCAGTTGCTCCATCTCTTCCCGAGAAATAAAGAATTTAACCTTTTCTCTTGTAAGTAGAAGATTCTCAGTATCTCCATCTTCATAGTGTATCTGCATTTACCAATTTTCCAGTCAACAAAAGGAAATTGATAGCTGCTATAATGCTTCAGGACCTCAATAATACCGAGCAAATAAACCATACTTGATGTTGATTTGTCTCTGAATTGTAGCCAACAATATGCCCGGAATACCAGTCAACATCCAAAGGCCAATACACCTGCAGACAAGTTTGTTCATTCCACGAATACGATAGAAAGAAACTGTGCAGTCTGAACAATTGCAGAATGAGATACTTGCCTTGCATTGTAGCCCAATGAATGTTTTGGGATCAACACCATCAATGCTTAACCTATAAAACCAAACGTTTGCAGGCACGACCGTATGGAGTTTAGTAAACCTAGTTATTAAAGCAAGAAGGCAAGAAATACACCATTTACGTTGCAAAAGTTCATCATTTCCAACTTATATGATGCATTGTCACACATGTATGTTTACATTGACATAGGAAAAACACAAAGTGGAATCGGAACTACACACCTGGCCCATCTCTTAGTATCAGCTGGCAGTGAAGAAACCTTGTCGGATTCGTGCCCAGAACCACTTTTCTTTTTCCTCTTCCGTACATTATCGCTACCGTTCACTTGATGATTCCGGCAGTCCCTCAACCGAGGGAGATCAAACCCTTGCAGAACCCTGGAATCAACCCCCAATTTAACCAACTCACCGCTCCCAATCCTCCTCCTCTTAGCCTTCCTCTCCGCATCATGCTCGACCGAGTCCTCAGTCTCTTCAATTTCTCCATTCACTTTAACTCCAAGTACAATCACATCAGTCCTCACCACTTCGCCATTGGACTGCTTACTCGAAGAATGGCGAGACTTCCTATACTTGCGAGAATACACATTGATTATAGGAGGCCGATTGGAGCACGGATCGTCGTCGTCGGAGAGTAGCCTCCGTGCTTTGACCTTCTTAGACATGGCATTAGAGCCGCCGGAGCTGACACAGAGCGACGCGGCGGTATAGACCCGGTCAAGCGACACGTAGCGAACAGGGGCGTCTGTGTGGTTGTCCAAATTGATATCGTCGTCTTCGACAATCGGCTTATTCAGAATCTTGTCTTCGCTCGACTCTTCGGCCAATGCCATGGATGAAGAGGAGGAGAGAGCCGGAAATTGGGGACGGAGGCGAAGCTTCTGCTACCCTCTATCGTCCTTCTGCTCTCTTCTCTCTCACTTCGTTACTGTCACTGTAGATATCCGATTGGCAGGGTCCTGATTGTAACAGGCGATTTGAGAACCTGAATTTGGGGGAAAATGAGAAAAGGGAATAGAGAGTTAGGGTTTAAGGTGGGTGAAATTGGATCGTTTTGGAGGGAGGGTTTTCCCCCCGAATTATCAGTTTCCCGCCGTGTGTCAAACAACAACAATGGAGATTATGTTAGCTTTAAATGATTTTCTGGAGGTAGCTTTATGGTATTGTTGTATTGAACATCATTAGTCAAGTGACGGGCGGGCGGGAGGGTTGGAATTTTCTACCGCTCAATTGGTATTTTGGTGTGAAATGCGTGTTATATCGAATTTTTTATTAGGTTTATAAATTATTTTTAATTATCTCATTTTAAAAATGATTATTTACGAGTTTAATCATTATTAATCCTGATAATATTATGGATAATTTGGGTTTCTTCATGATGGCTCTTGTGTCATTTTGGGTTCCCCCACTTGCTTTGCATTAAAATTAATGTGAATGGTGTGGTGACAGACCCTATCGGTGATGTTGTAGGTCTGGTTATTCGTAATGTCAGTGGGGCAGTCTTGTTGGAGATCACACGGGCCTATCCAAGGCTCCTTAACCCCTATGTTGTGGAGCTATTACTACAACAAAAATTGGCTTTGGAGACCGTGGTTATTTGTTCCTAAATAATATTTATTAGTCTTTATAAGTTTATAGAGGCAAATATTTTATGGGTATCCAACGCTTCTGTCGTGAAATGTTTTGGGAAGCAACTATTACCATCTGTCTTTAAATAAATAAACAAATACTATTTTTTTATTGCTTATTACTCTTTTACATGACAATATTTGTTATCTAAACTAATCTTTAGAGACAGAAGAATTTATTTTTATTTTCTTAATTAAAAGACATAAATATTTATCTCTACATCTCATATTAAATACAAAATTTTATTATTGTGACAAAATTATGTTTATATATTTTGATATATATTTATTTATTTTCTAATTTTACTTATGGAGGCAATTATATACTATTTAAAAGGGACGTGTAATTGTCTCTATTATTTAATGATATATACACTGGATAAATTTTGTTAATTTTCTATTATACTATTATATTTATACAAAACTATTATTAAGCATTAAGAAATGCAATACTACATGAATTCATCTATAACCAGATTAAAAAAAAGTTACTCGAAAAAAAAGAATTAGATTAAAAATATATAAATTAATTGTCCTCTTAAAAAGTGGAGTACTCTCGTTTGACCACCTAGATTTCATTTCTTTCGGTAGTTTTGCCAACACCAAGCTTAATTCTCTTATGGAGCTTCTCTAATGATGATCATAGATTTTTTTAATCCTGATAATTTTATATATTCTGAAAGTTAACAAGATGAAAAGATAACAAATAATAAAGATGGTTGAAGCAAAACTTAAAATTCTTCAAAACAGAATCACATGAGAAGAAATTTATATAATTCGTTATTCATTTTTTATAATCATCAAAATCAGTGAAATTTGAAAATCAAATTTGACAATTTAACCTTGTTGATATCTCGTTAAAATTGTGAAAATCTCTATGCATGTTGTGATTATCTTTTTTGTAAAGAACTACACGAAGAGAAGAAGATATGTGGTGCTTAATGAAAGAAATGAAATAGGACAAATACACTTCAATTCGAAGAAAAATTTAAAATAATTTACCTAAACACTTTGACAATGAAATGATGGCTGCTCCGATAAAAAATAGATATGGAAGAGATAACATTTTCCTTTTTCTCTCTTCTATACTATTATTTATCTTCATAAAGATTTGAGCAATTATTGTGATAACATAAATATATTTTCACATCCCATTTTTTTAGCTATGTATGCATAGTGGACTTTCATATTTCTTTATACCATTGGTTAAACAATTATCAGCATAAGGATGTTTGAATCTATGAGAAACAAGTTGGTCACCTGATCAATGCCACAATTATAGAAAGGGCAATTCATATTCTGAGCATGCAGCCTACAAAACAAGTTCTCCTTGATTGCTATAACATTGTTACAAAGTCACTAATGGTAAAACTTTATCTTCGTGGGTGGTTAAAACAAACAGCTAATCTCACTCCGTTGATTGGGTGGCCGAAACAAGACCACCCCTATATCAAATCAACCAAACAAGATTTGACAAAACTTAACCTTTATCCAAATGCCACAATCAACGATCCTAAAAATTAGGCGGCCCAATTGGAATTAGTACAATTTCCTTCACCAACTCAGGGGGTAACATCATCAACAACTTTGTGACATTCCACATTCCATGTGGTTGTAAAACATACCCGTCAATTCTATAATTAAGATTCACTTGTAGATGACGATGAAAGTCTGTAGAATTTGGAAGCCATATCTAATCGAGCCAAGTTGGTATTCCATTCCAATATTTTTATGAACTCCTCGAAGTAAAGTATCCAAACCCTTCAGTGTGCTATTCCACACCCATGACAACCGGTAATGAGGCCACACTTTGACGAGGGCACACACCACCTAAGGTCGAGAGCACTGGTTCAAAAAATTGAGATGATTTAAAAGAGTTTTCAATTTGCAACCAATTTATCTCAATAGTCTGCTTTCAGACTTCACCTATAAATTTGGTGATTATCTCCCATATGTAAGCCATATTTATGCATAGACATGTCCATGTTTGATCATCTGTGCAAGAGTTTGTTCTTTTTCACATTTGGTTTATAATCCTTTCATTTAAATAATCTTGATCTATTTAATTTCTTTTTCGTAATGTTTGTGTATATTGCAGGTGTTAATGCAATAAGAGGGATTCTATCTCAAGACTTATTGTTCAAATGGAATAGATAACAGAGCTCAAATGTACATGTTATGTATAAACTTTATTGATTTCCTCTTATCCTTAAAGGAATGCACGTCGCGTATTAATACATGTTATGCATGTCATTTCTCCTCATTTTCACTTTTACTAGAATCTTGTAAGGTACAATTGAAAATTGAATTGAAGATCAAGTTAGAGCATTGCATTGCAGATTAGAAGACCAAAAAGCCTGCAGCCAACATTTATAATTCAATCCGACCCAAATTGATGAGTAATATGAATCAAGCAAAAGTCAATAATTTACACAATTGTCGATAATCCAATAAACCTAAAACCCTACCAATCCCCGTCCGATCAGCTACTATTCGACAAATATGTGAATTGAACCATAAACCTTATTAGGCATTAGCCGTAATTTAACAAATGTGTGAAGTGAATTGAACCATGACCCGAGTAATCTTACCTCCTTAGACATCTACCCGAGTCAACCAGACTAAAAAAGGGGTAAACCAGCACGAGTTAGTTAACTTTTGCCATTATCCTTGTATTTTTTAGTTTTGAGTGTTTTGTGATGCTATTATTTTCTAGTTCAACAACCGTAAACCCTAGTAATTTAAATACAAAAGAATTCCTAGCTGTCTCTCTCCGCAACCATCTCCGCCTCTCTCTCTCTTTGCCCAGCTTTTCCTTCTCTCTCCAAGCCCTAGCAGTCGCCAGCCAACCTTTGCCTCCTCCATTGCCATCTTCCTTCCTCCCTCTAGGGTTTTGATTGGCCTGGCGGCTGCGATCGCCGGAGAATTCTGATTGCTCCGGTCGAATTTTGCTCGATTTCCTCGACATGGATCTCCCAAGCCTCGCCGCCATCCTTCAAGCTGCTCTCAGTCCTCATCCCGAACAGCGGAAGGCTGCTGAGCAGAGTCTTGAGCAGGTAGCCACTAGTCTTCTGAGCTGATTTCTTATTTTTCTTCAACTGCTTCTGTTTTTTGGTTAGTCGTCAAGGAAAGTGACTGTTGCATTCACTTTCAGCTGTTGAATATGTAGTTCTGTTTGTTTTTAATCCTTCAAAGGACTGCGAATTACGTATTACATACCAACGTGTTCTTTTCTTTGACGTGGTGCAGTTACAGTACACGCCTCAGCACCTGGTGAGGCTGTTGCAGATAATCGTGGATAATAATTGTGACATGGCAGTGCGGCAATCCGCTACTATCCATTTTAAGAACTTCATTGCAAAGAATTGGTCTCCACTTGATTCTGGTATCCTCTTCATTTCTCAAGGATGTCGTAGTATTTAGGGGTTTTGGTGTTACGCTCATGTTATTTTTTTTGTCTTATTGTCTGCTGTAGATGAGCCTTCTAAGATTGCTTCAAGTGATAAAGATGTTGTCAGGGATCACGTCCTTGTTTTTGTTGCGCAAGTTCCCCCATTGCTGAGGTATCGTTGATGTAGAGTGCTTTTGCTTCAAGGTCGTTCTGTCCTTTATATAACGTGTTATGCTGATTGTCTTAATTAATACTGATGAATCTCTGTTTTGTTGAGCTGTTAGGTATTTTGAATTTATACACTCTATTCCTCAAGTGGGATAAATGAGCTCAAAGTAGTGATGCATTTTTCTATTAGCAGTAAGATGACAATCTACTTTTTTGCTGCTCTAACATTAGAAACCTTTTATGTACAGAGTGCAATTGGGTGAGTGCCTCAAGACAATTATCCATGCTGATTACCCGGAGCAGTGGCCACGATTATTGGACTGGATCAAGCACAATCTACAGGATCAACAAGTCTACGGAGCTTTATTTGTCTTAAGGATGCTTTCAAGAAAATATGAGTAAGTTCGTTCTTTTATAGACTAAGGGTGAATATTGTCTGTAGGTTATGTATTCATGAACCTGCTGTCAAGATGGTATTGTCTGTAGGTTATTGTCTCGGAGAGCTTTCTGAAGATTATGAATAGTGCTTTGAGGTCTTGTTTAGATTGTATCCACCGAGGATATAAGCAGAGAGCTAGGGTTCATTTTGGCATTTTGCTATTATGTTTGGATGAATTGACGGTCCTGTACTATGAAACAGATTTTACATAATCTTCCGTAGGATGTTCAGAAGTCACAGAGTGATGGAATGGTGTTATTGTGTTCTGATTATTGGAAAGTTTCCCTTTTCTCCTTGTGAATTATGTTGTACCGTTAGATGCAAGGATTCTCTGTTGCCTGTATTTCTGCATTTAATTCTAATTCTTCCAGTCCAATGCTCTCTAATTGTGTTACTGTTACATGGCTGGTTATTTTATTTTATGATTTATTTGTGAACTCTAATTATATTCCTAATGAGGATTTCTATATTCTTTTTTATTAGGTTCAAGTCTGACGAGGAGAGGATGCCTGTTAACCGAATAGTTGATGAGACATTCCCACACCTTCTCAACATTTTTACTAGGCTTGTCCAGATTGCAAATCCATCCTTAGAAGTGGCAGATCTAATTAAGCTTATCTGTAAAATATTCTGGTCATCTATATACGTGAGTTCTCTGCTTAAAATTTTGTTGCATGTTGAAGTCTGTGATTGATGGGTTGATTTAATATGTTATTCATTGACATGCTGTGTCAGCTATTGCCATCCTGGAATTCGTGCGCTTTTAGCCATTATAATTTTCTCTGTCCATCCACCTGTGACTTGATCATTACATGCCAACTCAACAGTAGCAAAATCACTTTTAGTTTTCATGTTTTAATTGCTACATATTTTAGGCTGGATGCAATTGCTATCGAGGGCATTGTCATGGTGTAAAACTGCTTGGTTCTGTTTGATTATGATTTATAGAGAAGGCAAAAAAGAAGGAATGATTAGTGTTCTGTTGAGTGGAACATTGTGTTTACTGAGGGCATCATCGTGGTCTGACCAAATACTCAATTCTGATTGACTTATGATTTACACTATTTACTAAGGGCATCATCACGGAGGAAAAAATAAAGAAGAAAGAGTACACCATTAGAGTAGACATTAGTGTTTGGCGAGAAATGTTTTAAGTTGGCTTACATTTCTTTTCTAACGTTGATATTGCTGTATGCATCCTTCTTGCACCTGTGTGATTGGTATCCTGTCTTTATTTCACAGCTGGAGATCCCGAAACACCTGTATGATCCAAATATCTTCAATGGCTGGATGCTTCTTTTCTTAAATGTTTTAGAGAGGCCGGTTCCAGTAGAGGGGCAACCAATTGATCCCGAGCTTAGGAAGTCATGGGGATGGTGGAAAGTGAAAAAATGGACAGTCCACATTCTTAATCGTCTGTATACAAGGTGGGAGGTTTATTAGATTGAACATATAGTCGATTGGTGGAGCTGCCTCTTTTAGCTGGCTGACTATATCCATTCAAACAATTTAACAGGTTTGGAGATCTGAGGCTTCAGAACCCGGAAACCAAAGCTTTTGCCCAAATGTTTCAGAAGAACTATGCAGGAAAGATTTTGGAGTGTCATTTGAATTTGTTGAATGTGATCCGTGTTGGTGGGTATCTACCAGACAGAGTTACCAATCTGATTCTTCAATATCTGAGCAACAGGTTTGACTTTTGTTTCGATAGGTTTCAGAAGGATCTTAATTTTTAGTGATGCACTACTAAGCCGTGTTTGTAACTTCTACTGCTTTTTCTGAAATTGGATATATTGTTAACGCGGAACTTTACACCATTGCAGCATCTCAAAGACTACCATGTACAGTCTGCTACAACCCAGACTTGATGTTCTTCTCTTTGAAATAGTTTTCCCTTTGATGTGTTTCAATGACAATGATCAAAAGCTATGGGAGGAAGACCCACATGAATATGTGAGGAAGGGATACGGTTAGTTGAAAGCTTTTAGTCTGTTGATTGAAAAGCTTCCACCTTAATGAAGTAATTTATGCATTAATATGTTCATAAACAGATATAATTGAAGATCTGTATAGTCCAAGGACTGCTTCAATGGATTTTGTTAGCGAGTTGGTTAGAAAACGGGGAAAGCAAAACATGCAGAAGTTTATCCAGTTCATTGTTGACGTTTTCAGAAGGTACCTTTGTTATTTACAAAGAAGAATTCTTCGGTATGATCTGGTTCGTAATATCTTTTTATGAATTTTGCTTTTTTTTCTTAGATATGATGAATGTCCAGTCGAGCACAAACCTTACCGTCAAAAGGATGGTGCTTTGCTTGCTATTGGAGCACTATGTGATAAACTGAAACAAACTGAACCGTACAAGTCTGAACTGGAGCGCATGCTAGTGCAACATGTATTCCCCGAGTTCATCAGCCCTTTTGGTCATCTTAGAGCAAAGGTTGGTGAATTGTTTACGCATGAAAATTTCATTTATAAATTTATTTCCTTAGGACTGGTTATTATTGCTGAATCCTGGTTGGATCAGAAAACTTTGTATCACTTCCACTCAGGTTGGTTTTATATGTTTTGTTTGCTTACATTTGGATGTCAGGCAGCTTGGGTTGCTGGACAATATGCGCACATTAACTTTTCTGATCAGAACAACTTCCGAAAAGCTTTGAATAGTGTTGTATCTGGCTTGCGAGATCCAGAGCTTCCTGTTCGTGTGGATTCTGTTTTTGCATTGAGGAGTTTTATTGAAGCATGCAAAGGTGTGTACCTTCTGATTGCTTGGGCATGTACATCCTTCTTCGTTACAAACTAACTACATGTTTGCGACTGCAGATTTAAATGAGATCCGTCCTATTCTTCCTCTCCTTCTTGATGGTATGTTGCTTTGTTCAATGGGGATAATTTTATTTCTAAATAGACCTCCCACTTAAGTTAGAAATCCGTGATTGTATACTGGTCTATTTGTCATTTAATCATCTGAATATTTTTAAATTCTGATGATAAAACAATTAATTTAAGTTTTATCTGGTATTGGTATGTGAGTGCCATGGTTAGCACAACTTATTTTTCTTCCGCGCTTCTATCTAGAATTCTTCAAACTCATGAATGAAGTGGAGAATGAAGATTTAGTATTTACCCTGGAGACTATTGTGGATAAATTTGGTGAGGAGATGGCACCTTATGCTTTGGGCTTATGCCAAAATCTGGTAAGTTCTTGAAGAATCACTAACCGGTGATTTTTCCAAGCTACTGAACTTTTAATCCATGTTAATCTGCAGGCAGCTGCTTTCTGGAGGTGTATGAACAGTGCTGAGGCCGAGGATGAAGCTGATGATCCTGGTGCTTTGGCGGCAGTAGGTTGTTTGCGTGCTATAAGCACAATTCTGGAGTCTGTGAGCAGGCTTCCTCACCTATTTGTTCAAATTGAACCAACTTTGCTTCCCATAATGCGGAGAATGTTGACAACTGATGGCCAAGGTATACCTTCACTACCAACTGTTTGAAACTTTGAATTTACTGAATTTGCTTCGAATTCTGTGGCGAATGTTGACAACTGGTGGCCAATTGTTTCCCGGATCATCACTTGTAGATGCAGGGTTAGTCCTAAATTATGGGAAGGTGCTAAAAATTGCGGTTTGCTTGTACTTTAAGAGCTTCTGTTGCTGTTATTATTTGGAGTTTCTTTTGCTGGTTAGATGATACTGTCGTAGACAGTCTGCCTGATATTTCAGTTAAATAAAACCTTTGGAGATTGAAACTGTTTCTGTTACGTCAAACCTATTCTACCTCTGTTTGCGTGAGCTGTAGTCTTTGTTGATTGCTTCTAATATATTTGTGCAGAGGTGTTTGAAGAAGTTCTGGAAATTGTTTCATATATGACATTTTTTGCACCGACTATATCTCTGGAAATGTGGACTCTGTGGCCGTTGATGATGGAAGCACTGGCTGATTGGGCTATTGACTTCTTTCCAAGTATGCACTTTCATCAGTCAATAGCCTATATATGATGAATTATTTGTTTTCTTTGACATATTGCTATGTCCATAACATGGATGCCTTTACTTAAGCCATTGTTCTTGTGGTGTCTCATGTGATGTAGATATTCTGGTTCCCTTGGATAATTACATTTCACGGGGGAATGCACATTTCCTGACTTCCAAAGAACCAGATTACCAAGAGAGCCTGTGGAACATGATCTCATCGGTGTGTGAACTTGCACTCCTTGTGATAATTTCTTTCTGGCATCTCTTGCAACTGTGAATCTTAATATAGAATGGCTAGTTCCCAATAAGTCCTTGCTTTTTTGGGGGGTTTTTCGTGCATTGTATTTTTTGATGTCTTACCCCATTGTTTTTGTAGACTATGGCGGATTCAAATTTGGAGGATGGTGATATTGAACCTGCGCCAAAGCTTATTGAAGTGGTTTTCCAAAACTGTAAAGGACAAGTGGACCACTGGGTTGAGCCATATCTAAGAGTCACTGTGGAAAGGTTGCGCCGAACTGAGAAGCCGTACTTAAAATGTCTTCTTGTGCAAGTGGTAAGCAGTTTCGAATAAGCTGCAATATAGCAGATCTAAGTACTGTTGAGTTGAGCAATGCTAACATTTATTGACTGCTCGATCATTTTTATATGTACTCTGAGTTGAGCAATATACAGTTTGGAGTTTGATGGAAGAGACCGTTGTGTTCGTTTTGCAGATTGCAGATGCGCTTTACTACAATGCAGCTTTGACGTTGAGTATTCTCACTAGGCTTGGAGTTGCTACAGAGATTTTTGCCCTCTGGTTTCAGATGTTGCAACAAAAGAAAAAGACTGGTCAACCGGCTAATTTCAAGAGGTATTATCTGCTCGGCGTTTAGTGAATTTCAGATGTGTCTAGTTGTGTTACGAAATACAAAGATGAACTCATGCTGAAATCTTCTCCTCTGATCGTCTGTCTGATTGTGTTCATCTATGGAGCAGGGAGAACGACAAGAAAGTTTGCTGCCTGGGGTTGACATCATTGCTTGCACTTCCGGTGGATCAATTGCCCTGGGAGGCTTTGCAGCAAGTATTTACTGCCACACTTGGTCTTCTAGCAGCATACAAGGAACAAGTTGCAGGTTCGGTCACTCCTCCTTCAATGTTCATCATTATGTTAGTCTGTGGAAAAGGGTTAGCTTTTTGACAGTACTGTGAATGTACAGAAGCTTCTAAGGAAGAAGAAGCTGAGGATGATGATGATATGGATGGTTTCCAGACTGACGACGAAGATGATGATGTTGATGGTTCTGACAAAGACATGGGAGATGATGCTGAGGATGGCGACGAAGCTGATAGCCTCAAACTTCAGAAGTTAGCTGCACAGGTGGGTTTATTGCTTTTGATGTACCCTTTCCTGTACCATGAGCGTTATCCAGTTCACTAAGCGATGTTTCTTGCAGGCCAAGTCATTCCGCCCACATGACGATGAAGATGACGACTCTGATGATGACTACAGTGATGATGAAGAGCTACAGTCGCCAATTGACGAGGTCGACCCTTTTGTTTTCTTTATGGATGCAGTCCAAGGTAACGTCTTTGCATTATTGCCCTTTATAAACTCAAATAAATTTTGGTTCAATGAAGCTAATGGACTTCCATTCATTGCTTGTTTGTTAACCAAGCAATGCAAGCAATTGACCCAGCAAGGTTCCAGAGCCTCAAACAGACGCTTGATTTTCATCATCAAGCATTGGCAAATGGGGTCGCCCAGCATGCTGATCAAAGGAGAATTGAGATTGAGAAGGAAAAAATAGAGAAGGCTTCAGCTGCTTCTGCCACTTCGTAAAATTTTCTCGGATGATATATCTGCTCAAGTCGACTCCGGTAAGAGAGAACAGATTGAAGTATTGCATTGGTGGTTCAGTGGTCAAGATGGCATTGCTGTGTCTTGAGGATTTTTCACGGTTGAAAGTTCACAAACTTGCGTCAAATTTCCCACAGGAAGGGGCCTGATAGGTGAAATAATGGTGGGAGCTCACGACTCGGTTTTGCTGAGTTGGGGTCGAGTCATTGGTCCTGGCGAATTGGGGGTTCTACGTCGGAATGCCTCTCTTCTTGCCTACTTTCGTACTGTGTTCTGAAGATATTTTCGTGCGTTTTCTTTTTCTCTATTCTTTCCTGGCGAGTTGAAACAATCTTCTTCTACCTTTGCCATGAAGAGTAGATGTTGCTTGCTTAGGGTTCTTATGCTCTGCGGTGTGCTCTGGCCGATGCTGTTGTGCTGAATCGGCCAGCGAAAGCACACCGATAATTTTGGTATCACTTAGTCTATTAGTTTTGGTGGGAGTCAGGTTGCCACATCATTGTTGTGGTCGTTGGTTGATTTTGTAAGAAAGTGTTGGTTTTGCTTAGAGAGCAACACAATGCATACAAGAAAGATTCAGTTGGTCGATTTGTGTAAAGGAGTTTGCCCTCTTCTCAATTTTGTTTGCTCTGTTCTCAACGTTTTCAAAGTCTCGGATAATGCAAGGAAAGTCTGATCATCGATCATATACTAAACAAATAACACACTTCCCCAAGCAGCTATAAACGTCCACGCGTAAAATACAACACAAAAGAACGTATACAATGTAATGTAATGGCTATTGGCTTGCTCGTCCGTTATTTAGTGGCCAGCTGGACTGGACTTGAGCACGGCTGCCCACTCCGACAAGCTGACCGAGTTCTGGCTCTTGAAAGACGAAGCATCGAAACCTCCTCTCCCCGCCACGAAGCTCTTCAGCTCAACTCCCTGCCGGGGCGGCGATTTTCTTACGACTTCCTTTTTCTTCTTTTCGTTCTTCCATTTTTCTTCTCCTCGTCCTCTGTAATTCCAATCGTCACCAGCTACGAAACTCTCTTTTACTTCCTCCATCCTTCCGTTGGCAGATCGTCGAGCTCCCCTAACTCCGCCTCCTTTCCAGTCATTTCCTGCCACAAAACTTGCTTCCTCCGCATCACGCGCCGCCGCCGATTTCTTCTGACCTGCGTTATGTCTCGGCGGTGGCCCCACACCGCCGCCGTCCTTCCTCCATTCGATTCCGGCCACGAAACTTTCTTCCTCCACGTCCTGCCTTCGCGATGTCCTCCCGCCACCGCCCATTGCGTTGCCAACGAAACTCTCTTCCTCCATAACAGTCGACGACCTCGGCATATTCCGGCCCGAAATTTTGCCTCCTACTCCAGTGTAAGTGGATACGCTGTTTGATTTCCTATGATGTCCGCCGGCTTCTAATTTGTTATCCCCGCCACATTTAGCCTTGTGGAAGCTCCCGGTACTATTTCTCTTCGGAACAGGTGGCGCGCTTGCGACGGAGGGTTTTGATCTATGGCGCTTGATGTCATCGGAATCGGCATCGTCGGCAGTGATCTGCCGCCCTGCGTCGTTTTTACAGACGAAGAAGCAGGAGAGTAAGTTAGCCATACATACATTCAGATTTTGAAAATTAAAAATTCAGTGGTGGGAGTAACTGAAAGATTCAATCAAACGTATATATGAGCAGAGAGTTGGAAGGTGGATGTGAAAGAGTCACTATCCTCCATTTTGGACAGTAGCTTATGGAATGGAGACGGATGGAAGGAAGCAGTTTCTTTCTTTCGTTCTTCCGATTTAATATTATTGTTGTGGAGGTTGCAGGCCGGGGGCAGCCAGAGAGATTTCCATGAGAAGGAATCTAAGTATCTAACAACCGAGCGGAGGGGATGGGTGGCGATTACTAGGAGGAGGAGGTAACTTACAAACGGCTGAGTACAAAACCAGAAAACGCGGCAAAGTTTATGAGACAAGGCCCAATGTTATAGAAGATAGAGCCCAATGTTACAGAAGAAAGAGCCCAGTGTTAAGGCCCAATGTTGTTGAAAATAGAGCCCACCTTCGGCAAACTCGGAAGAAACAGAGTCCAATCCAGAAGTATGCATTGTTAGATACGGATCATAAGGTCGATGATAACTTAAAATAAGATTAATGCCGATAAGAAATCGATTTGGAATTGATTTAAAACTCCGATTATGTGTAGGGATTGGCCTCCACACCGCACATGACGATGAACTATTCTTCCCTAATTGTAGCAAGTCCAGCTCCGACTAGTAGTTTTGTTTAGATCAATTACATGATCGTTTTGGCCTCACCAAACCCAATGCTACATCGGCTCAAATCAACTCTTTATTTGAAGAGCAACGATGACCGTCTAGTTTGTGTACCAATTTAATCACCACTTCCCTTCTAAAAAAAAGTTAGGATTCGAGTGGATATACAAGGGTAAACCGGGCTGGGTAGAGTTTGTTGAATCCCAACGATGCAAGGAATTAGAAATTCCACGTAAATGTCGACATGGCCCCCAAAAGGGAAGGAAAATGAAGCCACAAAATTGACTTAAAAAGGAATGATTCTCAACCATCTTCGTGGCTTAGTAGTCAATGTACAGTTCGTTAGCATTTCATATCAAGCATTGTATCCACATCATCAAAACCTCTCTCTCTCTCATTTTGTCGACTTCATCCACTCAAGCTTTCTTTCAGTTTATGATTATGATACCCACCAAACTCTGTTACAAAGTGACACAACCAACTTGTTCAACAGTCGTGGGAATAATTGAAATGCAATAGCTGACATGGTTAGGAAATTTGCTCTGTGAGAAACACAAAGTGTACCTTCTCGCCGTAGCATACGTCTCTGTACTTAGCTGTGTCTACTCAGCATATGGAATGAAATTGAAACCACAACTTGGGATGTCTAACTGATAAAGACCATTCATTGCATGCACAAAAGCCTAAAGAGTAGTAATCCAAGTACTAGTTTGTCCACTTGTTTTAATATATCAACCAATCAACCAACCACCAATTCAATGTGATTGGAGTTTGTTATGAAGCTCACACTTTCCTAATTTTGAGGTGTCCTCATTTCTTCCAAGTTCTATCCCCATACCTGCCTAGCTTTTGCTTGCTTTGAACGGATCACCTCCAAATTTAGTAGGTGCCTTGCAGCACAAGGTTTGTGGTTAGAAAATAGAAATGGTTCCATCTTGTGTAACAAGACTATTATTACCTCTAAACAAAATAAGGAAAGAGGAAAATGTTATTGATTGGAATTTAATCGCGTAATTAGTTTATATACGTATATTTAATATAAGACTAGCATTTTATCCGACTTGGCCGAACACATATAATTTGTATTTTTTTAAAATCTAATTATAAGGTTCAATCTTGATAAACCAATGGAACATAAGTGTTTATAATCAATCGCCTAATTTAATGTTATCATATATACAACAATGTATTTTAATTTACTTGATTTTTAATTCTAACGAAGTGGAATGAAGTTAAACCTATTTAATTAATTTATTAGAAATGACCAAGTTAGTCAGTACAACATAAAAAGCAATAAATAAATATTATAAAAGTGTTCATTTCGTGGATTGAATTCAAACCAATAACTTCCAGATTGCCAAATCCCATTTCAATCGGAATTTGATAACTCGATACACCTACAACTTGCTTTCACTTCAATAACGGGAGTTACTTCACGTATCGCTTGATGTAAAACAAACGGTGAATTTGTCTCCTTCTTTGGTGAATCTTTTTTCACAACCCGATATGTAATTTGATAAATCAGTGATTTTTTCCGGTATTAGCGACAAAATTATATTTACATCAAGTTCACAGTGTTTATGAGTAAGATCAAAAAAGTTTGAAGTTCCAGCAAACAAGTTTGGACAATCTTGAAATAGTCAGAAAGCTGCTATGTAAGAACATATAATTAAATTGAACCCAGAAATTTCTTTGAGCTATCTAACTCACATTATTATAGAATAAAGGAACACTCGACATCATCAGTTTGAATAAGATTGTGGTCCACCACCAAGCACAAAGCCTAGTAAAGTGTAGTTTTCAGGCACTAGTACTGTGTTTGAATTGTTATGAAGCTCACACTTTCCTAATTTGATGTGTCTCTATTTCTTCCAAGTTCTACCCCTCCCTAGCTAGCTTTGCTTGCTTGAACAGATGGATCACCTCCAAATTTAAGCCATTTTGGGGTCAGATGAATCTGACTCCTTCTCTCTAACATGGTTCAATGCTTCATATATAACAACTACAGGTAGACAGATTCAGAATTATGAAACTAGTATGAGTTATTGGGTTACATCTAGTCAATCCATGTTTGGATTCAAGATTATAGTGAGTTTCAAAGCAGTACTCGGGGAAATTTGAAAATTCACGGAATACACTTTTACATAAAATTTCGTCATTTTGGAATCAAGGACTCTTAACGGTAACGTAGGTTCGCCCTCACCCACCTTGATTCTACTATTGTTGAGCATGTCCACAATCCGAATATATAGAGTAACATAAGATATGAAAATCAATAAGATATTATAGACTAACATACACCGTATGTGATAATGACAACGGGCCCAAATATATCGACGATATATCATTTTCATATCTAATAATATTTTGTCCATTTACAAATATGTTAACCAACATCAATCACATTTTTTTTTATCAACGAGAATGTATGGTTACTAATATCAATCACATTTATTTTTATTAACGAGAATGTATGATTATTTCCGATAGTAATAAGTAATATCCAATTCCTTTATTGTATATATGTGCTTTTATAAAGTGATAAACAATTGATCACAAAATATAAATATTATTTCATAAGGTTAAACAGTAATATATTAAACATTCAATATCATAATTAAAAAAATAAATAAATAAGCGATTCGGTATAGTTGAGACTAGAGGATACAAATATAAAAGCCACATATATACATTAGTCATTACTGCATTAATTATGCTTACGACCCAAACAAATCTTGTAACTTTATCTTGAAATTGAAAGGTAGCTTGAAATTTCAATACAATTCGAAAGTGACAATAAGCATTTACTTATTTTCAACCGTGTAATTAATTGTAGTTTTAATAATAAAAAGGTAGAAGTTTATATACGGATTATTCACATGTACGTATTAATCTTCATCATCATTTTATACGTCATTAGCTAGACACCAATCAATCCGGCGTCAAACGACACTCCGGTGGACGGTAGCCACGAGTTCCCGCCAATAAGCTGCCCAACAGTAAATTTCCCGGCCTCCAACGGTCCAACCGCTCCCTTATACCCGGGCCACGACACCCTACCCGAAATCCCCGCTCCGGGACCCGAGTTCATGTACTCTGCATAGTAAAGCGTCTTCAGGGCGAACCCGCCAGACCAGGGGGCCCACCCTGCGGACGCCACGTGGCCTCCGATCACTGACTGCATCACCACCGTCCTCGAATACTCCTTCCACGGCCTCCCTAGGTAGGTCTTGGCCCCCGAACCGTCCGATTCGATCCTGCAGTTGTGGATGGAGATCCCTGTGTTCTGGTTCGGGTCGGTCCGACCCTGGGCGGTTATGAAGTTGTCCCCGCGGGATCCCGACCGGGTGTATATGTTGCAGTTCTGGAAGACAACGGCGGAGTTGCCGAAGATGAAGTCGACGGTGCCGTAGATGTCGGTTTCGCGGTAGAACTGGCGCTTGGAGAGCGTGTAGAGCGTGTCCTGGTACCCCTGAATGGAGCACCGGAATATCACGGCCCGGTCCGACCCGACCCGGAGTGCTACCGCTTGGTGCTTCGATGGTCCCGCGCTGTTTATCATCGTCAGGTCTCGGGCCATGAATCCGTCGCCCATTGCGGCTGTTTTTGGAAAGGGTATAAAACGACATGAGAAAAAGGTGAAAACGATACAACACATAATGAGTGGTTCGAATTTTTCAATTTGTTCTTATGTGTTTGACATGCAATTCATATATTTGTGTCACATTTATTGTTATTATATTCTTCGGAATCGTATTATAATTAGTGACGTGGAAAGTAAAGCTTTATGGTTACGTAATCTAATTCACATGAATTATAGTCAATTTTATAATTTTGTGTTGGTAGGGTCTCGAATGTTATGTCTTGTTTGTTGTTTGAGCTGTATGAAAAAGTAATATATCTGGTGGCACACAAATAATCAAAACCATTATTATAAACTAGAGATTCATAATGATTTTATATATTAAGTAGAATTGTATAGAATTTAAAATATACTAAATTACATATGAAAAATATATAAAAGAAATCACGTATATTAAAACTCAAAACTCATAAATAAGTTGTCAAAAAAAACTCATAAACGAGTTGAGTCATGACTTGGAAAAGACTAATCCTAAATTCACATATAAAGTTTTCTCCTAAAAATTATTATTTACTACACTTTGATATAAACAATTTTCATAAGCATGTGTAACATTTAATGAACCCAAACTATTTGAAACTCGACGGGACCATACTATATATATTATATATGATTTAAGTACAATAATAGAGTTGAAAATTCAGAATTAATAAATATTGTTTTTTAAGTAAATCATGATAGGCTAATTATATAAACATGCATGGCCCCCCCAATCCCATCTATGCAAATTTCAATCCAAATCTCAATTACGACTGACACTAATCTTTGACATTAATAATAAACGGCGTCGTACGGCTAAACGTTAATATCAATCAAGACGTCAAGTTTTCTTATGATTAAAGTTGTTAACTTACCAACGGTGGCCGAGTCGTAGGTGGTGGATCCATCGTCGGCGTTTCTGCTCCCCACAATGACGGTTTTGCCCTTCCCGTCCCCAACCAACACTACGTTGTTTTGCTTCGTCTTGAAATTCAGGTTTTCCTTATAAGTCCCAGCCTTCACGTATATTACGCCGCTGCCACCACCACCGCCATCCGCCATAGTTCCGACCGCCGCCGCAGCCGTCACATCCCTAACCGCCTCCGCTATACTAGTGTGGGTTCCACTCCCGTCCTTCGCCACCACGGCATGTGGTTCCAGCTCCCCCACCGAAGCTTCCAGAAGCTTCCTCTTCGCCGCCGGCAGCCACGCCGGAAACTTGTTATCGTCCTCCGTTAATAACAGCTTCCGGCCTCCTCCACCGACCGGACGACTAGAAGAAGGGTAGTTATGATATTTGTCATTCATGACATGGTTCACGTACAGAGCTAGAGAGTTTCCTAGGGTTCGAGTCATGTTGTGAGCTAGAGTTTCGAGGAGTATGGTGGCTTTGTTATGGTGAGATTGTTTTGTGAGGAGGAGACTTTCTTTGCAAGTTACTTGGTTGGTAAGGGCGGCGCTGAGCCACGTTTGGACGTCGGTCGGGTCATGATGTCCTCGGTATGCCACGTTTGAGAGTTGCTCCAGCGTGTCCTCCAGGAGGTCAAGACAGTCATGCGTGGCCCCCACCACCGCAGTTTTAATATCGGATGGATCGGGTGCACCATCATCATTCTGTGTCGTGGAGGCGATCACAAGAGCTGTCGCGGAGGAGAGGACCGACTGAGCTTGGGCCAGGGTAGACATGATCGAATCCTCGAAGAGCGCCTTTTTCGAGTTTGTCGACGAGGATGATCTAGATGACTTGGAGAAGTGAAGTGAGGAGGAGGAAGTTGGGGTTGATGAGGTTGTGGTTATTAGGAGGACGAAGATAAGGGGAATGGTGGTTGCATGGGAGAAGGTCGACATGGCCTTATGGATATGAAGGTTGAAGTGAGATTTTGTGAGTGCATGAAATAGTTGTAGTTTGCATGGTATTTATAGTGTAAATTTTTTTGTTTGCATTCCAATGTAGGAGATGCTGATATGTGTACGTATCAATATCGTATGTACTATGTAGTAGACTAGTAGCATAATGTATTAAAGAAATGTTGATTTTAATGTAACTTGCGAGGAAGTAAGTGTCAATTTTTCACTTTGTGGGTTTACATCAATTCCAAGTGATTATAACCCCTTGACATCGTTTTTATTTTTTGCTGAGAGACTCTGAGAGTAGTCTTTTAAAAACTGCACTTTTAAAAACTTTTATCTGATGTCTAATTAACTATTTTAATAATCCAAAATTATGTTGTTTTGCTCGATTTGACTTTATTATCAAGGAAAAATTATTGTGTTTTTCCGTTAGTTATCGTCCGGATTCGCGATTCTTATAAAGAAAGGACACGATGAGGTAACTAGCCTTAGTGGTATCGGGAACGATTTATTTTAGGCTAGTGACTTGGGATAAATTAAATACTCAAACCAAACCCAATCCATTTTGAGCCAACCCATACTAGCTTAAATTAAATACCCACATTTGGGAGGTAGAAAGAATGTTGAAGTGTTGAATTGTCCACCGTCAGATCGTTGTCACTCCTGTCCATGGATGCTTCTGAAAAGGTCCTATGGGTCCCTAGACGTACAAACAAATATATGGCTGAGATTAAACTGGAAGACAAGTTGTGAAATTGTGAGTGGAATCCAGTATCATCCAAGATCCCAACTTCATCTGCTGACCATATATGTAGCTCAAGTCTGCTAATGAAGCGATTTCGGTTTCGTGGTAGAGTCGTATTTTTTGATGATTTAGAGGTATTGAGTTCGATTTTAATATTTTTCATAAACGAATATCAACATAATATTTATTTCTTTTTCATTTTGTGTAGACCGAAAGATTTACTTAGCTATATGAAAGGCAATTGATGTAACTAATCAATAGGTATTACGAGAACGTACTTGTTTTTTATGCATAGAAGGAAGAGAATGGTTTGGTTGTAAAAGGGTAAATTAGTACAAATTTCTAAGATCAAAGCAAGTGCAATGAAAGTGAAAGCTTAATCGAATCAACAAATTTGATGTCGAGTCTGTACGTTTGACAATGCTGTCATACGTAGAGGTTTTTACCAAACCATACCGGACCGGCCGGTCAAATCGATTTAATCATGGACCGGTCAATCAGCCAGTATGATATAACCTTATTTCACAATATAAACATACCGGTCGGCATAACCAATTAAACCATCGATTCATGGTTGTACCGGCCGGTTATAGCTAAACCGTGGTTCAGTTATTTGTTTGTTAAAAAAGAACAATAATTTATTGGAAATTGAATTTGAACCCCATCTTGCAGGTCCAAATAATGGACTTTCCACCAACTCAACCATCACCATTTTATACTTAAGTTATAATAAAAACAACAGCATTATAGGATAAAAAATTGCATATTTGCACAATTGAATCTATCTCTTAAAAAGAATTCATTTTACTTAATAAATACATAGTTTAATTTTAAAAATAATATATAGAAAATGAAACTTTGTTTAATACTGTAATAACATATTAGATATTATTTATGTTTATCAGTTTATATGTTTGAATAAAGAGTATTATAACATGACAAAAGAGATCGATGATCCAATTGATTATGCATAAATTAATGTTGGTATATTTGAATTGTCAATTTCATATTCAGAGTTTGGTTGGTGTTTGTGGAATAGTTTGTAAGTTTAGGTCTAGTAAATTTAGAATTAACAGGTTAACAAAGTGATATTTAAAGTATATAATCGACTTGAGTATATTTTGTAAATCTAACATTATTTTTATATTTATGGTTAGACATATGATGGTGAAATTTGACTCAATGTACTACCGGCATAATTCGGTTTTATTATTAATTTATCTAGTATAGTATTTTACTATTAATTTATATACTTTATTTTTATTTAATATTACAAATGGTTGAACTGATATAAACCACCGGTTGAACCATCAAGCCTCCTACTACTAAACTTTCCGATATAATGATCGGTACGGTTTTGAAAACATTAATTTTTACACAGTTTGTATATGTAAGAATACACACAACCATACCATCATCTTCACGGATTGTTTCAACTCTAGAGAGTTCATATTGTCCTAATTACACCAACTGTTCAAATGAAGTCATATTGTAAATACTGCTCTACCATATTTGCAAAGGTAGTCCATTCTAATTGTAGAGAAAACATTCCACTCAATATGTCATCTCTTGAACTTACTACCACACATTATAAGTTATTACGAGAGATCCAACACGTGAAGTATTGAACCAGTCAACATGCGACCCACTTATCATTCACTTGAGGCGATCGAGGCGGACAAATATGGCTTCACATATATGATTAATTTTTATACTGAAAACAACTCAGTCTCATACATCTATATCCAGCGGCAGATCCAAAATGATTTAATGCACTGTAACCGAATTATATAGAATTTGAAATAAACTGGATCGTATATAAAAATTATATTCAAAATTTATCAAAATGTAAAGAAACTTGTGTAATATTGAGGCCCTATATTCATAAATAGACTGAGTCGTGACCTGATCCCTAAATTCATTAAGTTGCATGTTGAGAAGCATCTAATAATGAAATATAATATAATTCGATGAAATTATGAAGATGACTAGATGAGAGATCTCTATGGATGTACTTTGAATGGACCAAAAGAGTGCATGGCATGGATAATAAAAAAGGGATTTTCTTAATAAAAATTTAAACTTAATTAAAAAAGGAACACAGCCGATATATCTAATTTAATTGTTGAGATATGAATAGATAATTAATTAGTTGAGAAGGCCAATTAATAGAAGTTGATAGCAAGTGATTAGAAGTAGTAACAGACTAATGTCGATCCACACACAAACTTCAATCAGAAGAAGAAGACTAAAGGAACATCTTCATCTTTTCTTTTCTTTGTGGGGTTCTAACTTATTAATCAAGTGCTGAGGTTAGCTCTTAGTCCTCCTCCTCCTCCTCCATCCAAGTCTTTGTTTTAATACGTATGGTGGATGATGTTAGGGTTTGCATGTATACACTTTATGTCCATCAATTTAATTAGTTGTTAAGAAGGAGATTGACAGAAACTTTGGAGGAAGTTTGATCCATTTTGGATGTGTTTCGAGTCGAAGTGATTGGGTTGCAACCATTTTTCGTATAACAGGGCGGTTTAGATGGAGTCAACACGGCCTAAGTAGAAAGGAAAAGTCTTGATTCAGGTACAATTATGTTTTGACAGTTAGTTAAGGGGAAATTAGGTTCTTATATGGATTTCTTATATCGTTCAATTTAATTTTTTCCCCATAATCCAGCCAACTTCAACTCAAATAACCAAGGTAATTTTACAAGTCACATGCTTTACACCTCAAGAATACCACATTTCCAAACATGCATCGTTTTGCTTCGAAATACCTCATTGGCAAAATAACTCATCAAAACGACCCATAATCGTCAACCCAAACGAAAAAGGAAGGATTTAACGGATTTCTTGGTGAACTACTTGATGACTTTCGACATTTATCTTGCATCTTCGAAGCTAAACAGCTCCTTGACAGAAATTGAGATGTGCTTATACGTATACCTTTCGTGAAGGTAACCGCGTTGTTGATGCCCTTGCTCATCATAGGCATTCTCCCCTTTGGTTGTAACTTTGATATTTCTCTCCAAATTGTGATTGTTAATTGTATTCATGCAGACTTAATGGGATATATTTTCCTGAATTATTTCTTCAAATGATTAAAAACTAGTATCCATTTTTTCTATTTAAAAATAAAGTAAGGATTTATTTGATCAATAATTTATTTGACCTTTTCTCAGAGAACCCTCTTGCACTATGGCCCATTTTGTTCAAGTCTTCTTCTTCACGGGCCGATGAAGGTTCGAAGCCGGCTAATAATATCAAGGCCTTGAGTACATATAATAACAAAAGGGTTATAAAGGCTTATAAACCAGCCCAACACAAAATTAAACGTTCATAAACATTAAGAAATGGAAACTTAATCAAGGTGTTTGGGAAAATTAATGGAAAAAAAGAACCCAAAGGAAATTTTTGTTTTCAAACTTTAGACGTAATTTAAAAGATTAATCTTCATTCATAATCAAACAATTTTGAAAAAAACATAACGCCATTTGTATTATACGTATGTAATGCGACTAGTAGGTCCATGAGCGGAGCCATGGAGCCCAAGTGGGTGCACATCACCTCACTTGGGTGATATATTTTTTAAAAAATTAATGAATAATTTTACGCAAATGATTAGATTCGAACTTAGGATCTCACTTGAATTTAGTTCGAAATTTATATCATTCGTTTACCTACCTTAAATTTGTGATAAAATATTCCAATAATACAACCTATTAGTAAGTAATGATCATAAATTTAGTTAAAAAAATCCAGATATAGAGAAAAAAAATTCCGGTGCACATTTAATTTTCTTTTAATTGAAAACATTACAAGAAAGAATGTTCTTTTATATATTTTAATAGTGTTAGATTTGAAACATTGTATTGGTTAATTGATTTCTGGATACACAGATTTTTTATTCAAAATCGTCTCAATGCATGTTTGATCTTGGTTTGGCCACTCAACCCCATTCTTTATAACTAATTAACTAATGAAGCAAGTTCTTAACAAAAGTCACAATACCGAATGTAAAAAATGGTGTATCAAAACCATATCGTTTGAAATGAACAAAAATGTATTATACAATATTTTCATAACATAAAATTTCAAGATAGAATTATTAATTAGAGTAAAAAGACCCCACTTGAGTCAAATCCTGACTACGCCACTGAGTAGGTCAGTAATGGATCACAAATAAGAAAATTATAATCATTCATGTGCATCTCGTGCCTAATATTATCAGAATAATATGCAGCATAATTGTCATCTCCATAGACATGAATAAACTCGACTATCCTACGCTCAGCCCTGCCTTTCACATAAACTCATGAATCCGATCGTCCATGATACTCCTTATAGCATATCAACCTAACTGTACAACACGTGTCCAACTACACATTTATACTCTCAAAAATCTTCTCTTTAAAGCTATATGAAAGCCTGTGATACTAACACTTAACTATGTTTGGGTAACCGAACACATCCTTAATCACATGTTGTATGCCGTAATGAAATTTCGATGAGTGAATGGGAGAGAAAGGGAATGCAGACCTAACCCCATAAAAGAATAAACAAAAGGAAGAAAGAAAGCATCTTATCTATCTAATCACAAGAGGGAATTGCTAAGCAAAAAAGTCTGAATTAAAACCGAAGATTAGACAGACAAATTAGGCATAAAGCAAGAAGACAACAAAGTGATTAAGAAATAAAAAAATAAAGACAACCCCATCAATTCCTCAACCCATGTGCCTTCATGTGGTAGTTAAGCCTCTTGTAGGTCCCTCAGTCCACTTCTCCAACTTCCAAACCCCATCGCTTCTTAATTAATTTATCACTAAACTTAATCGCCTTGCTTAAGTACTTGTCAAGGATTCATCGCAGTCACTTATGATGCGAGGGATCTTTGACAAGTACTGGATCAGGTGAGATGATGCACGTCGTAAGTTCAAGATGTAATGTAAGAAATAGAATGTAAGAGATTGAGGAGAGAGAAACATATTGAGGAAAATGTTCTCTCTACAATTATGATTCACTGTTTCATACATGTATGTCAGATCAATATTTGTGGTGTTGGTGTCAAGCAGTGTGGCTTTATTTTGAATGGTTGGCTTCATCGAAGTGATCTCGACCATTAAGTTAAGGCAATGCTGCGCTGGGATGGTGCCACATGGCTTTGGGCCGAGTTGTTGGCACTGCGGCGATGGACACCCCCTTCTTTGTCAAGGAGTACATCGGCACTTGAAACGATCAACACTAGGACAATCAACCCTCAACCGATTAGATCATAATCAACGGCTCTTATCTCGGGCCTACTTCTAGTGGGCCCTACCATTATGCTACAAAAATACACCCATTAGTTTCTTGATGATGACTTGTCAAGCATGTGGTCACCAAGTAACGTACGTAGTGGCTTCGAAACATATGGTTTGTGCAATCTCATTCATTTTCTTAGTTGCCATTTAAAGACAAGCCCTGTGGCAGCATACTACCCTCGACACGTTTATCACGTAAACCGAATAATTATCAGTTCGTACGTAAGATTGACACTTCTTAGCTGACACATTTTCCTTCGCCATGAACCAAATGTATAATTACTTCACTAACTAAGAAAGGCTACAAGAAAAGAATTGCCAAATAGTCTTCCTCATGTTGAGAGGCAATTTTTAGGGTTTTATAACCCTTGGTCTTTGGTTCGACGTCCCCGTCGTTTACGGCATCTTTTTTTCACCATCATCATCATCGCCGATTTTTTATTCTCCTATCAATCATTATGACGGGCACTCCAACATCTATTGTGGAGACAGCAATGCAACAACAGCTTTATGTGATGCAGCTAACAGAGGCAGATAACGAGAGCCCATCCAAATAGATGAAGAGTATTCAAAGAAACTAAAAAAATCTGGCAACGACAGGCCTGAACAACAGGTCCTGCCCCGAGGAGTGATCTGCCAACGAGAACTCACTTGAGGTATCAGCCTCTTTGAGCGTTTGATGTTTTGGGTGTCCCCAATTTGGACTCCACCGGTTGTTTATTGCTTTCTTAGTTTCAGATGTTTCTTTTTGCTTGAACAAATTATTTCTTATTTGCTTTCACTTTTGTTGTCGGATAGAGTTTAGTGCCTGAGATGTTAACCTGTGTTCAAGGGATTCTAATATAGGGGGTGATTGGAAGCACACAAAAACTACTCTTTTGTGGGGTCGGACTTCACTTGTTATGAGTGGTAATTCTCTCCGAGGATCGTTTGACAGATTGAGTATCATTTGACCAAACACATAAGAGCATAATAATATAAGTAGACCAATTTCAAAAAAAAGACTAAGAAAGACTACCGTTAATGCTAATTAGGGATATACTTTTCGAGTGAAACCCATCAAACTTTTATCGAGCTATGAACCGGTCTATGATTAACTGAGTGAGCGACTTCGATTGTATTCCATGAACCGGTCGTAGAAATCTATTATCTTTCAATTTGTATGAATATGTCATGTTAGAGTTAGCACATCTATATTAACTCAACTTACGGCGTACATTACACTCAAGTTTTGCAAATGATAAAAGGGTAAATTCCGTAAGATTACATTTTAATTCCCTTCTTATTGTATAAATAATCATGTGTTCTTTTAACAAAACCCTTATTTGTAATTCTCATTAATCGGAGGCCAGTGGTTTAATTAAAGAACGAACATCGTATTCAACAGAACGTGCAAATCTCACAAACGAAGCCGTATAGATGGTTATTAAACTGTTAGATTACATTTTAATAAATCCTTATTTTGAGTATAGTAAGTAAGTCCAAACTAAAGTCCCCACCCATATATGCCGTCCAAACGCAACCAAATATTCCTTTCATATTTGTAAACCAAACCAATTTGTTCCTACCTAGCTATTTGCATATTTCCTTACATAGTAGCTAGTTAGTGTAAACTTCAGAGTTAACTGTCAACCATCAGTTTAAATGAAATTGGTAATATCATTATATCTAATGTTTAAATAATTGTATATTTCAAATTTTAAATATAAAATTTTTTAAATTAAATTAAATATTAATTATAATCATTCAATTATAACCTGTTTGGCCAAAGAGAAAATATATTTCAAATTCTTCATTCCAACCCACTCAAAGGAAAAAAAGGAAAAGAAGAATTGTCTTCTCTCAATAAGAATAGAAACATGTGAGATAATAATGGCAATGCATGATCCTTCCCAAATTTCATTGATTGAGATGCACGAAAAAGTCCATTTTTTTCATTTTGTGGAACGTTATCTTCAAAGAATAACACACCCTATCCCCTCTCATATTGGAAATCCTAATGTTCACCGATGTGATGATCGGTAAGGGTTGATGAGCAAGAGTAGAACGACGATTATTAACCTCTTGAATAGCGTGTGATAGACGATGCCGAATTCAGGATTGAAATGTATATTGAGCCGGATTCGAATCGAATTTTGTATGATTATTAACCACTTTTTGAAAGTACTTTTTTAAATATAATATTAAGTTTAAATATACAAAAGAAACATTCATGTGCTATTTTTAGTTAAAGTAAAATGTCTTTCAAGATTAAATGTGTCATCGATAATTTTTTTCCTAATCAAATAATAATAAATATGAGTAATATCTTGCAATCTCAATCCTCCATTATTGTTTTCCTTTTTAATTTGTTCATATATATATATATTCGGTGGTGGTGGCAGGCAATAAAACAAGGTAGGTCCTTTTCCTCTTTTCCTTTCATTTTGTTCCCTTTTAACAACATTTCACTATAAATAAAAACTATTCAATGTTTTGAGTCTCTAACAATTTCAAGTAAGCCAATCACCCAAAATCGGGATGAACAAATTTAGATCATCGTTCATAGTATTCATGTCTTAAAATGATGAAATACTATATTACATTATTAAAATCACACTTAATGCATAGTGTGATTTCAAACTCAATGCATGTAAACTCGAAATTTTGTCTACAGTTTGTCATCATTTTGGTTCGATTATTGAACCCAACGTCATTTTACTGAATGTAGTTGGCTTTGATTTTTGTATCCCAGGTTCACAATTCCAAAAATTTGTTTGTTGAAAGCTAATGAGTAGGCATAATGAGAACATTTCGCGATAGCAAAGTTGTATTGTTTCCAATAACTAGCCTACAACCCGGGTCAACTACGAATATTAGTAGCAAATGTCAATCACGACAACGAACAGAGCATCATGTAGTGAAATGATGACCAGAATTTAACCTTAAACCAGAAACCGAAAACAACCCATTATGAACAATGTCATAAGATAGCTTATTAGTGACCGATTTATGGTTGACCAACCGAATTAACAAACCGATCCGAAAATTAACCAAAACCTTTACCTTTTCGTCAAGTGTGTCCGAGATAAAATCCCAACTTCCCCAATCCATTAAAGCTCGTTTGTCCCTCTCCTCTCTCTCTCTCTCTCTCTCTCTCTCAAACACAAACCCTAAACATATACACCCACATATCCATGGCGTCAAAGGATGATAGTATCATCAGCAATACAATTTCAAGCTCTACACTAGAGAGAACCTTCGCCCACCAATTCCTCACTTCCCTCAAGAAACTAAGAACCAATAATCCGCCCAACACTAGGACGACAAGAAGACGACGCCGCAGCGTGAGAATCAAGTTAGCCGCCTATTCCTCCATGGCTCGAGCTGTCGGATCCCGGCGAGTATGGAGCCGGGCCCTCCTCTCAAGGAATATTAGAACCCGCGGCCGCCCCATCAACACGCCGCATTCGAGGAGGAGGAAGAGTCCGAGGAGTCGAGTCGAGAAGCTGAGGAAGCTTGTACCAGGAGGAACGAGTATGGGGATGGGTAAGCTGTTGGAAGAAACGGGCCATTACGTTCAGTGTTTGGCCGTTCAGGTTAGGGTGATGCAGACCATAGCCGATCATTACTCCGGTCTGAGTAATTAATTAATTACTTAATCATCAAAGGTCTTCCATTATTAATCATTATTAAGTATACGTGAAGTCAACATATACCATACTGTACCGTGTACATAAATACGTACGTGTGAGAGTAGTTATGGTGACTTTTCATATGATTGTGAATTTGAGTTTTTCTTTTCTTTTCTTTTCTTTTCTTTTTTGTTGACTTCTTTCTCTTGGTTTGACCAGGTGCTTTGTTTAATTTTTTACATTTTTCTTGTTATTGTATATTCACGACATACACAGTTAATACGTGATTAATAAGAATATATGGATATGATTACGTTGTATTAATTTAATGGGGTTTAATATAATGGCGTTTTTATGAGGCCAGATCACATAAGTCAAGAATTCAAGTTTGATTCGAAATTTTCGGACGATTACTAAAATATGGTTACAATCTAGAACGAAGTAGTTTCTTTTTTTTTATGAATGATAGATGATTATACTAAATCATATATACACGATAGAAGAGATGGAAAAATCGTCATTTCTCGGCCTTAAAAGATTGAATCGATGACCGCAGTTGCAAACTCGAGCAAAGAGGAAACAACAGATCGACCTGAGGAAATCCTAGGCAAAGGGACAAGTTTATGGATGGTAGTTAGTAGGTCAAATTCCACTAAATTCATACCCTATGTGTGTTTGTTGGCCTCGTGTAATAATTTATATGTGGATTCATACAAAATTAATAATCAATTGATCGTTCAGATGAATAACCTCAAATTCGGATCCTTAATAAGAAAATTCAGCCCACTAATTGACCACGGGCCAAATGTTTTTTTATAAGATACATAGAATGTGACCTTCGAAGTACGGCGAGCATAAAGCCCAGACCCAGTTTAGGATATGGAACTCGCTCTTTTCCCTCTCATTTTCTATACGGATTAAAGTTAAAACCTCCAAAGTACGGCGAGTGTAAAGCTGTATGCTTAACCTTCTAGTTAATTTTTGGCCGAATAGAGTTGTTTTAGGAGTAAAGTTACCACCTCAGACAGAAATAAATTATAGTATAATTACACATTTGAATAGTTTGTGCCATATTTGAAATTTGTAAAAATCTGTATATAATCGTGTAGTTACACTATAGTTCGTTCCTATCTAAATTTTTTATATATATTATATTGACTTAAAGTCCCCATCTCTGCTTTTAATCCTTCTTTGTTGTTGCCAGATGGGGCAACCTCCGCAGCAGCAGCGCCAGCCAATCCTCATTGGAACTGTTTGTCCCAAATGTGATCGCAAGATGTAGTCAAATCAGTAGGAAATGAATGAGGTTAGAACTTGAATTCTGCCAATATATGTACGTCTATGTCAAACAGGAAAATAAGAAGCAAACAGGATCAAGTAATTTGCTAAGCTGATTTTTCGTCTTTTGACTTTTCAGTGTTTGGTTCCGAGGAATATCATCTGTGTGATATCCTTTTCCAAATTTTGATCAGCTTGGAATATCAATGGATGCACCACGGCTAATTCTGCTTCCTCTTCTTCTCAGTCTTCTCTTCCATGGTAAAGCCTCTGCATCATCAAATGAAAGCACTATACATGCTAACAGATCAATCAATGATGGCGAGCTTATCATCTCCAAAGCTGGCAACTTTGCTCTTGGGTTTTTCAGCCCTGGCACCTCAACCTACAGAAGATACCTTGGTATCTGGTGTCATAACAAGCCAGGCCAAACTGTGGTGTGGGTAGCTAACAGGAACGCCCCCATCAACGGCACTTCAGGCATCCTCACCCATGACGGATCTGGAAACCTTTTGCTCTACAGCAGCAGCACCCGAATTAACCAAGAGCTAAATATTCCCATATGGTCTACACACGTTTCCACAACTTTTCCCTCTTCAGCTCAGCTATTGGATTCAGGAAATCTAGTATTGGTCCAACAAGGTACAGAAAATACATCACTACATGTTGTGTGGCAAAGCTTTGATCATCCCACCGATACCTTGTTACCAGGTATGAAACTGGGCATGAATCTAGATACAGGTTTGAACATGTTCCTGACATCTTGGAGATCAAGAGATGATCCAGGGACTGGAGATTTCTCGTTTAAGCTCAACCCGAATGGTGCGCCTCAGTTCTTTCTGTATTATCAGGGTACAATTCCCCGTTGGCGGAGTCTCCCATGGCCATGGAAAGTAGAACATCGCTATTACACTGATTCTTTTGTTAATAATGAAGATGGGATATGGTACTCGTTCGCTCCTCATGTTGCTTTGAATGTGCTGAGGCTTGTGATCGACAATTTGGGAACGGTGAAGGGAGTAATGTGGGACGAAGCTAGTGGTATGTGGAAAGAGTTGTATGCGATTTTGCAACAGAAGTGTGACATATACGGTCATTGTGGTGCTTATGGAAGGTGTGACCCTATCTCCTCTTTTCTTTCGGAATGCATGTGCTTACCCGGTTATGAACCAAAGTCCCAAAGCAAGGTGCTTTTCGGAGATGGAAATGGCGGGTGTGTCAGGAAGCGATCGGAATCCTCACTTTGTGGGAAGGGAGAAGGTTTTGTGAGGGTTAGAAATGTGAAGATTCCAGATGCATCAGAAGCAGTTTGGGTGGACCAGGGGTTGAACAAAGTCAACTGTGAAGATGAGTGTAGAAAGAATTGCTCATGCAGTGCATATACTACTGTTAATATTGTTGGGAAAGGGACTGGTTGTTTGGCTTGGCATGGAGAGCTGATGGATACAGTACACTTCCCTGTACCTGATCAAGAAATCTATGTTCGTGTCGATGCTCTAGAACTAGGTAATCAATCAACATTCATATAACTTGAGGCACAAGCAATGCATGCTTTCTCTAACTGTCTGGTTCTGTTTTGAACACATAGCTGAGTATGCAGTGCAATCTGATGAATTTGATGAGCTTCATTTTAAGCTAAGTGTTCTCCTTCCATCAGTTTCTTCGGTTTGGATAGTGTGCATCTTGGTTGCCTACACACTGTTCAAAAGGTGGAGAAAATGGAAAGGTATAATCAATCATCCCTCTCAACTACTACTCAAACTGGTATTCATCCTAATTTATTTCTTATGCAGCAAGGAAAGAAACAGAAAGGCGGATCAGAAACTTGTTTCGTCCGAGCGAGGAATCGAGTTACTTGCAGGATTCTATGGTCTCAAAGGAAATGGATAGAAGTAAAGTCTACCCAGAGTTGCCGTTTTTCAGCCTCGACGTGATACGTGCTGCAACCAACAACTTTTCAGATGATAACAAACTTGGAAAAGGGGGTTTTGGTTCTGTGTACAAGGTGGTTTCTCCTTGCAACATCTGGATTGCACCCCTTTTTTTTTCAAAAACTCGATATCTGATGTATCGTCTGTTGCCATTTTTATTAGGGAAAATTTCCATCCGGAGAAGAGATTGCTGTGAAAAGACCGTCAAGAAATTCAAGGCAGGGACTAGAACAGTTCAAAAGTGAAGTGTTCTTGATTTCGAAATTGCAGCATAGGAACCTTGTAAAGCTTTATGGATGCTGCATTGAGGAAGAAGAGCAGATGTTGATTTATGAATACTTACCTTATAAGAGTTTGGATTCACTTCTTTTGGGTAACCCCAACCTCATGCTTCTTACTGACTTGGATTTGATGTTGACACTACTTAATTACATCCTAACAATTTTTGTTAATCATGTAGTTGCGCATCAGCGCGGTAGTAAGCCATTCTTAGACTGGCGAAAACGGTTTAATATCATAGTTGGCATTGCGCGTGGGATCTTGTATCTTCATCAAGACTCGAGATTCAGAATAATCCACAGAGATTTGAAAACAAGCAATGTTCTCTTAGATGCGGAGATTAACCCCAAAATATCTGATTTTGGAATGGCTAGAGTATTAGAGGGGGACCAAGTTGAAGGGGTGACTAGTAGAATTGGTGGAACTTAGTATGTCCTATTTATTTTCAATAATACACTATATCATATAGTTGTTAAGTTACAACGTGGGAATTGCTGATTAATTATGAAACGATTTCCTTTATGCAGTGGCTATATGGCTCCAGAGTATGCATACCATGGGAAGTTCTCAATGAAATCAGACGTGTTTAGTTTTGGAGTAATGCTGCTGGAAATTGTGACAGGGAAGAGGATCAACAGTGGGTTTACTACTCACGAGGTCGAGGATCGCACTTTTTTAAGCTTGATTGGATACGTAAGTGGACGGGTTTTTGATTGATTGATTGATTAATTGTTGATTGAATGTTGATGGAGAGTAATGTTTGTTCCCAGGTATGGGAGTTATGGAAAGCAGAGAGAGTGAGGGATATAGTGGATCCATCACTTCAAGTGTCGACTAGTACCTTGAGATGCATCCATATTGCGCTGTCATGTCTAGAGGAAGATCCGATAAAGCGACCAGATATGCAGACAGTGGTTGTTATGCTGAACAGCGAGGTAATCCAACTCCCTCCGCTGCAACGTCCTGCATTTGTCAGCGCTGCAAAGTCCACAGTTGAGGTGAGGGTGGCAGAAGAATGCACAATTAACGAAATGACATTTTCAGACACTCTTACTCGTTGAATGCTCTACGTTAACGTAGTGGTGGAGCTATTCAGTAATGTTTAAGGGGTGCTTGGGGCTACGGTAACTATTACCATGAGCGTTCCCCTTAAACCTTTCCCGCTTCTAGCATTTCATTTTTTCTTCTTCTTCTTTAAACCTAATTAATAGTTATCTTGATTCTCCCCTACGGGATTTCTCTAGTAAAGAAACTGTAGTGTGTATCAGTCAGAGGATGTTGACGAGTGGGATCGAGCCGATTTCTGCCCAGCTCGAGTTCAACTCATTCGTTTAAAATAACAAATCGAGCCGAGCTCGTATAATCAAGCTCGAGTTAGGCTCGACAAAATAATTGTTAGCTAGAGCTCGGCTCGTTTGTAAGTCCTAAAAACGAGCTCGAGCTCGGTTCGGCTTGGCTCGTTTGAAATTCTTAACAATCCAAGTAAATTTCGAGTTAAACTCGGATAAACTTATAAAAAAATTACAATATTCAAAAATAGATACGACTCGTATAGTCTAAATAAATAATTAATTGTGAAGATAACATCATTCATCACCATATTCATGTTTCTTAAATAAAATAAGGACATTCGAATCATTAAAATTATACAACCAATTCACGAGCTACAATCGAACCAACGAACGACCCTCAACCGAACCGACCATCAAGCCATCACTCGAGCCAACTTTCGAGCCTTAATCGAACTGGTACTTGAGTCTCAAACGAGCTGGCTCATGAGCTGATTTTTTCACTTTGAGCTGGCTCATGAGCCTTCGCAATGAACGGAGACCTTCAAGACCCATTTCTTGTATAGAGATGGTTCTGCTACTGGTTGTTGTTCAGGAGGAGGAATCTGCGGAGCACAGTTTTCCTTCTCTTCACTCTGTGGGTTTTGCTCTGCTTTGGGAAGCTCTGCTCTGTTTTAAAATTATAAAGGCCGAACTCGTGACGGCGGTGGTCGTATTTACATAAAATATTTTCATTTTTAAAATATAAATATTTTATTTAAATATATATATGCTGAGGTGGCATAGATCTAACATGAAGGTGTTTTGTCCAGTCAACACAGTTTTTTTTCGTTATAAGACCGTCAAGTTATTTGTTAAGTCTAACCGTCAATACGGATGTTGTCGAACTTACGTTACAAGAAATTGAAAACGGTGTCAAAAAATAATATTTCAGATAGTTTGTATTAATTTTTATGAAAAGGTTAATAAATTAAATTTTTCTAAGTCCATTTTTCTTACTAATTAGTAATTATTTGTAAATGGAGAGATAAATTAATTTCGGTAAGCTTTGAAAACATGGCTCCTCGGCACTCATCAGTGGAGAAGAAGTAGTGGTATCCTCATCCTCCACGTGCTTACCTTCCCAACGCATTGTCGCAACTGGCATTCTCGTTTTGATGGCATATATATATACTTTTGACCAAATTTCAATTCACCTCCCAACACTACCGGAATTTTTTACCATCTTCTCCAATGGATCGCCGGAATAATTATAGCGACCATATACTGATGCTGCCGTTCATGGCACACGGCCACCTTATCCCTTTCCTCTCCCTAGCCCAAAACATCCACCGCCGCCGGCCAGAAATCACCATTACCATAGCCGCCACCCCACTCAACATCCAATACCTCCGATCAAGCCTCGCCGGCTCAAACAACAACAACAACAACATCCGCCTTCACGACCTCCCTTTATCCCCCGCTGCCGCCGAACAGTACGGCCTTCCGCCGGGAGCCGAAAACACAGAGAATCTCCCGCTCGACATGATGATCAATCTCTTTCTCGCCTCCACCACCCTGGAATCCCCCGTCAACGACCTCCTGGTCAAAATCACGGCGGAGGAAGGCGGCCGCCCTCCTCTCTGCGTCATCTCCGACGTCTTCTTCGGCTGGGCCAACGACGTCGCTACGGCTAACAATACCCCCAATCTCACTTTCACCACCGGCGGAGCTTACGGCACTCTGGCTTACATTTCTATCTGGCTGAATCGGCCTCACAAACGAGCAGATGGACAAGAAGAAGAAGAATACTTCGACGTACCAGGATTCGGAGACGGCCGGAGATTCCACATCACCCAATTGCATCAGTTCTTGAGAAAATCCGACGGGACCGACTCCTGGTCAAAATTCTTCCAGATACAGCTCCGCAAATCCCTAGATTCTCACGGTTGGCTCTGCAATTCGGTGGAGGAAATCGAGCCTCTCGGATTCGAGCTCCTCCGGAAGTATACAAATCGACAGATATGGGGAATCGGCCCTCTTCTACCCCCGCAATTTCTCCTCGGTTCATCTTCTTCATCTTCGAGAAGAACCACCGCGAAAACCCACGGCGTATCGCCGGAGAAATGCTTGGAGTGGCTTCAATTGCACGAACCAGGTTCTGTTTATAACCGAACCCTCTATAAATCACTCTTTGCCGCTCGGGTAGATATTAAATTACGGTTAATGGTGAAAATCGATTAATCTATTCAACAATTAACTGATCATCACTATATCAATCGTTAATCAATTTACTCTTTTTTTTAATACAATCCTAACTGATTTCACTCCTAAATTTCGATTTTTTTACAAATTTTCCCAACAGGTTCAGTATTATACATCTCGTTCGGTTCGCAGAACAGCATCAACCCAACCCAAATGATGGAGCTAGCCATCGGGCTAGAGCAGTGCTCGGTACGGGCATTCGTGTGGGTGATACGGCCGCCGATCGGGTTCGACAAAAAATCAGAGTTCCGGCCCGAATGGCTGCCGGAAGGTTTTGAACAAAGAATGACCGAATCGAAACGAGGGTTACTGGTTCGGAACTGGGCGCCGCAGCTGGAGATTCTTTCCCACGAATCGGTGGGCGGGTTTCTGAGCCATTGCGGGTGGAACTCGGTTTTGGAGAGCTTGAGCCAGGGGGTTCCGATCATAGGGTGGCCGCTGGCGGCGGAGCAGGCGTTTAATTCGAAGATGCTGGTGGAGGAGATGGGGGTTGCTGTGGAATTGGCGAGAGGTGGGGTGGGGGGTTTGGATAGGGAGGATGTGAAGAGAGTGGTTGAGATTGTGATGGTAAATGGTGAGGAAATGAAGAGGAGAGCTGTGGTGGCGTCGGAGGAACTGAAGGCGTCGGTTAGAGATGATGGAGACGGGAAGAAGAAGGGTTCTTCTGCTAAGGCTATGGATGGTTTTTTGGCTGATGTTCTTCTTGCCGATCGGCGGCCGGTTGCTGTAGAAAGAGTTGAATTGAAACATGGAAGTGAATTTTGATGCATAAGAACAAAATCTTGACCGGATCTTTCAGCATCAAAACCTCTTTAACAACCATTTGCTAGAACAAGTATTAATCTTAGCACCATCCATACATATATGTTCTTCTTTTGTGCATTCTTTTAAGTAAGAGAGTTAAAAGAGTGTAGCAACAATCCAATCATCCGGAATGGAGCGATCATGGGTAGATTTAGCCATCCAATTCGCAATTATTAGTAGAATCAGATTTAGTAGATGTTTCGATTTTGGATCCACCATTATTTGCTATCGAGGATTTGTGATAATGACCCCACAAATGCTACCTCCTGAGAATCACTGGTGAATGATCCATTGCACAGTGATCTTGTTCTCAAATACTCGTAGCAGTTGTCTTGTTCTGAAGAGAGTGTGAGTGGAATGGTAGGAAGTGGAGGGATTGGAGCATGGGGGAGGTTTCGAGAAATTACGATCATATGTACAGAAGAAGATGGAACTAGTTGAAACTTATTTGATGTAATCGCAACAGATCTCACCACTTGATGTCGTCATTGCTGATAACAGAACACAAATGATCGTGATGTTAGTGGGGGTGATGGGCTAGAAACCAAACAACAGGAAAGAAACAGAAGACTTGTCCATTTCCTCTGAAAAGAAGCCCTGCATTTGGTGCCAACGACGACTGCAGTGACGTAGCTTTCTTGGGTCCTCATGTTGTAATTCCCTGAAATTAAGTAGAAATTTTGAAATGAAGTTTTATGTTTTTTACTAATTATGTTAAAATGATTTATTTACTTTCAATTATTACTTAAATTAACACTATATTAATAAAAGTTTCTTAACGAGAGTCGAAATTTTTAGCTACCGCACCTCCTGTCGTTAACAAATATCTTTTTCCTTTCGTTTCTCTTCGATTTCAATAATTTTCTAGTTATTAGAGTTTTGTTCTCCCTTTAAGTAAAGTTTTGTTCTCTCTTCGAGTAGGGTTTGTTCTCCCTTTGAGTAGATTTTTTATTTCTTCTTCTATAACGGCGGCTCTTCTTCCCCGACGACCCTCTACGATTCATCCAATGGAACGCAATAAAGTATATGGTCAGAAGTCGTTGAAATTATCGAAGAAGGGAGGCCATGCTCCAGCAACCATGGTACATACGAGTCAGCCAGGGGCGACCCGTCCAGATGTGTAATCGTCTCTAGGTGGTTGTGGAGCTCCGGATTGGCTTCAACGACGTTCGCCCCCTTCGACCAGACCTCTTTCCAACATTTTGTGTGTTTCTCAATTTCTAGTTTTTTTAGTTGTTCTCAGTTCTGTTTGTTAGTATCTTCTTTCGCTTATATTTGCTTTTTTGGTTCTAGTTGTAGTGTCATTAGTTCCGTGTCTATGGCTTTGAAATGGTTGTTAGGAGATTAAGGATATGAAGTACGGAAACTAATAATGTTAACTGTTTCTCCCTTATTACCCATACGTGGGTAGCATCTCCCAGATTACCAGCTCGTGTATTTGTACGGAAACTGTTGCTATCACTAGATCACCGATGTACTTGGTAGTTCTTTGCTCCATTGAGCATTGATTTATAAATCTTGATTGATTGTCAAAAATATATTTAACCCTATACTCATTAAACTTAATATATAATTAGAGTCAACTGACTGTTTGTTTATTCAAATCTTATTATTTTTGCTGCCGACAACAAAGTACCAATTTGACACTAGCTAACTACCTCATTTCTTCTTTTTCATCAATAACCATTGCTTTATCTAATTATTAATTGTTATGACTGTCACCATATACATTTGTTCTTCATTAATTGCTATTAATTTTTTTTGGTATATTAATTAAGGTGATATAATTATTAATTCAATAAACTCTTCTACTCAACAAGTAATAGTAATGTCATGTATTTTGAAAGGGTATATGTAGAAATTATTAAGTTAATTCAATTCTAAATTATATACCAAACATAAGTTAGAAATTGAATTTAATTTATTTTAAAAATTTAAATATAACATCCAAATATAAAAATTCATTTCAGAATACATTCTACAAATAATTTATTTTAAAATAAAATAAATTTTTAATTCATTTAATACCAAACAGTACTCTCTCATTATTTTGGTACATGCAAAACCTACGTGGGATCATACATTTCCCATCGTCCAAGGTTTAGGCGACGACATATATTGACCACCGCGGTGCAAAGGACGTTTGCAGTGACGCAGCTCCTTCGATCGGTCCTCACTTGAAGTCTTCAACTATTATAAAATGTTCGTCGTCCACCGTAGATATTTGTCGTCCTTGTCCAAGCCAATTAGCGACGGAAACTAACTAAGGCCATGTTTGGTAGTAGGGGGCACATTTGTTATTCTGTCTTAATTCTAGAAATCAAATACACTCAAATCTTTTAATCGTTTAAATTGATTCACGATCATATCGTTTACAAACTCATCATACCAATCGATAAGCATAACTCCAAAACTCGTGAGGATTTTAACGATCGAATCGTAATCAAAACCCTAATCCTTCGTCATATTTTATACAGTCAGATTATTCTAGTTTCAAATAATCATAAATTAAATATTTTCAATTAAACAAACAATCCCTAAACAAAAATAGTAAACAAACCACCACCTTTCTTAAGATCTTACATCTCCCTTTGAGTGATAACAATGATTTCTATCATTTAAATTCTAGCCCTGAACTCCGAAGGCCACTACCGATCAACTTTCTGAACCTTAAACACTCGATCGCAATGGGCGGCGACGGCCACATAGTGATGCTTCCGGTGACGGCGCACGGCCACCTCATCCCATTCCTTGCGCTCGCCCGTCAGATACTCCGCCGCCGACCATCCCTCACGATCACAATCGCCACCACTCCTATCAACACCCGCCACCTCAGAACCAGCCTCGACCCTGCCGCCGACGCCAACATCCTCCTCGCCGACCTCCCCTTCAACGCCGCCGACCACGGCCTTCCTCCCGACGCTGAGAACACCGGGAATCTCACCCTAGAGATGCGTCTCCACCTCTACAACGCTTCCACCGCCCTCCAATGCCCCGTCCGCGACCTCGTCGCCGAGATCACCGCCAGAGACGGCGGCCGGCTTCCGTCTTGCATAATCTCCGACGTGTTCTTCGGGTGGGCGACGGAGGTCGCGGCGGGGTTCGGAATAAGGAATTTCACCTTCTCGACCTGCGGCGCGTACGGGTCTTTGGGATATATGTCTGTTTGGATGAATCTTCCTCACCGGAGAGCGGTGGAGTGCGGCGGCGGCGAGGAGGCAGAGTTCGAGGTGCCGGGGTTTCCTGAAGGGTACCGATTTCAGCTGAGTCAGTTGCACAAGATTTATAGAGATGCTGATGGTAGAGACGGTTGGTCGAAGTTCTTCCGGAAGCAGATTGCCGGGTCGATGAATTCCGATGGATGGCTGTGTAATTCTGTGGAGGAAGTTGAGCCTCTTGGGTTTGAGCTTTTGAGGAAATTTGTGAAGCGCCAGATTTGGGCGATTGGTCCTCTGCTTCCGCCGGAGATTTCTGGTCAATCGACCACCAAATCAAGGTAATTAATTAACGACTTAATTAGCAGAGTACTACGAGTTAAGCTATTTGCGAGCACTTTGGCGTTAGAGAAAACTCATTTTTTAATTGGCCCGACTTAAAATAAGCTCAATTTGAGATAGAGTATGCTCGACTCACTAACTCAAATACGTAGAAATGGCTCTTCAAATCAGGCTTGGCATTTTGAAAAGCCCACACGGACGTCCGTCCGTTTGAGTTTAGTTGTTTTTAACTTGCCTTTTTTATATTATTTAAGTTTCATATTTCAAATTTAATTTAAATTGAACTCATCAGAGTTTAAAAGTTTAAATGAGCCAAATTCAAATTTAATTTGAGAGTGGCTCATCAAAGATAATTAATCAACCTAACTCGAATGAGTTCAAATTTTCTAACTTTGATTCATACTCGAACTCACCTACAAAATAATAAATCAAATTTGACTTCTCATAATAACTATAAAGCAACAATTAGTCGAATGTTTACTGTTACGTTAACTTTACATATAATCACTGATTTGGGAAGTGTTGGAAATTATTGGCAATAAATGATCAATTTCCAGTACAAGTGTTCATCGACAAAATTCCAGTAAAAGTGTCGGCCACTAACTATTTATTGATTATCTTATCAGCAATAAACGAGCTGGAAAAACACCAGGAGTTTCAACAGAAAACTGCATGGAATGACTCCAATCACACAAGCCAGGTTCAGTCATCTACATATGTTTCGGATCCCAGAACAGCATTAGTCCATCCCAGATGAAGGAGCTCGCAATCGGGCTCGAACAGAGCGGCACACTATTCCTCTGGGTCATCCGCCCACCCACCGGTTTCGACCCGAAATCAGAGACATTCAAACCAGAATGGCTGCCGGAAGGGTTCAAGCATCGAGTCCAACAATCCAAAACAGGACTACTGGTCCGGAACTGGGCCCCGCAGTTGGAGATCCTGTCCCACAAGTCAACGAGAGCGTTCCTGAGCCACTGCGGCTGGAACTCCGTACTAGAGAGCTTGAGCCAGGGGGTTCCCATCATCGCTTGGCCATTGGCGGCCGAGCAAGGTTTCAATGCAAAGATGGTCAAGGAGGAGATCGGAGCAGCTGTGGAACTTGCGAGAGGAACGGAGAGTGTTCTTGAGAGAACTGAGGTTAAGAGAGTGATTGAGTTTGTGATGGGGGAAGAAGGGGATGAATTGAAGAGGAAAGTTGAGGACGTTGCTCGGCATTTGCGGGCTTCGGTTCGAGATGAAGGGAATGATGATAAGAAAGGTTCCTCTGTGAAAGCTATGGATGATTTCCTGCAAACCGTTCTGAGCAATCGAGCCCCAACAGAGTGAGTACATATTGGTTGCGATTCAGGAAGTATTGACAACCGGGCTTCGAGCTAAGAGGCATTGTCACATTGTGACAAGATTATAGACTAGAAGATAGAAATGAATGTAAATAGGAACAATAAGTAATTCCAATTCCACATGACATTTTACAAGAGATTTCCAGTAATGAAATTTGATCTATAAATAATATTAAGCTGTCTTTGCAACGAAACAAAAATGTTTTTTGTTCTTCAAGGACTTTGCCAATAATGTAAAAAAAAACAAAACCATCAAATTGAATGGACAAACTTAAAAGAAGGGAGACTTTTGAATTCTACAGCTTTTCCGATCATGACCTGGAGCAGCAGGACATGAACCCACTCGACTTTTTCGATCCGTCGTCATTGGAAAGGGTCACCCTGTTTAAGGACAACTCGGCCTTGTATGCATCGGAGTTGAGGACTTTCCGGCTCACGTTGCTGTAAATTTCTCGAATCACAAGCTCAAAGGCCTTCTTGACATTGGTTGAATCAAGGGCGGAAGTCTCCATGAAGAACAACCCTTCTTGTTCTGCAAGGCTTTTCCCTTCCTCGACGCTCACCGCTCGAATGTTTTCGAGATCGCACTTGTTGCCGACCAGCATTCTTGCTACCGTCGTGTCCGAATGCGCTGCATCCGTCATTTCAAATTAAACCCGAACGTTAATATTTGTGTTTGAATATGTCAAGTATCAAAATCAAGCGCTGTAAATCGGATTCAAAATGTCGCTGAAGTACATGGCATAATCAACGCTGAAGTAGTAAACATAGCAAAAGAATACACAATACATATGTATCCGAAAAATCATAAATATTTAACATCTTTAGGAACAAACTTCTGTGGTTAGATTGTCCTTCCAAGGCAGAGTAGGGGAATATTCCCTACAGTTTCTTTTTTAGAGAATACTGATCCCAGTAGGAAAAGTTCAAGTCTTTGATGCTAGTAGTCTTACAGTTTTGGACCTCAGTCATGTAGCTGTAGATTCGGAATGAGAAAGCTACTGATACACTTTTCCCGGCGCAAAACAACTTCGGAATGTTTGAGACACATTTCTCCTATTAACCATAAAGCCTCTCCCATGCAAAGGTTAGTTCTTTCCTGATCTTTACAGTGTAATCCTGTTTCTCGTGATAAACCCTACGCTTTCAGGCTCGGAACTATGCAGAATCACATTTCCGAATTCAATTATGATTCTACTGCAACATTAATTTGAATTCAAACTTTCCCTGAGCACACTCATGCCTCAACCCGCACCTCTGAAGTTCTAAGTTCAACAGCTTGCAAAAGCTTAAAGAGAACGAGAATCCCGAAAGAAAGACATAATTCGCAAATTCAACCTTCACAGATACGGGTTTGATTACTTCTACAATGTGCATTGACAAACACCTCCAAGCAACTGAATTGGAATGAAAATTAAGCATACAACGAGATATAGACATATAGGAACAGATTCTCTAACAATGGAGCTGCCAAATATCGAATTTAGACAAATACGGAATGAAGGATGAAGCCAAACAGCTAATTCCCAGTTCAAATCGAACATTTCAGCAATGCATATCCAGACAAACGCCTCCAGCCAAGGGAAAGAAAATTCCATCGATCCATCTATACTTTTCAATTAAAGTGATCATTCCAAAAATTCCAAGGAAAGGAGATCGTTAAGCTGCTCAATTTCCACAAAATTATCCATTCAAACTACAGATCTAAATCAAGCTTAACGCCATGAACTCCCAAACCAAACAAATCAAAAAGCAATACTCATTCAATCAATAAATCCAAGAAGCAGTAAGAGAGCTTTATGATAAGCAGGTACTTACTGGTGAGCTCATCGAGCCAGCGGCCGACGCTCTCGAAGGTGGTGCGGCGGCTGATGTCGTAAACGATGAGAGCGCCGACGGCTCCTCTGTAGTAAGCAGAGGTGACGGCGCGGAACCTCTCCTGTCCGGCGGTATCCCAAATCTGGGCCTTGACTTCCTTCCCGTCGATCTCCATGCTCTGCGTCTGGAACTCGACGCCTATGGTGGCCTTGGAGTGGGCGTTGAACTCGTTTCGGGAGTAGCGGGATAAGAGGTTGGATTTGCCGACAGCAGAGTCGCCGATTATCACGATCTTGAACAGGTACTCCTCTCCTCCCTCGTCGTCTGATGATGACATGGCTGTGCTGAGCTGTCTGCTTTGCTTCCCTGCTGAGTTCCGTCGGCGGACGGTGGCCGAGGTGGAAGAGATAAATTATCGGTGGGGGAGAGAGAGTGGGATATGATGAAGTCTATAATGGTAAGAGGAGAGTCAAGCTGGCAGAGACATGGTGCTGTGAACGAATGAGTTGCTTTTTCAAAAAAAAATATTTTTTTTTCAAAAATGCTTTTTTTTAATTATTTATTACAAATTTTTATGCTTTTTGTAATAATGTTCCTTGTTTTCTGCATTGAAATTGAATTTGTTTCCTTTTTTTTCCTTTTCCTAATATATAATCCATCGTTTGGGTATAATTTTTGATTACATTTAAATAATTTTTAGAAACAATAAGTATATTACAAAGAGATCACTACATCAACAAAGTTTCTAATGAAAGGAAATTGCAAACAACGGAATACATCTCGTACGTAATACTAATTAAATAATTATCGATTTAATAGTTACTGACATCATATATAAATGACTTCAATTTTCCATATCCTTTTTATTAGCTACTTAAATTGAGTCACACGAGTCTATATCGAAAAATTGAGCCACAAGAGTAAAATGATGGTAGCATGTATCTCCCCTGATAAGAGTAACAAACTAATTGCTCAAGCCTACGATAGCATGTGTACCAAACTAATTGCTCAAGCATTAGTGCAAGCCGAGTTGAATATGTACTCAAAATGAAGGCTTATAAAAAAAATATGAAATGAAATTTCGAAAATCTAGATACCTTTATAATATTATCTACAATTTTACAAGTTCGACCATCGAATTTTGTGTTAGTTGACGAGTCATAATCTACTAACAAAAAAAGGCGTTTAAATAATGAACCGATCATGATGCCGCGTGATTCCGTAATGTTCTATGTTTCATGGGGCTAGCATCTTATAGTCTTATTCGAATTTCATTTTCTTTAATTAAAGATGGATTTGCGTGGAAAGGCAGAAAGAAAAAGGAAGATAGATGTATTATTATTGATACTGGAATCTGGCTCAACCTCCTAATCTAAATATATTAATAAAAGAATCTGTTTTAACAAAGAATTAAACCTAAAAGATTTCGATTAAAGGTAGACAATATAATTTATTTTCCCATGAAAAGGGACAAAATAATTCATTATGAAGCCTTCGACAAAAAAAAAGTTAGTATTAGATATGATTTTCTACATGTTTTTCGGATACTATGTTCATTGAAAAATAATGTTGGGAGGTGGTACAGTAGGTGGAGAAGTTTCAGGGCATATGATATCCGAGATCAACCTAGCATGGGCGTATAATATCCGAGATCGAACTTGCCAAAGCTTATGTCAATTGTCCGGTGCAATAGCGTTTGGTGAAGGGAGATAACAAACTAATAAAAAAAATAAACATACGTTGAGTGTAATTGAATTCTCGAACCAGACATCTCCATGTCACCATCACATCTCTATCACTATAATAATTCCACTGGGATAACAAGTGTAGCTAGTCAAGAACGTATGTATAGACAACTAGATTTCAAGTGCTTTCGAACAGTGAACTTACAAAATAGATTACACGAGTAGCCTATCTCCAATTGCAGGATTTAGAGGACCCTAAACGAGATTGGCTAATACAGAAGAAGCCATGCAGTTCAAGCTGTGTATGATGCAGAAGCTACTGCTGCTCTATAGATTCAACCTCTTTGAGATCTTTCACTACATTTTCAACTTTCATTGACAGTTGCTCGTTATGCTCTTCGACTATCTTAATGAATGCTGCCAGCTGTTCTTGATACATGGTGCATAACCGCTTCTTGTTCCGTATCTCCATTGTCAGTGCTTGAATCTGTTTGTCCTTCTCATCCTGCACAGATTTACAGCGAAGATCCCATGGATGTTATTATGTGATGTCCGCAACTAACTGTTTATGACAATCTCAACTGCAGAGGAAATCAATGCATCCAGAAAGCAACAAGACGAGCATATACTGAACTGAAGATGAGTGTTCTAATTTATATTAAATTCTCAAGAACTACCTACAACTCATAAGAAAATCAACATTTCAGAAGATAGTCACATATATCAGGCAGCGCTGTGCAGGATATCCTAATGAGGTCAGAAGAGTGAAAAACTAACCCTTGTCTGACGAGCTTCGCGAGGGGCAACAACAAGCGGGTGATTATGGTCCTTTACAAATTTCGTGATCACCCACTTGCCAGATTTATCAACCTTAACATAAATCATCGCCTTGCAGCCTTCTCTGGTACTCGGTCGTGGCTTTCGGACATTCCCGCATTTACCCCGACTGCTAAGACAGTGACCTTCCTTGTTGCAACCAAGTCGACGAGCGAGAATCCTCCCATCCCTTTCCGAACGACGACAAGTCATCACACGCATGACAAATCCTAGTTTTCGAGCATATTCATCATAGAACATCTTAGCAGCATCTTCTGAATCAAATTCCATACCCTCACATGGTTCTACAATCGACTCGTCTTCATCTACTGCTCCAACCATGTCCTGTCCAGGAGAATCCTCTATTATCTCGGCTCCCTCATCTATATCACTCCCGGAATCTACCATTAAGATAATATCTGCAATGTCCGACTACAAATGGCCAAATGTCAAGCTTCAATTTCCCTAACGAACTGTAAATCCAACTATGGCAATGTTTTTCACCAAGAGAAAAAGGATTCAACTGAAGTTACAAATCGTTCCTGATCCTTAATTTTTCCAACTCCAATGTAAACAATGAGTTAGATCATGCTCATTCTATATGACTTGTTCTTTATGCAACAAATACGAAGCAGAGAATCTACAATGCGCACTGCTTTTTGCAGAAAATCTAGTACTGTTAGTTGACAAAATATAGAACACAGTAACCTGAAATGCTATTGGAATTGGAACAATTGAACATCAAAGCAACTAGTCACTAGCTTGTATTCAATTGAATGACTGATAAAACAGTCATCGACTCTCAATTCAGAAACATAACCACAATGAGAAATACTTCCCCGACATAATCATGATCGAGTTCTTATGCCAACGAGAATCAGACGCAGAAGAACATACCCAATGTCGATAACAAAAGTGAGCAGTAGTCCGTAGTCGACTTGATTGATCTCGAGTTTTGCCTGTTTTCTTTTCAAGCTATCGGGCCATTCAGCCCGCGATAGCTCTTTGCAAAGCTCCTATTCTCCTGTTCCTGAGACCGGAGTCTCCCCCAGACCTTGTCAAACAAAACAGCACCTTTCTTAAAGTATCTCCCTTCAGCTCGGTGGTTGGCTACGTTCGCCGGTGAGCAGGAATCAAAGAGCCACCGGTCAATTGCAATTGGATCCAAAACCTCGGTTCAACTGTGCAGTATCGGCGGCAACCGGAATTAGCTCCCGCGTTCTTCCGGCGACGAGGAGGGAAAACTGAAAGGCATGAACTTTGATTCCCCTCGAAAATTTCCTTGATTATTGTTCAGACGGACCAGCAAGCGGAAACCCTTTCGATTGAACGACGGCCAATCCTCGCCAACGACAATGTCTGGGTAGTTTATATTTTCTTCACACCCACTTTTAGTCCTTCCAGTTACCATTTTCTTTCATTCCAATCCTATCATTTTAGTGGGATTGCTAGTTGCTACTGGATTTCTTGGTAAGCGATATCTTGAGCACTGAAACCAACATATTGTTGATAAGCTGCTCCACTGAAACTGACTAGTTACAGACTTGAGCAAAGTAAGATCAACTAGTTACAAAATTAAAATTTTAAACAAAATCCCCTCTCAAAATCCTCTAAACCTCTTGTTTAGTTGTATGAGTTGTTGTAAATCTTTATGTTTTGGAATATATAATCATAGTGAAATTTTTGTCATTATTGTCCCTTAATTTTTCCAACAACTGTTGTACACATAAATTTGTTTATGTCACTTGTCATTAATCTATTTTCTTATCTTAGGAGGCGACGACCAACGATACCGTGTTTGGTTAGATGGAGGTGCAAAATGATTGTTTTTTTTTAATTTTTTGTTAAAATTTGTTTGATGGTAGCAAGGAGATTCTTTTTTATTGTGAATTCGGACTCTATAATATATATGTTTTGTTATATAAAGTTAGTAAAGTATGTTTACTAATTTTACAAAGATGCATATATATACTTCAATATGTATTCTTTTAAAAAGTTAAACCTATGTACTTGAATGAGATCAATATGACTTTTTGAAATTTTCTTATAGATGTACTAGTAATGCTACAAAAAATTAATTCATTATATAGGATTTTGTCAATAAGGGATTGAATTGAAGAGATTATATTAATACTACAAAGAAATTGTACTTTGTTCTCTATGAATGCCAAAAAAATAATAAAACACTACTAGGTACTAATCTCTTTGTCCTACCACTGAAATCTGGTGTTTTTTTAGAAATTACGTTTTGAGATTGTATGTATTTATACCTAAGAGGTTGTAACAAAAACAAATTTGTAATTACGAGTCAACTTCCTCGGTCCATCATATGGACAACGAGAACATATGAAGGAAGACTGGCCTTATATATTGATATCAACATTTTTTTTATATCCTTTCAGCATCCACTTTATACAGAAGAAAGAAACAAAAAAGTTTTCCCAGTAACTGGATACTTGCCGTTTTAATTTGTGCAAAATAATAATTCACAAGTTATTACAACAACAATAACAAAAAAAACAACCATCTGGGTCAGAATTACAACAAAACTTCCTTAATAATGTTCAAAATTCATTTGGATGGGCGGCATCCACAGGTACAATTATCCATATCCTGATGAAGTTTCTGCCACCAAAACAAAACAAAATACACATCGTCAACGACTAAACATCACACTATGGACCCAAGCAACAGAAACTACGGTTTGTCGTGTTTAGTTTTTGTGTTTTGAGAATCGATGGTTTTTTATATGATATTTTTAAAGAAGTTGTACAAAATTTTTGTTCGGAAGCATTTGTGTTGAGTTTTTAGTAAAAATTTGTAATTTTTTGTTTAATTACTAGATTGTTATATATTATTTGTGTTTTACTTCTCGCAGTCCATAAAATGACAATTATACCTTCAATAAAACACATATTTACTATTTTGCTAAAATAACTCGTGTGGTATTAATCGTTAATGGCGACTTCGAAATTCTCCACTCTTCTCATAAAATCTATGAGCTCAGTAATGGGGGATTCGAAAAAAATCTCTCTTCATAGATTCACTTTCAGAAGTCCCTTATTATATTGATGACTAATACAATAAGAATTATTTTAGCAAAATAATGAATAAATATTTTTGTCAACGTTATATTAATCCATTATATATAACACCACTCAAAATCAATTGTAAACTTTATAACGACAAAAAAAAATATTGAAATTCTAAATTGATTGACAACTCACAATTTCAAAACTCACAAAACTCATTCTTTTGTTGAATTTTATTTTTTATATTTTAAAGCTCCACTTTTCTATCAAATACACAAATTTTAATTTTTACTTTTCCTACCAAACAAACAAATCTAAAAAGATTGTACTATTACATCTAAAATAAAAACTCAAAACACTAAAACCAAACATTTAAGTTTCATACACACCTCAAGTTCATTTTGGAGACCTTTGATGTGCTGAACTGCCAAATCCAACATGTCTGAATAGCTCGTTTGCTGCCCGAAAAAAGCACCAAATGCCCTCATCAATTCATTGTAAAATTACACCAGATTGAACCAACAAGTTGAATGATCTAATGATAGTCTCAAGGGTTTTAATCACCTTATCCATATTGGGAACAAGATCTTGAAGTTTCTTCAATCTCCCGCTTATTCTCGTTCGTCTTTCCTGCACGAGTCATAACGATAATTCTCACATTGCTTAAGATCCCTACAACAAGAATATACTTTTTGCGACATTTGTTTAATAGCCTATTACGACAATTTCGTTCAACGTCACAACAGTGTTTAATTATGTAACACTTACTCTTTTTTAGTAAATATCACAAAACTATAACTTTTAACGACATAAATCAATCACAATTATTGCACATTGTTAGCTATATATATTTTGACTTGCATGGCTTGGTCATTTAGCTAAACTGACCCTTTCAGCAATGCTTCGCGGGTGAGTAGCGCATCCTCGCTTAGCTCGAACTTTGCACGGAACAGAGTCTTCAGGTATCTGTAACATCTTGTCCACCGCTGCCATCTCCAGAGTCGTCTGTGGCATACTAAACTGCATGCACCAACAATAAACTACGTCAAACAAGTTCCAACCAACCAGTCTGAGCCGACAAAACTAATCGAGATGCAGTTAAAACCAGTTATGATTATTAAGTATACCTGGGTTTCCAAGCCATTGTAGGAAGTATAAAACTCTCCGTCCATATTTCGATATCGCTTGTTGTTCGATTGTCCTCCGGAGGATGAGAAGGTGATTGAATTGGAGTTGTTGCTATTGTCCCAAGTGTCCATCACAAAGCCAGAGGGAGGATGATGATGATAACCAGAACTATTATTGTTGTTGTGGCGACCATTCTGATCAGCCTCCACGACGTCGCTTTCGCTGCCCTCCGATATGTGAGAAAGTGATTCCTGCCCGGTGAAGCTCAGCTGCGATTTCAACCCTTGTGCTGGATATCCGCCGTTTCCTGAATTACCCCTCGTTATCGTAAAACCTGGATAAATATATTTACGTTAAAGTGCGATTAGTCAAAATAAAGCATGCAGTAGCACACGTACGTCAGTCAGAACGACCATGTTGTTATATTTTAATAGATAAGGTATGGATGTGTAATGTGTTAAGAGAATAATCTTATGACCAAAATGTATAACTTTAATAGGTTAGGTACCAAAAATGTTAATTAACCCAAAGCTATATATTCGACTATTCGACGATATATAAGCAATAAATAATGCCAAGGTGGGGAAGGCTATAAATGTAAAATAATAAACATCACACGCGGAAAAAGTAAGCTACAGTCGGAATCCAATTAAATAGGAGTTATTAGATCTCCATCTAAATCAAGTGTGTAGATTAATCCAACTATGATAATTATTTTATGAATGTTCTCTTTCCCGTTTAGCTTTACTGAGTTTTCGACGATCCCGACTTCTGTTTATACGAAATTATGAAAAGTTTTATGATCACAACGTCAATTTTATGTTTCAGACTAATCAATTTCTACAAATCAATTATACATTTTGTACGAACGCTTTATATATAACTTGCATGACATGGTATAATTCATATATATAAATATTTGTATTGCATGTTGTATAAACAAGTGTATTTGTCGTTATTATTATGTTTGGGCAAGTTCATATCGAGTTTAATATACTTAATATAAAATTTGTACAAATTTTAGTATTCTCTATAAAAATTCAAGTAATGAAGAAGGTGTTTTCTTCCATATTTTCAATTGAGACTATATTGGATCTAGCAAAGAAATATTTTCCGAATTCCGAACTCTTGAAGTTCTTGATGAAATTTTTGTAATTCATATAAATTCTGTGTAAAAATAATTGTCATTTGTGAAAACAACTACTAATTTACATAGTAGTAAAATATGGTGTTTGTTGAAAATTCTAATTGAAATCCAATAAGTCCACAAAAGCTAGGTAATCTAATTTATTGTACTATAAAGCCCTAATTCCAAAAACCACAACTACCTAAAAAGACTACTTTACCCGTTGACTGTTTGCAGCCATCTACAGCAAGGAGGCCGACACCCACACGTGGATGTCAAGGGCAATGTCGTCAATTCAAGCTAATATTTTGCCAAGTCAGTCAACGGATTTGGAAGCCACAAGTATAAGATATTAAAAAGAGTGCAGGCATCAACCGGGACTTGGTTTCTTCTATTTGTTCCAGGGAACCAATCAGGAATTTTGGAACATATAAAAATGGCAAAGCCTCCCTTTCATTGCGCACCAAACAGCACCCACCAATCAGATTTCACGATCCCCATTTAATCTTTTCCCAAAATAACCCTCGAGGTACATGTAAGTTGTAACACTAGTACTTTCTTCCGTAAATTACATTAATTTCTACAAGTAAAAGAACTAGGCCAACTGAGCTGTAACTTCAGAAAACTTGCTAACGTGTAGTTTTGATGTAGACTTATGAACTGATCGAGGAAAACATTCCGGCCTAATTGATGTTTGATGTAGGTTTATAACTACGAGGAACAGATCGATTGTGGTAATAATTATATGCAACTAGAGTTCGGAGGCCGTATCAATATTCGAAATTTAATTGCATATAAGTGTTTTTTCAGTCAACTTTGATTGCATTCAGCTAGTTAGCTAGATGCTATCGGCATGACTGCATGAATAATTCCTACGCAATGAAGAACTTCTTCGCTTTAGTATCCACAAAACTTCGATATCGAAACATAAAGCCCGACAGCCAGAGTTCGAGATGTATTTGTCATTCTGTAAAACTCAAGTGATGAAAATGCTAATTGACACACGCACTTCTATATTCGAAAAATCGGAATACCATTTTTATTTTCTTTCAAACAAGTTGTTGTTTCAGATTCGAACCATTCGAAAAATCCACCTCAGTTTTTCTCGCCAATGGCGTAAGAAAAGATAGATTCACAAAAATCCAAAGAAAGCAGAAGCTGAGAGACAAAAAGGACAAAAGAACGCACCACTTTCGGAGACGAGATTCGTCAGAAATCCAGCCGGCGAGCTCTTCTGCCGCAGCAGAAATCCAGAGGATGTCGACGTGGCAGCGGCGGCGGCGCCACGCGCTATAGCATTCAGCTCGCCGGATCTCTTCAGCTGATCGCCGCCTTCCTGCGCGGCGGCGGAGGAAGAAGAGTTGAGTCTGCAAGTAGACTCCGACGTCAGCTGCGAAGAAGAGAAGTCGGATTCGCCGCCGCTGGAGAAGTACCTGTTAACGGCGGAGGAGAAGTGGCGGTCGTCGACGGATCCGATGACGGAATCCACCGCCCTGGTGAGGAATGATCCCGGGGCGGAGCAGTAGCGGGCCAATCCAGAGCTGCTCTGGAGAGCCGGTTTTTGCGGGGAGGAGGAAGAGGAAGTCGACGCCGGCGGCGGAGGAGGTGGAGGGTACATGGTTTTGGATTGAGAATGAGCCAACAGGAAAGGGAAAGCCTGCGGATTAGTGATAAGAAAGAGTTTCCCTTTTGGCTATTCTTCTGTTAGGCTTGCTGTCATATGATCAACTTGCAAAATATTGAAATAAAAATCCAGATATTAAAAGTAATGCAAGTGGACATTGGACAAGTTGCTTCTCAGAATATTAATATTATTAATAATAATAATAATATAGATATTTCTGGCATATCTTTTCTCCTCTTTTTTGGCAATAATAACATTAATTTACCAACAATTTGTATATGTATAAATTTAAATCGATTTTTTTACCTCGATAATAAAATGTAAATGTAGTGAAAACAATGGTTAGTCTTTCTGTTTATGTATATGAATTGGTTGAGACATATTTGATCGTATTTATCATTCGATTAAAAATTTGTTATAGACGTATCATAATTGCTGACAACTATCATTATCAAATACGAGGCTGAATATTATTTTTTTCGAATCAAGAGGCTGATTAGCCTTATTAAATGGAAAATTTTATATGAAATATAGAACACGATTAATATATGTTGATGTTTCTATCTTTCTTGTGCATGAAGGTATGATATCTATAATAATAAAAAAAGACTTGAACGTTATTGGCAGTTGTTTGTTAGGTATGAAATCTCATTTAAGGGAGGCCAGGAATCAAAGCCTGCGGTTTTTAGTGGGCTTTCTCATTCTCCTTCACAGTAAGCAGGCCCAGCCCATTTCATGAATAAGTAACAATTAGCCTGTTCAAGTATGGAATTCAAAATACAATGTGGTTTTTAGTGGGCTTTCTCTTTTATCACTCGTCCAAAAGGGATTTTTATTCGTAAAAATAAAAGTATTGATCGATCACAAATAAAAAGATTTTGAAAGTATATCGTAATAAAACATACCATGTAAGTATGCAACAACCCATGTAAGACCAGACCAGAAAGTGGAAAAATACACATACAAATAGCATATTATATATGTCCAAAACTACCTAAGCAAATAAATATATGAATATTGTCTTTTTGATAAATATGAATAATCTTAATTACTTATACTCTTTTCATCAACTCTATAAACTATCCTACTAAGACAGAGTGCTGAACTGTTGGTGGATAGCCCATCACAACGAAAACAAGCCTATACTACACAACATAAATAATCAAAGCTCCCTACGGAACCGGTTCTTGAGCATGTTGGGAGATTAGGTGGCAGTTGAAAGAGCGGCTCGAAAACTTGATGAATAGGCGGAAAAAAAAAGCTCTATATATTTTCTTAAATAAAGTAAAGTACTTTTCCCTTAGATGTCAAGTGGTAAGGTAGGGCGCTATTCGATAAAGAAAACAGACTGACGGAAAGTGGTTCAAATCCACTTCTAAGCGGGCGAAGGGTAAAAAGAACGGATAATCGGGAGCGAAAGCAAATCGCCCGAAGACAAGAAATAACTCGACCGATAGATTATAATCTTATAAATAACCTATCTCTATGAACCCTATTGGTCGAGCTCTATAATTGTTGATATTTTTCCTCTGATCTATATAAAAAAATTAATGAGAAAATGCCTATCTACCTCCAATTTGTCCTAAATATTGCCATTTGGTAGGAAAAAGGTTCACATTTTGATAAATATGAATTAACATATACTCAGCCATCACTCATATAAAAATATTCACTTTTCGATCATCTGTGAAAAGCCAACAAGCTTTTAGGAACCTACCTACCTGCTGTTCATGGCCATAAGCACGTGATCAAAATAGGGAGAGAAGTGCATAATTAACGGTCGTGATCATGATGATGATCATCGAGCTAGTCACGATTAGCTGCTGTTATAATTTGATCATCAGACCAGACGACATAATTAACAACATAATCTAAAAATGTATGGCAGTCGCTGGCTAGATGGTGGAAGACTTGGTCATCTGGCTATAAAGGGTCCATGTGTTTCTTGCACTAGCCTACACACCACTCGAGGTTTAGTTAATTAGTGTGTCGTTAATTGAGTTGGTGTAATATAGGCAGTAGATCTATTATCCATGAACAAGGTTAGAGTGATATATTGATGATACTTTAGTTAATGTTGGAGTGTGTAGGTTCGATTCCGAACATGAACAAGTGGAGGTCGGGCTGCAACAACCCACAAGCTAGCTAGCTAGCTGTAATTAGTGGACTTAGCTCAAAGGAATTGATTTTGTTAATATTTCATTAATTTTGTACCAAATTTCATATTTTTTTAAACAATTCATAGGAATAAATGCATAACGTAAGCAGAAATACTCACTCATAAGTGAAACTACTCACTCGTAAATGAAAATACTTTATTCATATTAGTATTTTACTCGGCTTGATAGGACACATATGATTTTTATTTTTTAAAAAATTAATTATAAGATTTAATAAATCAAGGGAGTATAAATGTTTATAATCAATCACGTAATTTAATGTTACAATATATACAATAATGTATTTTAATTTATTTAGTTTTAGTGACCTATAAAAAAAATTTACTTAATTTTAACGGGGCACACTATATTGTAGTAAAAGTTGATGTGTCACTTTTGATTTTTCAAATATTTATTACATATGATAAAATATTATATACTAATTTTGATAAACTTTATTTTATGTGCTTGGTATTTCTAACATGATGTATCTTTATTGTTCGTATCTCGATGAGCTATAATTTTTTATAAAAAATTCCTATCATTAAAAATAGAAATAGTAAGTTTATGAAAATACTAAATTTTAAGTTAATATATATATCTAGTGTCATAATATTAATTGCTCAATTATTTAACACTTAGACCGATGATAAACATAAATATATATATATATATAACCCATAAAATTAAAATTAAACAAAATGGCCGGTCCACGAACTCACACATGTAAAAGATCAAAATAAAAACTAAGTCAGATCCAACGTGTTGACATTCTTCTGTTGAAACTTGAAATCTTTTCTCTGTTTGTCTGCGGTAGATTAATAATTGTGCACCTTTGTCTTCTTTTTAAAACAGGACCACCAAAATTCATTACACAACCCTCTCATCCTGGTGTAACAAACTAATTTGTGTACCTATTTATAATATCATCACTATAAATGACAAACACACCCAGCTTTCAACCACACAAAAAAATACATTTAAGAAGTCGGAAAATATATATATATATAACGTCACGAAACGCAATGACGTGACGTAAGCAAATGACCAGACAGTTTGTAGTTGAGTTTTTAAAAAATTTGGTCTTGTATTGTGAGCCAGGCAGAGGCAGTTTCCTTTACACATTTTAATTTAATTTTTATTCTTCTTCTTCTTCTTCTGTCTTTCCCTAGGGGACATTATAATTCCATGGAAAAATATTATCTTTAGAATGGACGGAAGTTGAAAAGGACGTACACGTACGGCAAGAATTCAGCATTTGTATAGAAAAAATCGTACCCTCTTCACACCCATCCATATATTATATAGTCAGTCCATAAAGAAAACCACATGGCTACCCATTTTATTCTACGTACGTGTACTATCCAAAACCCACACAGCTTTAATATCTCGCATCTGCCAGCAGAGTTCACATTCACGCAATGTGAATTCATAACAGTTTGATGATGCAAATTGCATATTAAAATACTTGTATTATAAGTTCATTAACGTATCACGTATAAAAGAGCTCATTATCATAGAGGAATGGTAATTAATTATATTCGAATATATTATGATGCATGCAATGTTCCAAGGTACGAGGGGGATAAGTTTTTGTCAACGTTAACGCGGGCGACGCATGTTCCAAGGTTCTGAAATTTTGGGTTGACTTCAAATTAAAATGTTTGAAGAATTTGGTGAATCTACACGGTTCCTCTAAAAGTTTGGATGGGTGGTAATTTATAGCGGAAATAAGATAGTCGAAGATTTAAGGTACTGAGTAAGATTTTAAGTGTAGTGTAAGCGGGGCATTATCGATTTCAAGCATTGAAATTCGATATATTTTTGTGGATTTTTTGAATTCGGCTCAACGCAAATTTATAACTCTAGTTCAGTGTTTGGTCAGAGAGAGAATTAGAGGAAATTAAATAAGAGAAAGTATCGAATATTTAATTATTATATATAAAATTTGGACTTTATGATTCAGTTTAGTGACATTTGAAGTTTTATGTACGAATTTAAACTCGATACGGTATTATTAGTGTATATAATGTTGTCATGTTCAGTTCGTGTAACTCATATACGTTACAAATAAATTAATTAGGATCCGAGAAGTTGTTTTCTTCTACGAGATCCCAACAAACATAAACAAAGCCATGCAATTCATAAGTCCTAAGAAATTATCATCGGTCACGAATTCAGCTCCTTGGTCGGACGTCTGAACAAACAAGTTAACCATACTACTCGCCGCTTTCCTTAACCGGCCAGACAGCTCAAAAGACCCTTTTGCCCTCTCGAAAACATCCCTAACATTTACAACAACATTACCCTCGTCGTCATTTCTACTTCTCGTCTTCCTCGTACAACTCAGAAGGCTATTAATATATGCTTCCAAGTCATGAACCAACGAAGGGTTCTTCACGTTAAAGAAGTCGAGGGAAACCTCGACTCCGACGTGCGAGTAGCACGAGCAACTCCAGGGCATCTCGTGCTTCCCCCAAACCCTTAAGCCCTCATTGAGGAAAACCCCGGGAAGCCTTGTGACTGGGTCGTTCACATTTACGACTCTCAACACTTTCACTCCCAACTCCTCGCACCTACTCTTGAACCCGGGGTTCCCTACACGGGGTCCGCCATACGAGAAAACTGTCACCGGCACTACCTGTTGGTGGTGTTGGTGATCAATACCGTCTCTCTTGCCCGGGTTGACCTTATTCAACCCAAGCTCTGAAATGTCGTAGGCGAGTAGGTGAGCTAGGGAGCTCCCCATGCTGTGTCCAGCCAACGAAATGCTGAGCTCCTCTCCTTTGTACTTCTTGAGCAACCTCGAGACTTCGGAGAGGAGCTGCTCCCGGCAGCTCTCGAGGCCGAACTTGTTGTTCGTCTCGTCTGAGGTGTACAAGCTTAGGAACCCAGATTCCACTTGTACATCTGGACGAGGATCGGAAGGGTCCAGCCTGGCTGGAGTTAAAGAGCTCATGAGGTTAGCTACCCATTCTTGATTTGTCACAGTTCCTCGAAACGTGACGAGTATATCCCTTCTCCCCAGCTTCTTGGCAGTGGCATTCGATGCCACGGCTACATACCCTATCCAGCGCCCGCAACATGTAGAGACCTGTTGGATAGGGATGCTAGTCATTACGTTGGGTGCAATGGCATAGATGTACTTCGTTACCTTGTACCCGAAATCCTCCATTCCGAGTTGCTCGAACATGCTCTTCTTACCATACTTGCAGTTCAAGTAACGGCTGGAGTTCGGGTCGAGGTCGAATGCCTTGTAGCAAGCCGACAATAGCTCGCCGTAACGAACGAGCTCTTGTCGAAGAAGAGGATGCAACGGCGAAACGAGGCCTTCCCAATTGGAACAACCTTGTACCTCCCTCCACGTTTGTGCCAATGATTCCTTCATTGATGGGCTTCCATGGCTAGATGTTGGAGATGTTGGGATGACATCATGACGAAGAGGAACTTCTCGTGTAGTTGGTTTCTTGGTTAAGTGAAGATTTTGGGCCAGCAACGGTCTGGCCCGGTATGAAATTTGTTTACTCGGCTCTAAAACGTCGAACCCCATGCGACGATCATCACCCACGGTCGTGATCACATGACTCGTAGCGGTTGGCATCGAGATTTTGATAGCCATATAAATATAATCTTTGTAATTCGAACTTGTGATCGTGTCCGATTCGATACAAGAGAAATGTGAGGAGGATTTGAAGAGAGGGTTTGGAGAGAGTTGAGAAAGAAGAGTGGATGAGGGGAACATATAGCAGTGAAGAAAAAAATATGAAAAAGCATGTTTAGCGAGTGTTTGACCATTGATTAGAGTTAAAAAGACTCGGTTTATATTTCAAAGCTGGGCTAAATGCTTTTTCGGGTTAATTAATGTGGTCGGTTCCAAGATTTGAACCATTTCTTTTTAATTTTGCGGCGGGGTTTATAAAATGGTGACGTGGCTGCAAGGTCAACAACATATTTTTATTTAAATATTATAAATATTCTTCTATGTAATTATATTATTTTGTCCCCTGGACTCTCGCCAGGTAGAGCGTGTTCTGTGGTAAATAGTAGACGGTTGACTTTCGATTTACTTCGGCCACGTAGCCCCACACCGTCCAGCTATTTTGGGCAAGTCTATTTTTTTGGGTTTGTGGACTATTTTTAGGAAAAGAAGCCTTCAATCTTGGTCAATACTAGGTGTGCCGCATTGATAAGATTTCATACGTACCAAAGTAACGTTACACTAGCAATAGTTAGGGCTATTTATCAATGGGGTTGAGTTGAGTTTTATTATACATAAGTTTGACTTATTATTTTTCAGTTGGAATAATTAAAATATTAGTTTGTATAGAGTTTGAACAAATTATATTTTAGGCGAGCTCACATTTGAACTCGATTTAGAAAATTGTAGTTCATGTCGAGTTCGAGCTTGTTGCGTTAATTAGTTTTAACCACCCACACTCGAGCTAAACTAAATATTTGTCTATTTGAAACCTTATCATGAGTTGAATTAAGATTGTTCTCTAAAAACATCGGCGAGTTAAGATGAAAAATAAAATATCCTAAAATTTACAATTTTTTACTTGATATAGTATTCATTTATATAATTTGAAACTTTTTAAGAAATGATTCATCAATAATTATATTTTTTACAAATTAGATTATAATATTGAATTCTCTGTACTACCTGTTTGATCTGGCTCAATCAAAAAATTATATAATTTGACTTAACTATATTTATTTATATAATAATTAAAATGGTCTGACTCGGTTTAATAAACAATCCAACCCCAGTCGAATTTTCAAACTCTGAATACCTAAGCTCACCGATTCAATCCCCGATGGTTCCGAAAACATTGGTTATCTTATGGATGAATCGTATAAGGACCACCATGCAACTTGGTTGGATCCTAGCCTAAAACATGAGATGACAAAGCTATCAGCATATAAGCCCATATCCGTGTACACTTGGGCTTTAAACTTCTAGGCCTGCAAAACTTATAACTGCTTTGGTGTTTTCCCTTTCCACTTATCTAGGACCGTGAGAAGACGAGAAGAAAGGAAACAGAACAAGGCATCAACTCAGGAAATATAAGAGAGAAAAATATTTTTAGATATAAATTATCGTAAACAGTAAAGTTGAAAATAATTATTGAGATTTATAATGTGCCGCGTAAGAGAAAAAAATATTTTGAAGTACAATTAAATTAACAATTATGTAAATAATTAAGTCGAAAATAATTATTGAGATTTATAGTGTGCCGAGATGCACGACGCATCCTACTACGATGCCGCTCATGCTACCATGCATGAATCATTATTTCAATTGTTTCGCCACTTAATTTTTACAACTTAGACTTCCAAAATTTTACGTAATTACAATTTCATCATTTAATTAATTTATGAAGTGTGGTTAACTGAAACTCGATTTTTGGTGAGTTAGGTTAACATCAATTGGTTAAGAAATTAGTGAAAATGCACTAAACCATTTAAAATGTGAGCTCAATCCATAGGATGCGCGGCGCACTACAAGTCTCGGTAATTGTCATTTTTTTGTAATTTATGTTTCGACGTGACTGTCTACGTAATTTTCGATTTAATCGTGCCCAAATTTTTTTTCCTGAAGTATAAGTATATTATCACAAAATTCCTTCCAATGACTTGCTTTAACTCAAAATAAGTTGTTTTTGAGTTTGTTACATAAAGAATAACTATTCTTATGTAAGGTAATATAAAAAATTAGACATGTTAATATAAGAGTAAATGTTGTTATGTAAGGTTTACGTAATGTAACAACAATTGTTTCCTATGTATCATGCAAAACTAAGCTTGTCACGTAAGAGTGAAGGCGGTTACAAAGGCTTACTTAACGAGAGTTTTTTCTTACGCAACATACAAAATTAAGTCCGTTACGTAAGAGTAAAAGTCGTTACGCAAGGGTTACGTAACAACAATTGTTTCTTACATAACATGCAAAATTAATTCCGTTAAGTAAGAGTAAAAGTCGCTACGTAAGGGTTACGTAAAGACATTTATTCCTTACGGAACATGAAAAATTAAAGTTGTTACGTAAGAGTAAAGGGCGTTACGTAACGGTAGTTATTCTTTACGTAACATGCAAAATTAAACCTGTTATGTAAGATAAAAGTCTTTATATAGGGCTTATGTAAGGAACTCAGAGTCATCTTACTTTGAGTTAAAGCAAGTCATTGTACGGAAAGGTGGCTAGGCTAGAAAGTTATAACTAAGATGACTATATAACATGAAATTTCAAAGTAAGTGACCAACTTGTCACAGAACCAAACCTTTCCGGAGGCAGAGAACTCGTCACTGGTTGCTCCACTTTCGAAGCAGTCGTAGCTTTCGTATGGCGGGCTCGAATCAAGGCCCTCGAGATGATCCCTGACCAAGAGACACGACTCATGTTGGTGGTCAACGCTAGGGACAGGCTGGACTTGCCGCTGCCCAAAGGGTATTTCGGGAACGCGGTCAAGATGATGACCGCCGGCACGTGGACGGCACGCGACATCTTGGACAAGCCGCTTTGTTATGCGGTGAAGAAAATTCAGGACGGGATCGCCGAGTGTGGTGACGGGGTTATAAGGTCTACTATTGATTACATGGAAAGTACAAGAGTAGCGACACGGCCTCTGGGTAGCACGATGATAGCGACCGCGTGGTATAGGCTGCCCACGAATTCGGCCAATTTAGGTTGGGGCAGACCGCTGGCTTTCAAACCGGTCGAGTCGCCTCAGTACGAATCGATTACTTTTCTAGCTCATCATGAAGAGCTGAAGAGCTTAAATGCGTTTATTGGACTGCCGACCTCCGCTATGAAAACTTTCCAAGAATTGGTGGCGCAGATCTAACGATGATGATTGATTATCTAAAATTATTTCGTTTGTAGATTGTGTAATTGCAATTAAAAATATTGAGTTTGAATTTTAAAATACAAACGTATATCTATTTAATCTTTATTTTCCGCCATCTTATTATTTCCCGTATTATAAAAAAACTATATTTTCTTTCCATTGGAGTTCCATTATCGCTTTTCCCCCTACTAATTTAATTAGTAGATTATAGATCAAGCCAAAAGTATATTAAAACGGCCCGTACAGCCTATGGCCCATAGTCATTAGGCTGTACAAACTGAAAAATAAGATTTATAAATAATAAATTGTTATTAATTGGATGGTAAGATCTCTCGGATATATTCGAGAGATCAAATGGTCTCAAATTATTTTCGTCAATTTTAATTTAACAGTTAGAATTTTAACAAAAATATAAAGAAAATTTTTAAAAATATGTTTTTTCGTTTAATTTTTCTCTCTCTTTTCTTCCCAATCTCATTTCTCCTTAAAATTGACATAATACTCATTTCTCCTTAAAATTGAATGTGAACGTTATATAACAATTGTATACAACAATGTGACGTAATAATAAAAATAATGTGAATATAATATTAACATAATTACTCGTAAAGTGGATATAACAATGACGTAACAATGATTTAAAATGAAGTAATATGGATATAAAAATTTACTTATAACGTCGACATAATAAACCTATAAAAAGGACATCATAAAACGCATAACCGTCTTGTATGTATATAGCAACGACATACAAGAGTGATAAACTGGACATAACGATGATGAATTCAACTACTCGTAAGGTGGACGTAACAACGATTTAAAGAGCCTGTAAAACGGTCGTATTAGCGACTTAACATGCTTGTACAATGAACATAACGGTGATGTAAAAGTTAAAAATGGAATTTTTGAAAAAAAAAGAGGAAAAATAATTATCCCCCCAAAATTGGTTTCCTGCCTATGTGATTATTTTCAATTTTTTATTTCAAAATTATTTCCATTCGAATTAATTCGTTTGACTAATTTTAAATTAATAGATAAAAGTTGACCAAAACATGACCTGATCCAACGATTAAGGTCTATCGGATGCATTTCTCGGATGCACCTCTCAAATTACTCTTTACCGTCACCAGAACCACGACAACCGGTCTCAGCCACCTACCAGTGAAGAGAGGGGAAGGAAAAAATTGATACGCCTTTACCCTACCACAACCACGACTGCCGATTTCAGCCTTCCACCGGTGAACAGAGAGGAAGAAGAAAGGGAGTTGGCGGGGGAATAGCAATTAGGGTTTTCTTGTTTTTATTTTTATTTTCTGTTAAACATTTTATTATTGTGTTTTGGTTGGCTGGGTGATGAGGTGGCATCCACATAAGTAAATTAACAGATCCATTAATAAAAATTAACGAAAAAATGGATGATATATTCAGATAATACTATAATAACATTTGGTATAAAATCTAAACTAAAATAACATATCGTGTAGTTATTCGTAATTATAATCACATGGATTGCATTTTACTTGCATAAACGAAATACGAATCAGGAAACCCAGAAACTTAAAATCAAAATCTAATTATAATGACATGTGGGCCGTATTTTACTCATGAGTGGTAAGCTGTTATACATTGTGGGTTGGGCTCCAAAAAAGGCTTGCATTTTTGGGGCTTTAATGTAGCCAGGTCGGCCCATTTCATTTTTATGTGTTGACTGACCTAACGAACCCTCAATTTCAAGTCACCAAAATAAAAAATAGGAACAATCATGTCACCAATATGTACTAAACATTTTTTCCCGAAGATATCAAAGCTTTCTACATAAGTGATAAAGTAGTACAGTCAATTATTAATGCAGTAACGGAGATTTAAACATCGACCAGTTCCGAATATTAAAAAGTCTCACGCATTACTAAATTGACAATTATTCCGACCAGATATATATTGGACGAAAACTAAAGGCATAGTGGTAAGAATAAAACGATTTCCATACGTTCGACTGTAGAGATACATACAGAAACAAACACGTACCCGTAAGTAGTATTAATATGAGAGACAATATTTAATAGGAGGAGGTTGAATTAAATATATGATCATGTGTAGGTTTGGATGATAAATGAACAACCATGGTTGTAATTGCACATATAAAAAAAAGAGTTATTGGGTTTTTGTTGATTTAGGTAGGCGGACTACTCACTACTACAGCCTCTTCAAACCCAGAAAAAAAAACCCCCCAAAATTAAATATAGCATTTAATAAGAGATATCTACTTGCCCAAACCACCCTTTAATGTTTCCCTCTGCCTCCCTCTTCTCTTTATTTTCCCACTCTTTAATGCATGCAGTTCGATCATCCCTCCTCTCCTCCTCAATTTAAGACCCCCCCCGCTACTCTTCTCATCTTCCCATCTTCACATACTTCTCTGTTTCCTTCGTCAATTCGTGCCGAGTATGGAGTTCACCACCGAGCTCTCGTTGGCTTCTTCCAGGAAGTTCGACTCCTCCGAAACATCCTCCGAATCCGGTACCAACAACAACAACGTCAACCCTAAAAAGAGAAAGACGAGGACGACGACGACGACGACGACGATGATGAGTCCGGACTCTTGCAAGTACTCCTCCAACAAAAGTAATGATCTTCATCATGTTATGATGAACAACAACCGCCGCCCTCTTCCTTTGGACTGGGAGCAATGCCTCGACCTTCATGTACGTGTTTTTTGACTGTACCTTCTCTACTAGTTATATTTCAACAGTTTTTTGGGTGTTTGATTGGATTCGAACTCGTTACCCAACTGTCTGTCGATGATTCTAATGTCGTGGGTGGGTTCGGGAGGCGATCGAAATACATCGATTGAAACGACTGTGGTTTGGTCACGTAATAAATAGTGGCTTCATTATTTCACTCTCCATTTGGGTTTATTGCGATGGTCTTACCAAACATTTGTGGCTGAAATAAATTAAATGATGGGTTGCATTGCATGCGGTAGTTATACGTAAGTTGTTGCATCCACTACTAGTTTCATTTAATTTTCGATGTTTAATTTGTCTCCCAAATTAATGAAACCGTCCCCCCACTTTAGTGCACACGTGCCAACTACTAATGCACCCTCCCCCCCAACTGTACCCACAAAACTTCCTCCTCTGTTTTCGAATTTCGCTCGATCGGGCTTAGTGTATTGAATCATATTTTGATCTATCTTTGCAGTCGGGGATGATGTACTATATGAACAGGAAGACGTCGAGGAAGAGTTGGAACTTGCCGAACTACAAGGACGATGATGATGATCATGATGATGATCGTAGTGATGCCAATTATCTGGACCTCGAACTCAACATGTCCAACAACTACTCTAATTCGAGCCGCGTGAAGACGACCAAGCTCCTTGTAGCGGAAGAAGGGAGAACGGTGAGCAATGATAAAGATAAAGACGAGGGGTGTAACAACACAGTGGCGCTGGCGTGCTCGAACTGCCATCTGCTTGTGATCCTGTCGAAATCGTCTCCTTCGTGCCCGAACTGCAAATACATCCATGCACTTAACCCTACACTGGTCCACTCCCCACGAGCAAAGAATGATCTTATAAGTGGTGATCATAGTTACAATAATGGTGGTACTAGGGTTCAACGACATCCTCCTCACAAGTCCATTAATAGCACCTTGAGCCTCCTCAATTGAGTGATTGATAATCATGTAGTGAGGGAATGTGATGGAATTAATCATATGGTGATCATAATGTAATATGTGTTAGCTTTAGCATATTGTATAAATAGTGGTATGCTTCTTTGTTTCATGTGTAATGTGGGTCATGGGTAAGTGCCCTAAGATGTGAACAGAGTTTACAAATGCAAGAAGTATTTTTTACCCGCCAAAATCTCCTAGATATGATCAAACAAACTTACGTTATGGAATTAAATGAGTATGGATCGGATGGTTGAAATTAAATGAATCTGGATGTGGTTGAAATTGTACGGAGTTCCGAAATCAAACGTTTTTATGAAGTTTCAAACCTCTTTAAAGGTAACTGGTCTTGTTATATACTTTAAGTAAGAGAAGAATTGCATCGTCGGAGGAATGCAATACATGCAACGGAGGCATGAGCTGAGACGAATTCAGGTAACATAGAGCCTCACGTGCCACTAAATGGACAACACAATTATCCAATCGTCGTGTATGATGAAGGGATACAAGGGGGGAGAGATCGTATAGGAAGTTGCAACATTCAAGTAGCAATTGTTCAACCTGGATATCCTGAATAGAAAAAATGATGAGCCGAAAGATTCCATGAATTTGACATGCGCAACATAAAGGACTTGGAGAATTGCACAAAATTCCAAAACAAGCGGATCAACGATGTGTTGAATAATCAGCCTAGTGTAAATCAATCGGATATATCTTATCTAGGAAGTACATATATTTTCCAAAAAAAATCACTAGACAGAGCTAGTAAAACACACTGGATTAGATGTATTTAAATATAATTATTTTCATTCATCGAAAGAAAAATATAACTAGTTATAAAACATTAATGGCGAGCTAAGGATGACCAATAGAAAGTCAACAACACAAAGAATACAAGACTATACCTCTTTAGTGATATAGTTTACCCTATTGGGTTTGTAGACTAAGAAGGTGACTGGTTAGGAGAATGGCAAAGTGTAGAGAAGTAAAGAAGAGGAAGTGATGAAGCCACCCATAAAACGTACAAAGACATTTATAAATGGTGGTGGTGCTCAATTTAATGAGACAGTAGGGGAGAGCGGTGGGAACTTACAAGTACAACTTCTCTTCCAGCAACAACAACAGTAACTCTCTCACTCTCTGCAAGTAAATTCAATTCAATTTGCAGATCGATGATCATCCTAATACGCAAATACAGAGAGAGAGAGAGAGAGCGAGAGAGACATTTAAAGCTCCTTCATTCAATTCTACTGTCAGCGCCTGATCAGCTTGCTACCTCTGATGTATAGAGAGAGTTTCTAGCTATCATCATCCACTTCAACATTGTATGGGTCGCTTCAACTACAATCCAACCCCCCAACTTTATGATCCGACCAGTTTACCTGGTAGGATGGCTTGATGTTCAAGTGGAGTAGTTTAGTTCTTTGAGTTGTGTGCTGATATAACTTGAGGGTATTGGGTTTGAATTTAGTAATTGTAGACCGCAAGGAAACTTATTGTGTGAAATAAACAATTTATTTTTGTCTTGTTGAGTGAATCTGTCGTTCATATGTCGTCGTGGGTTATAAATAGTGGGTCGCTCCAACTAATTCAACATTCAACATTAACTTTATGCTCGGATGTGTTTAACAAGTATGATGGATGGAGGTCTAATTAAAATGGAGTAGTCAGTTTGTAGAGATGTATGTCAGTGATATGAAGGTTTGGGTTCAAATTCAGTGATTCAATCGAACACCTATACAATGATGTTTTTTTCACTTGTGTGGCAGATGGTGCACTCAACATGAACGTATTGGTCTTCCTAGTGGCTTGTCCTAATCTTTTGCATTTTAGGTGGTTCGTCGTAGTGTTAATAGAGCTGCACATTTAGTGACGAGACAGACTTTTACATACTTGCGATATGGGTACGTAAATGCTTAGAATTCGGTGACAGATATAAGGGGGCCTCCCTGATCCGCGGCCCAGCCCATTTTCAGATTTCAAATTTGGATGATAGGTAATCTTCTTTATTTTTTTGGGTGTAATTAGGATAAATGTTTATCGTCGATAAAAATAGTTAATCTAGTACATTAAACCATTTTGAATCTACCGCTAGTTAAAATTTCGAAAATTAAAATGGTCACCGGGGGAGCCGACTCGCTGATCCCAATAGGCAATAGATTGTACAAACTAAAATAAATGTGGGAGACTTTATGAATGCGCCTGGAGCTAACTCCACGAGCTGTTCAATCACATTGATATCATCTCACGTCACTCCCCCCACCCTTCTTCTTCTTCACTCTATCTACCCCTTTGCTTTCAACAAGTAATAGTTTTGATATGTACGACTAACGTTGTCTCGCTGAGTTGGTTCGTAACTGATACCTCCGACAAAAAAAAAAAAGAATTGACATGTAACAAGTTGCCTCATTTGCTAAATTAATTTTCAATAATGTTTTAATTGTCAGCATAGTGATTTTTGTTTATTCGTAATTCTGTAAATTTTCTTCCCACTTTAAGTGGTTGTTCGATTTTAATACCATTTATAAAATGTGTTAAATTCGAACCAGTTGTCTTTATAAAACTCTACCACTCCACTCTAGAAATATTACAAAAGCATAATCATTGATGAGACTTGAGTTAAAAAAAGGAGGGACATTTATAAGAAAAAACTACTCACTATTTTGTTTGGTAAATTCGAATGGGCCAAAGTATTGGTCCTCTGGTGAAGCCTGCCATAGAAAGCCCGTTAAGTGCGTATCGGCCCGACAGCCCATCATTCCGTTATCCATTCCGGAAAAGGAAAGCAATGGTATAAATTAGTAGGCCTTCTTTCTGTTTCTGCAATTGCAAATCGAGAATTTCTTCTTCGTGACAGAACGAGCTCTGTGACGAACATCTTTTACGGTTTCGAAGCTCTCCGCTCTCTCTCAATCCTTCCATTCCATAATCAGGCTTACCTTCTTCTGTGCCAATACCAGATTACCAGGTATCTACCTTACTCTCCACTCTTTACTCGCTCGCTTCTTTTCGCTCATGTTGCCGATTGAGGCCCTGGTGTTTGATTCTTTGTTTTTTCTACTGCTTGCTTTTGAATTAGGTTGCGATCATGGATCTTTGGAAGGAATTGGAGCCAGACTGATCGAAGATCAATGCCTTACCCCTACTCGGGGAGAATTTATCTTGAACTATTCAATCTTCCTTGCTTAGGGTTTCATTACTCTCTGTTTATTAAGTATTTCTTTTACATGCGATTTCATAATGTGTGTTTCTAATTTGTGCGTTTACGTGAGGTGGAGAAGCTCAATAATGAATCTATTAGTGTAGTAAGTAATGGAGAAGTGTCGATGGTAAAAAAAATCTCTAGGGAGAATCTTTCAAGGTGAAAGTTCTGACTCAGATTCTGGGGACATTGATGATGATGATGAAGAGAGACAAGTAGAAGATGAAGATGATGAACAATTCATGAAGAGGGTAAAAATGACAAAGGCAGAGAAACTTTCAATCGTCGACCATTCAAAAGTAGACTACGATCCTTTTAGGAAAAATTTCTACACCGAAATGAAGGAGATCTCAAGGATGACTACTGAGGAGGTTTCTGCTTACAGGAAACAGCTAGAACTTAAGACACACGGGAAGGACGTGCCGAAGCCAATTAGAACATGGCACCTAACTGGCTTCACTACAAAGATCATCGACACCATAAAGAAGCTCGAGTACGAGAAGCCAATGCCGATTCAAGCGCATGCCTTTCCCGTGATTATGAGTGGAAGAGACTGCATAGGAATTGCCAAAACCGGCTCCAGCAAAACCCTTGCATTTGTGCTGCCAATGCTGAGACATATCAAGGGCCAATCACCCGTGGAAGCTGGAGATGGATCAATTGGGTTGATAATGGAGCCGACTAGAGAACTTGTCCAGCAAATCCACGGTGTTGTTAACAAGTTTGCTAAAGCTCTTCGGCTTAGATCTGTTGCTGTATATGGCGGTTCTGGGATTGCACAACAAATTAGCGAACTAAAGCGAGGTACTGAGATTGTTGTCTGCACACCAGGAAGAATGATTTGACATATTGTGCACAAACGGCGGGAGGATTACGAATCTCCATAGATTCACGTATCTGGTCATGGACGAGGCTGATCGAATGTTTGACATGGGTTTTGAACCTCAGATCGCTAGGATTGTGCATAACATACGTCCCATCGTCAAACCGTTCTGTTTTCCGCCACCTTCCCGCAGAAGGTGGATAACTTGGCACGCAAGGTATTGAACAAACCCGTGAAGATACAAGAAGCTGGTGGGAGGAGTGTGGTGAATAAGGACATAACCCAGCTGGTTGAGGTTAGGCCGGAGAAAGATAGGATCTTTAGACTGTTAGAGCTTCTGGGTGAACGAGATTCCGAGAATGGGAAGAATAAAATCATAGTGTTTGTCGAGAAACAGGAGAAATGCGACGAGCTATTTCGAACTCTGTTGATGTATGGCCATCCTTGTCTTTCTTTCCATGGAGGGAAAGACCAGCAGGATCGTGAATCGATGATTTCCAATTTCAAGAACAACGTTTGCAGTGTACTAATTGCGATGAGTATCGCGGCCAGGGGACTGGACGTGGAGGATGTCGAGTTAGTGGTCAATTACAACGTCCCGAACCACTATGAAGATTATGTTCACCGTGTTGGGAGAACAGGGCCAGCTGGTCGCAAAGGCTGTGCAATCACTTTTGTGTCCGAGGATGATGCGAAATACGCTCAGGATCTTGTGAAGGCGTTGGAGCTCTCGGGGCATGCCGTGCCAGAGGATTTGAGATGTCTTGCTGGCGGGTTCATGGCGAAAGTGAGTCAGGGGCTCGAGCTGGCTTGTCGGGGGTCTGGCTATGGTGGAAGCGGGTTCAAGTTTGACCAAGAGGAGGAGGAGAAGAGGGTTGCAGTTAAGAAAGCACAGGCGAAAGAGTACGGCTTTGAGAAAGATGAGGAGGAGGAAGAAAACACGATTTCGGCAAATGATGATATCGATGAAGGAATTAGGATGTCAGGGGACAATGGAATTGCGAGAGCACTTGCTGCGGCCATGAAGGTGCAAGGTGAGCATTATGAAGCGGAGTTGGAGATCAATGATTTCCCACAGAATGCTAGGTGGAAGGTGACGCACAAGGCTATGCTGGGACCGATTTCGGAATGGACCGGAGCTGCCATCACGACGAGAGGACGGTACATCCAACTGGGGTGTGTGGCAGTTGGGGGTGAGCAGAAGCTCTACTTGTTCCTCGAAGGTTCGAATGAAGCTTCGGTGAAGAGAGCCAAGGCTGAGCTAAAGCGAGTGCTTGAAAGCGTTACTACTAGCCACACACAACCTGGTAGATACTCTCTTGTTTAACAAGAGCGTATGTTACAAGTGAGTCATAGATACATATCAGCAGTGTTGAATGAGTAAAAAAAACAACTTTAATTTGTAAAAATCAAAAGTATCAATGACAACGTTAATGCTCTTTAGTAAATTTTCATGCCATATTAAATATATTGTTAGGTTCTAACTAGATCGTGCCTGACTTGTTGGTTGAAAATCGAATGAATTAAAGCATTGTTTGTTTGAAACATTCTAAAAGAAAAACATATTTGTTGTTAATGAAAGACATAGTTAGATCATGAGTATTGTACAATCCTAATGCATGTGTTTTTAGGTAGAATCCTAAAAAATGAATAGCATGTGCATTACCACGATACCAAATACATTAACTTGTAAATCCTTAGGCAAAATCTTAAAAAGTGAGTAGTCTGTGCATTACCACGACACTAGACACATTAGCCTGTAAATCCTTCAATATCTTAATGTGATTTTGTAAATTTAAGAATCATGTGCAATTTGAATGATAATTTTAACTATTATTATGGTTACTCAGCCAAACCAAAAGAGTGAAACAAAGTTAAATTGGTAGAGTACATTTAAGTTGTGTGTAGATACAAAAATTAAATACACGTACGGGTAAGATGTGGATAATAAAATATCATCTGTTAAACCGTAATAAAATTCTAAACGTTCAATCAATTTATTATTTGATTAAGTCATGACTGTAGCCCGCGCATTGCCGCGGCTCCACCAATCACATCATCTTGTTTTTTATATTTTATTTGGGGAAGGTTATGAAAAAAAGAAAGGTGTTCCTGCGATAATTGCATGGAGCCTTTTATGGGTTGACGTGAAAATGGGAAAAATTTCTTGAATGTGCTTGAAATTTTTATGATATAGTAGATTTCAAGATACCATAGAATATTTTTTTTTAAAAGTACATTATAGATTATATATTAATTGAACTCTTTTAGCATCATTGACTTTGTAAGTCGAACCTTATATTATTTCGATTTAAGATGTTCATATATATTTTACAACGATTTGAGATATTGAATAAATTGTATATTAAGCTCGTTTACATTGACTGTGAACAATATGATTGAATATAGTTAAAAAATTTAATGCGTCGTGTATCTATAAGTACTGTTTACTAGTTTGATTGTGCTCTACATAACTTTCAATGATAGATGAATATTTTTTATCAAAAATAAATTAAGCATATCAAAATTGATCTCATTAGATTTGAAACATTATAATGAACACCATTTATAAAGATAACAATATATTTTAAGTAATACATAAAAATTTATGAAAGATAAATAAATTTAAAGGGATAAAATATTAGAAAAAATTAAAATACTAAATTTTCTTTTGCTGCAACTGTTCACATTTTTTTAATAAAAAAATTAGTTGAGAAAGTGGAGAAAAGATATAATTAGTGGGATGAAGAAAAAAATGAAATTAATAAAAATTGATAAAAGTGTCATATGTTAAATAGTTTTAACTATATTTATATATATATCGCTTTAGATATCAATGACAAATGTCAATAACCTAATTGCAAATGGAAAAACATAGTAATAATTGGGAATAATACTAATTTACAAGAAGATAGTATGTCATGGGTCATGGTAAAATAATTGGCCAACTGTTGTCTACATGATCTCATACTCTTGTAGAAACCTAAATATTTTAAAAATTAGAGAAGACCTTGAAAGGTCGACTAATTATAAGTCTCTTAGTTTATGGACATGAAGTCTATATTTTTTACTAATTATTTAACTTTAAAAAATTCAATTGGAAATTCATATTTCAGTACGTACGCAATGTATTGATAATTTCATGGACGGAGGAGACACATGATGTGGTACATTACTCTATCCTAACACAACCAAGTCGTTGAAATGTCAAAACAAAGTACAAATTAAACAACTTGTAAAGTATAAGTGGGCAAGTAATTATTTATTGTTCCTTCTTTACTCCGTAAGTAACATCAAGTCGTTACAGATATGGTTCAAGGTCAGCTTCTTAATCCTATCCCGAGTTTGATTTTGGGTGAAGGTGGATTATCCTGATACGTGTCCGGAACATACCTTGACTATAATTTGTCCATACCGTTCTAGATTATTCCACCTAAACGACATCCATGCTCGAGGTTTTAATCGAGTCAATCACAAACATATTCTGACAAAACTCATTTAAAATCAAATCGAACTGCATCAGGCTAGACACTAGTTAGAGACTGTTAGTGCTGAGTGTTGACTGCATGGTTTTCTTATGGTGTTTGGGTTTGGGGTGGTTGGTGGTGGGGGATAACGGAACCCACAAATGATGGGGTTGAATGAGAGATATTTGTAAATTACCTTGTTAACTTGTTTGACACGTCATATTTGGCTGAGTGGTTCACCAGATTTTGTATACATATCCTTCATAATAGTGGCATTGTCAACGATAATTTTATTTAACCCTTGATCCAGCTTGTTAGGTATGATTGTCGATTGATCATCGTGTGTTGGATTTGGCTACAAAATAGAATCGTTTTTCGTCAATTTTAATTATATAGGACTCATTATTTCATAAAAAATTTGAAACATTATTCCTATACATGTTCGTATCGTTCCAAATTCTAATGATCACTTCCTTTTCGATATGTGTTCTCGTATGCTAAGTTTATCAAAAAATAAACCCTCTTCAGACACATGGTCGCCCATGTCGTTCTGAAAACCCCTAGACAAAATTATTTTTAAAAGCTAAGATGTTTGACGACGATGATAGATGGACCTGTTGTCGTCGGAGAAGAAAACCTACAAGATGATATATTGTAGAGTTGCCGGCGAAAGAGACGCGATATCGCTTGAGAAGAAGATGTGATGTTTCTGAAGAAAAAAAATTGTTATCGCAGGAGTAGTAATCCATTTTTTGTCGTAGTCACCGGATTATGGAAGAGAGTGTTTGAAGGTTTTGTAATTTTATGAAAGTTAGAGTGAATAATTTAAAAGCGTAACGTGTCAAATAGCGATCTAAATTAATTATCATAAATACATATATGTATTTTGTCTCATCGTTACTGGCGTGTAAGTTTGAAATCTAAACAACTATATAAAGCATTAATTAATATAATAAAATTGAAGATATGGATTAGCTCCTCTACAGATCATATACGTAAACCTTACTTAGCGTCCACTCAATAGCATATTCGGATCCCAGCTAGCACATCTCACCTGCTAATTCCCTATGCCACTGCCACTCCAATCGTAATTCACCTTTTTAACTATGTTTTTGTCAAAGTAAATTTTAGGTTGTCGTTCATCACCTTAAAATGAGATCGGTGATACTATCATAAGAGTGTTAGAATGATTGTGTATTCTGGGTTTCAAACTCATAATTTATGGGAACAAAGTCATATACTACAGTCACTCGACCATAACCTGGTTAGTTGGCGGACTTCCATGATCGTTGGGACTGCATCTACCGCTCGGCGTAGTAAACAGACGACACGCAAAGAGTTAAATGACACTCGTACGCTTTTCTATACCGATTTCTCAAAACGTTAATTAAAGTGCATCATAATAACTATTTAATTTTTCGTCATCTCGAAACAACAGCTACTTGCCTAATCTCCGAACCAACTAAATTGTCCGGTTAATGAGAGCTAAATAAGTACTAGTTTCCAGGAAATCTCCACCTCCCTTCAAAATTCTTATCAGTCGACTAGACAAATGCCAACTGTTTCCCTTCGAAACAACTGTATTCACTAATTATTCCTAAAACAAAAACAGAGTTTGACCGTTTCCAGAGAATTACATAATATAATATTAGAGACAATTTACAGGCACTAAAGTTGAAATTTTAAATTTAAAAATGGGTTAGGTTAAATAACTGATGTCATAGCTTAACGGTAACAAGCAATTAATAAATTCGTTTTAAAAACCACCGTTGTATGTCAGTGTATAGCTTCTGTGAGGTTTCTGGAAATATTATTAGCTATATGTTAAACGACATAACATTATCGTTTGGGACAAATTGATGATGTTATAATATGTGACGACGTGTAAATGGTCTACTGACTGTACCCTAATACCTGTACATGTTTTTTTAATGATGTAGAATCAATGATTTGATTAGGTCTCGTTTATTGATCATAAATTAAATCATTTCGTGATAACGGTGTATGTTGATGGAGATAATTAACGAGACTTCCATTATGACCTCTTGTTTATTCCCTAAGTGGCTCAATCGGTCGATAGTGCAAGCCGACCTCCACATCTTAGAGAGTTCGCTCTTTCAAGCATGTAATTTGTTATGAATGGTTGCTTTTTAATAATTTGAATAGTTAACTATTTGGTTAAACTAATTTTGATATCATGTCATGAACATGACGATTGCATCTTAATAATTCTATTGTTGACCAATAGGTCAAACCAGCTCTGATATTATGTCATGAATTTTTGCATTTTAATAAGGGTGATGTTATATATAGTCCGTATTTTACTTTGTGCAGTCCGTATTTTACTGCAAAATAGACTATTATATCCTTAATAAAAAAATTACAAACTAAGTCCGTGTTTACTTTGTACAATTCATTTTTACTAACGCAGTCCAGTTTTACTTTTTTACAATCCGTTTTTGCTTCCTACAATCCGTTTTCTTAATACAGTCCTTTTTTCGTAAAGCTCTTGTTATCTAATTATTTTCTATCATTTTTAAATTGTTAATTACTATTCTATTATTCCAACGTTAGTTTTGTTTTAGTCTATTGTCATTTGTATGTTACCCTGATATTATTATAGGATGGTAGTGAACAATATTTCAAATATTACTATGTTATTAGTCTCATGCTAGTTAAATGTTATTCCAGTATTAATCTTATTTTAGTTCATTGCCACTCACATATTACTCCGACATTATTATATGATGATAGTAAACAATATATTACATATTATTACATTATTAGACTCATATTACTCCGACATTATTATATATATCTTAGTTATATATTAAATTTATTCTATAAAAAATAAGCCGTCCGCACCGGAGCTATACCGGTACTGGTACAAGATGGACCTGCATGGCTTTCCCATCATTTGTCCTGGAACCTTATTATCTACCCTAGCCCCTAGCTACTTGGTTCGTTGGTTTTATCGACTCAAAACCAAACATGAACAAAGATTCGTCTGGGAATTTAGCAGCCGGGACCAAACTAAATTGCCAGCTAGCTTAGCTTTATCGATATCTGTTTCCCACTTTTTTTTCTTTTGACTAGTAGTAGTAGCAGTAGTAATCTCTAGCTTCATTATTTGGCTACGAAATACGACAAAAATGGTCTGGGGCCGGGGAGAGGCGGCTAATAGCTAGGCGAGAGTTTCTGATATATTCTTCCATCACCATGGCCCGCCGGCGACTAAACTAAACTCCGACTATATAAAGCTCAACAGAAGCAGACACGTGCCCACGTGTCATAATGCACCTACTGCTCCCCAACATGCATGGCTCCGGCCGGCCCCACCACTCTCGATCGTCTGCATTTTAACGCTACTTTAGGAATAGTTGGTACTTTAAATTGTTTATTCTCTATAACTGAGATTTGGCATGGTGGGATCGATATTGTGCCACTTGTTGTGTCTTCACTACTACTACTTGTAAATAACCAAATACAAATGGGGTCTTATTATTTTCCAATTTTGAGTTTTGTGTGTATTTCGAAAAATAAAGTGACATTATTTTCCCTCTTTCGTTGTTGGTGTTATTAGGATCAGGCCGATTTGTTTGAATAGACTTCACAAATCTTAAGAGCATGCATGTTTGCTTCGTTTTTATGTTTTGGGTGGAACTGATATTTCTTTAAATTTTCTTTTTTTAAGAAAAAGTAAAATATAAAAATTTGTGTATTTGAAAGAAAAATTGAGTTTTAAAACACCGTAAATAAAATTCAACAAAACTGATGACTTGTTTGGGGTTTTAAAGGGTGATGCTATATACAGTTGGTATTTTATTTTATTTAGTTCGTATTTTATTGTAAATGGACTATTATACCTTTAATGAAAAAAATTATACATTCAGTCAGTTTTTACTTTGTGCAGTTCAATTTTACTCATGCAGTCTAGTTTTAATTTTTTTCCAGTCGTTTTTACTCGTACAATCCGTTTTTATTAATGTAGTCTTTTTTTATAAATAAATATTCTGAAAGTTATAAATAAAAAATGGAGTTGAATAAATATTACTTACCAAGTACTTTTAAAAGAATTAACATATTTTAAAAAAATAATTACAAAAATTATAAATAAAAATAAAAAGAAAATATATGTATCTTCCGTATATTCAAAAAATAATAAGTATTTATTTTCAAATTTTTATTTATAAATTTTATTTTCGAAAATTATAAATAAATATATCTTGCAAATATTATATAAAATAAATTGTAATTAGTAAAATAGACCGTACAAAGTAAAAATGGATTGTATTAGTAAAAACGGATTGTACGAAATAAAATTGGATTGTGTTCGTAAAAACGGATTGCACGAATGAATTTTTTTAATTAAGGGTATTTTAGTTCATTTATAGACTGCACGAAGTAAAAGACGGACTGTATATAACATTGGGCTTTTTAAATTATGATTTTTTTACCATTTTAATTTTCCAACACTAATCATATTTGTATAAGGTTTACAGTTGATTTTGTAAGAAAGCTAGGATAATATTAAATGAAATTTCAACCATAAATAAACAATTTTTTAACAATAGTTTTGAAAAATGTAAATACAGTCATTTCAAAACCTACGTCTTAAAAAATACCAATTCTAAAAACATAATGATCAAACATGGCGTAAATATTTTATCATGTAGTTTAATAATCTGTTTTAAAAATTTCTCTAATAATATCTTTCATCCAATATAATTGAATTATATGAATCTAAAAGTAGTTTGAAGACGATTTTTCACAGAGACACAATTAAAAAATGAAATGGTAATTTATTTATTTTTATTTTTAAAATTGAAAATAGTAATTTATTAAATGACCTAACTTTGAATTTTTCGTTAGACTCGTCGATCCACTAGAAAATCTCTATAAAAGCACCTCCTAATTTAACGTCGTTGAACCATGCATGCACTAAAAACTAAAAAGATGGTTTATTTTCAATCTTTCAAATTAAAGTTTGCAATTTATAATTCGACTCGAAAGTAAAATGATGAGTGGACAATTAACCCTATGAATCACTAGCTTGTTCCTGCCTTCCAGGTACATAAAGGTAATACAGATTTGAAGAAAAGCCAAGAAAAAAATATAAAGTAAATTGATTAAGGAATCTAATAATATATATATATATATATATATATTGTTCTTTTCCACAACTTATAGCCCAAAGGAAACATAGAGAACATGCAGGAAGTATATATAGGCGGCTAAACCAACCAAAGGGATGGCTGCTTCCAAGAGGGAAAATACTATATATTTAGATAAGGGTATTTTATTTATTTTACTAATTAGATAGCTAGGTAGAGACCAAATCAAATGGATTTTTTTTTATAGAGAAACCCAACCAAACATCTAGACAAAATTTAGGCAAGGTTAAATAATAGAAAATTGATCGTGAAAAATTCAGTTAGTGAAATTGATAAGGAAAATAGTTAAGTTGTAGACGCTGAAATTATAAAATTGGCACAAATGAGCAAGGAAATTAACTACAGCGCTGGCTTTTTTTATAGATATGTGAGTAAATTTAATTAATCTCATAATTTCTAGCGCGGAACTCATGAAATTTAACGAGCAGAATAGCATGTTAGTGACCATTGGTGCCCCTCTCCTCTAAAAATTGAATAGCTCATCTAGAATCCTATTGTCAAATAATACGAAGGGCTCCAAACTATCTGGCGATTTCAAAACTCTCTATAATGTCTCGCAATTCAACTCGAGTTAATGTTGCAAACACCCAAATTACCTATAAATGACATTTATTAATTATAGCCAAAAGTGGCAAGACAGCGACTTAAAATTATTCCTTTCGACATTTTGTTTAAATTAATTGATTATTTAAATTATTAAACATGTTGGGCCAACATCTAAATTTATCCCAAAAAAATAATAAGGTCACTACGTAAATAAAAAATTTGTCTAGTTTTGTCCGTCCAACTACCATCCACTGCAACAAAAGATTCAGAAAATTACAAAATTCAAATAAGGCGGTTAAAAATAAATCAGTTCCGATGGATATATAAATAGGTTATGAAATTAAATAAATAAGTAAATGATTTTGGGCCGGTTGGTTTTCAGACCAATTTCACTATGCTCAAAATAAACCGGTCAATGGAAAAACCGATTTCCACTACACCGTTCGTCCTCACTTGAAATCTGCAATCGACCTACGATCCTCACTGCAATTCTGCAACCAATTTCCTAACCAGAGTCATGGAGAGTCAATGGAAAAATCGATTTCTGGTAACCGTTTGTCCTCCGACCTCCGCGCCTCTCTTTGATTCCGCAATCGATCAGTTTATCTCTTCGTCGAGATACACCGAGTTAAATTGAACAAATATTTTTGAGTCGTAATTTACGGAAAATATATGGCAAGATAAGATATAAATCTAAAATATTAGTCATCGTGCACAACATTTTTTTTGGCTCTTCATTGAACTTGCGGGTTGCTAAAAGCCAAAGGGAGAAAAGGTTGTATTGATGCATCGATTGATTCCAAATTGTATGGCCCAGTTCTTATTGCTTTCAAAGGTTAATCACGACGGTCAGTGATATAGTTTAAAACTCATGATTTTTATATTGAATTAGTGTCCTCGTTTTAGAATTATTACATATGGCTCGTCTGATCGTGAGGGGAGCTTTCGCATCATAGTGATAGGTTTGCAAGCCAATTTTCGATTTGCATGTCCTCCGGTTCGAGTGCTTGATATGCTGACCCGAGCGCATTACTATCCAATGACTCAACATTACATACTGCACCGGCTCAGAGTGATAAATGTAGAGAATACACAAATAGTAATAGATTTGAAATAAACGAAAATAACTCATGATATATGATTATATCATTGAAAGGCAAGACTGGTGAAGTTAATTACTTTTATCCTAAGTGAAAATTACTTCACCATCAAGTTGTTAGTATAGAGATTAAAAACTAGTGGGAGCCATGCATAGAAGCAAATTAGTGAGATGTGTGGAGGGGTAGAGCTTAGCTTGCTCATTTGGGATGATGTAAGTACTTCACCAATATTTTCTACCTAATTCCAACCCCACCTTTCACTTTCTCTAGGGCTGACTATGCTATCTATATACATACATACATACATTGCATTCCTAATTAAATTGATGATTTGTTATCGACCGGTGAGTAAATTATTCACTGTGTTGTTTATATGAATTGGCTAACCAACATAATATGTATCATTTATATATAGCAATTGAGTAGTTTCACCAACGGACTGGTACATAATACACAACTCAATCGATAAATGAGTGAACATGTTAGATATCGCAAAACCAATTCCCGAGTTATAATTTTGAACATAAATAAAGTAAAACCCCCTCCCGATAATGCAGCATTTTCCTTTGAGCTTCCAGAGTACATATTTACATAGTTGTCAATGTTACAAATCATGGAGTAGGTATTAACAACTAATAACTAATGCACATGCTGAATCCATGGATATAGTAAAGACTTATTGAGTTATGCTATTATCACACGGCATTGACTCCAGAAACAAAAGATAAGGGATCGTTTGGACTTTTCAATAAAATCCCAAAATTTAAATTTCCCAACACTAAAAAACATTCTGAAAGACACACAAGAGGGGGGCCTGGCCTGCTTGATCATTCAATATTTTGCCATTTGGGAGAAGGAAGAAAAAGAAATGAAATTTAATTGAAGATTGATTGCCGTACAAGACTTTTTGAATAATAGCCAGCCCTGTTCTTCCGGTGACAGCTACTTGTAGATGGCTTTTGAATTTTGATGAGCAAATTTGATTAATTAGAAGCCGGATTAGTGTTAGCATTTCCCAGATGGTGTTTTATTATTTGAGCTTTGTTTTGGACAAATTTTGCCACATTATTTTTCCATCCCATGTGCCGCCCATTGTTTGTAATTGGGGATGGTTCAGGTTTGATTTATTGTCTACCAATCATGAACAAACGTGGCCTATTCGTGGATTTTCTTCTCACATTTTGTGATATTTGGTTCTCCTCTGCATTTTGTTTTAAAAGTTGAATCTATCTTTTTGTGAACGAGATAAGACAATAATGGTTTGATTTAGAGATTTGATATACCAAGTTCAATGATGGAATTAGGGCCGGCAAATTTGGGCCACAGCCCTGGGTCCCTCGTCCCAGAGTGCCGTATTCTTATGTAGAATTCATCAATTTCCAAATTTTTTCCATAGTGTGCTTTGAATATTTGCCGGGTATATTTTTAAACTAATCCAATGTTAAATTATTATTTAAAATTTAATCATTAGATAAGGTCATTTTAACTTGAGGCTAAGCTCATTAATAGATAATAATATATCAAATTTAAATGCATAATTAATCTATTAGTTAGTAATAATTATAAATTTAATTCAAATAAATCAAATTTTGAAGTAAATTTTTTTATTGTGGCACATTTAAAATTGGTTGAACAAAAAATTTATAATGAATGTCTTTCTTGTATATTTTTAACATAGTATTAGGTAAAAGTAATTGATTCAGCAATTGATTATTCGATATACAAATATTCAATCCAAATCCAACTTGATGCATATTTCAATCGTGATTACACCCTTAATTCTACTATTATTAATGAAAAATATTTCCGATCATCTCGATTCTGCCATTAGCACCTAACACTGAACTGAAATATGTATCACTATTTACATCACTTGGGAACACCTCAGGCTCTTTTGAAGAATTTTGTTCGGGCAAAAACTTGCATTGGACTCCATAGATAATAGTCTGAGTTAAGGCTGAAACTCTAGCGTACCCAATAATTATGGTAAAATGAACGACCAAGAAAATGAAAGAAAGGACACTTGTAAGGATTCAATTCCATCTTGAAAAGTCTTTTTCATCATACTTAGCAAGGCGTTGACTTTTTTGAAAGTTATCCCATCCATAATCTTCACGTAATTCTCACAAAACTTCGTTAATTAACCAAGAAAATAGGTGCATAATCACTTCATGTTTAATTGTTTCCTTAATCATCTCCGAGTATCACTCCCCGTCTAATTAGCGGAAAGGATACTCTGGGTATTGACATTGATCACAATCATATGCAAGTGATCGTATTCAATATGTCTAGAGTCGGATTTTTTAAAATCTACCTCAAGTCCATGCCTAATTTTTATAAATTTCATAACGAAAAATGTGTTATCGTGAAATTCCTTTCCAATCGGTCATAAATCAGTCCCAACTAAACATTGCACAAAGGATCTATAGAGACTATAGCCAATGAGCAAAAGTAAAGGGGAACATGATGAGCATGCACAAAGTGGTCACAACCTAGCTAGCTATATTGTCTCAAGAGAGAAACATGTGGTCCATTGACCTAACCAATCTTGAGGAATATATGTGGGGAGACAGAGAGACAGATCACCAATGTACTTAGTTTAGTTAGTTTTATAGAGAATGTCTATTGGGGGGAGATCACAATTGGCCACTTGATGGTTATAACTTCACATGGTGCCATCTCACAAATTGTGAAAATCACATGGTTAGTACTTCTAATTAATATACATATGGTTAATTTCCCTGCTAGTGTGCTCCCTCGTGGAAAAAAAAAAATTGAGATCGATCTTCCTATCTTGGAGATCAGAAGTTAGGGTGATGATAAATTAATTAAACAAAAAAGAAAGACTTTATCATAACTGGCAAAATCCGATTTAATTTAACAAGGTAAATTTCGAGTTGATTATATATATTTTAGGGTATGAGTATGAGTATATATAGAGGGTTGATATTGAAGCATTCTGGGAGAAATCAAAACCTATCAATTTAAGCATTTATGAAACTATTTTTGTAATGAGATCTTTTTATGTACCGAATAATTGATTAGTTTATTATTAATAGATATGGTATATGAAATAACCAAATTTTTTAGTTATATAATTTTATAAGGTTTAAATACTTGAAAGCTGATATAGTTTATTAATGTTTTTTTTTAATTTTAATATTTTTTCTAGTACGGTTATAATAGGAAATTGCTTTAAAATCGACGGACAAAGGTGAACTATGGTATTTATTACTTGAAAAATTATATATGGTAGATTACCCGAACCCAAAACTAGAAGGCATTATATATGTTGTTTAATGTAGACTAAGGAAATGGAAGATGAGCGGGAGGATAAGATCATCAGATGAAATTATTTGAAGGTTTAAAAAGAAAAAGATGGAGGAATAAAAATATAGCAGGACAAGGAGTGGAATCTTGAATTAAACAAAGACTTGGGAAATTGTTTAGAAGAAAAAGGCATGAATTAGCATTGCATATTAATTCATTATTATTCTATTAAAATGTAATAAAATGGGGTTAGTTAAGGACTAGCTTTCTCAAAATTCAACAGAATAGACAGAAATTTGAGCTAGGAATCCAAGAGATCAAACAGAATTCATCAAAGGCCAGCTACAAAATTAAAACTATATAATAATAATAAAAAAATATACCATGAACACATCATACTCCCATTTGCCACAAACAAATCCCAAATTCAATTATCACCCAATAAGAAGAAGAAGAAGAAGAAGAAAATAAAAAGAAAAAGAAAAAGAAAAAGAAATTGGTCCCCCTGTTGATAGCTACTCCTCAACGACTAAATGAAATGCCATCCTTGTTTTGCTATATATATTCTTTGTTTCATGCAGACTAAAACTCATCCACTCCCCCCCTAATTACTAAACCCACTTCTTCCCCTCTCTCTTCATCTTTTCTAAAAAGATTACCCCCTTAATAACCACACACAATTTGGGGCTGCAGGGGATCAACTGCTGATCTCCGGTCAACTAAATGGCGACTTCCGGTGGCCGCCGAATGGGTTTGCTTTGGCCCCATTTGGTCGTGGCTGTAGCCTTGGCTATCTTTGCATCCAATGTGGGTTCTGTGGCTGGTGATGCTGCCTACGTTTACTCCTCTCCTCCTCCTCCGTATGAGTACAAATCGCCGCCACCTCCTTCCCCGTCACCTCCTCCTCCTTATGTTTACAAGTCGCCGCCACCACCTTCACCGTCCCCTCCACCACCTTACGTGTACAAGTCGCCGCCGCCACCTTCCCCGTCTCCACCACCACCATATGAGTACAAATCTCCTCCTCCACCATCACCGTCACCTCCGCCACCTTACGAGTACAAGTCTCCCCCTCCTCCTTCACCGTCACCACCGCCACCATACGAGTATAAGTCTCCCCCTCCTCCTTCACCGTCACCTCCGCCACCTTACGAATACAAATCTCCACCACCTCCATCGCCGTCACCACCGCCACCATACTACTACAAGTCGCCGCCGCCGCCTTCACCCTCTCCTCCTCCACCATACTACTACAAATCTCCACCACCTCCGTCTCCATCGCCACCACCGCCATACCACTACTCTTCTCCACCACCACCTAAAAAATCACCTCCACCACCGTATTATTACAAATCTCCACCACCACCTTCGCCATCTCCACCGCCTCCTTATCACTACTCTTCTCCACCGCCACCAAAGAAATCACCTCCTCCGCCATACTACTACAAATCTCCACCACCACCTTCACCATCTCCTCCACCACCTTACCACTACTCCTCTCCACCACCACCTAAGAAATCACCTCCACCACCATACTACTACAAGTCTCCACCACCACCTTCACCCTCTCCTCCACCATCGTACTACTATAAGTCTCCGCCGCCACCATCACCCTCTCCTCCGCCACCATACTACTATAAATCCCCGCCTCCACCATCCCCATCTCCTCCACCACCGTACTACTACAAGTCCCCACCACCACCTTCACCGTCTCCACCACCACCATACTACTACAAATCTCCACCGCCGCCATCACCATCACCTCCCCCACCATACTACTACAAATCCCCACCACCACCCGCAAAATCTCCCCCACCACCACCGTACTACTACAAGTCTCCGCCACCACCCAAGGCTTACCCTCCTCCTTACCACTACACATCACCGCCGCCGCCGGCAGTCTATCCCCATGAGCTGACTATCAAGGTTGTCGGAAAAGTGTATTGCTATAGATGTTATGACTGGGCTTACCCAACGAAGTCACACGACAAGAAGCACCTTAAAGGTATAATAATTATTTAATAACTTCCCATTAGATGAAATATAGTTATTTGTAATGCATGATAAATTTATCATATGTATATGGCGCTATACAAATGCTAATTCCCACTGAGAATCAACATAAAAATCCTCACCAGATTTCTGCATGTTTTTGGCATATATGTTCTGGTGGACTTAGTATTATTTTGTATAATTAAAAACGAATTAAAACAGCTCTTTGATTGTCCCATTTGCCAAAGTATTAAAGCCCACCAAGTCAGAGTCATATTTGGCAATTGGCATCTCTGTTTTCCCCCTTTTTTTTACTTATTTAAAAATACTGAAATACCTACTCAGTGGAAAATAATATGGAAATGATTATTTTAAGGTTGTCACGTAGTAACGTGCTTGACCACTGACAAATAAGACTAAACAAATATAATTAGTTGAGGAAATTGTGATGCTGACGTGTGATGTTGATTGTCTCTAACGACTTTTCTCTCCGACAGGAGCCGTGGTGGAAGTAACTTGCAAGGCAGGGGAAAAGGAAATCAAGGCGTACGGGAAGACCAAAATCAACGGCAAATATAGCATCACCGTCGACGGATTTGAGTACGGCAAATATGGAGCCAAGGCTTGCACAGCTAAGCTTCACGCGCCGCACAAGGGTTCCAAGTGTAGCATCCCGACCAAGCTTCACGGCGGAAACAAGGGTGCCGAGCTGAAAGTGAAGTCCAAGGATTACCACTTGATTGTGTTGCAGGCTAAGTCCTTTGCTTATGCTCCTAAGAAGCCTTACGGAGAGTGTGACAAGCCTAAGCCAAAACCCACACCTCCTCCTTACTATTACAAGTCTCCACCACCACCATCACCTAAACCATACTACTACAAATCCCCGCCTCCTCCTCCTCCAACTTACGTGTACAAGTCCCCGCCACCACCGGCTTACGTGTACAAGTCACCACCACCACCGGCTTACGTATACAAGTCGCCGCCACCTCCTTCACCTAAGCCATACTACTACAAGTCACCACCTCCTCCGACTTACGTCTACAAGTCTCCACCACCACCTGCTTACGTGTACAAGTCCCCGCCACCTCCTTCACCTAAGCCATACTACTACAAGTCACCACCTCCTCCGACTTACGTCTACAAGTCTCCACCACCACCTGCTTACGTGTACAAGTCCCCGCCGCCTCCTTCACCTAAGCCATACTACTACAAGTCGCCACCTCCGCCTCCTCCAACTTACGTGTACAAGTCTCCACCACCACCTGCTTACGTGTACAAGTCGCCTCCACCACCGGCATATGTGTACAAGTCACCACCACCTCCTTCACCTAAACCATACTACTACAAGTCACCACCTCCACCATCACAATCTCCTCCTCCGCCATACTACTACAAATCACCACCGCCGCCATCACCTAAGCCATACTACTACAAGTCCCCGCCCCCGCCATCACCTAAGCCGTACTACTACAAGTCTCCCCCTCCACCATCTCCTTCACCGCCACCTCCTTACTACTACAAATCCCCACCACCACCATCACCATCACCACCTCCACCATACTACTACAAGTCTCCTCCCCCACCTTCACCTTCACCGCCTCCTCCTTACTACTATAAATCCCCACCACCTCCTTCCCCATCTCCGCCTCCACCATACTACTACAAGTCCCCACCCCCACCATCACCATCTCCGCCTCCACCGTACTACTACAAATCTCCCCCGCCTCCATCACCATCACCGCCGCCTCCTTATTATTACAAGTCTCCACCACCTCCATCCCCATCGCCACCTCCTCCTTATTACTACAAGTCTCCACCCCCACCATCACCATCTCCCCCGCCCCCGTATTACTACAAGTCTCCCCCTCCTCCATCGCCATCACCGCCTCCTCCTTACTACTACAAGTCCCCTCCTCCTCCGTCGCCATCTCCACCACCACCATACTACTACAAATCTCCTCCACCACCATCTCCCTCACCACCTCCACCATACTACTACAAGTCTCCACCTCCTCCATCACCATCTCCACCACCACCATACTACTACAAATCTCCCCCACCGCCATCACCATCTCCTCCTCCCCCATACTATTACAAGTCACCTCCACCACCATCACCATCACCTCCTCCACCATACTACTACAAATCTCCTCCACCACCGTCCCCATCACCGCCACCTCCTTACTACTACAAGTCCCCTCCCCCACCATCACCCTCACCACCACCACCATACTATTACAAATCCCCACCACCACCATCACCCTCACCTCCACCACCATACTACTACAAGTCCCCTCCCCCACCATCACCCTCACCACCACCACCATACTACTACAAGTCTCCCCCACCACCATCTCCTTCACCTCCACCACCGTACTACTACAAGTCCCCTCCCCCTCCATCTCCCTCACCACCACCACCGTATTACTACAAATCTCCACCACCTCCTTCCCCATCGCCGCCACCTCCTTACCACTACAAGTCTCCCCCACCACCATCACCATCTCCACCACCACCATACTACTACAAGTCCCCTCCTCCTCCCTCACCGTCACCACCGCCACCATACTACTACAAGTCCCCACCACCACCATCGCCATCACCCCCTCCTCCATACCACTACAGCTCACCTCCCCCACCGGTGAAATCACCACCACCACCGGCATACATCTACTCATCTCCCCCACCACCAACCCACTACTAGGCTCAAACGCCTCGGCAACACACCACCAATGTAAGTTCCATGATCATTTCTCCATTCCATCAAACCCTATAATTCATTCCTTAACAGCTTTTCTAACAGTACTACTTTCCATTTCAGATTTAAGAATTGACGATGTAATAAAAGAAGGCTCCAATCATGGTCTGATAAACCCAACATCATCAATTAGTGCCAATAATAACAACAGCCGATATGGTTCAGTATGCAGAGTTGCTATCCTGCACATGGCAATCTTGCTGTGTTCATCATCATCATCATCATCATCAAGTGGAGTTTTGTTCAAGAAGACGACATTTGGGAAATTAAGCAACTATTCTTAGTTATCGGATTTGATGATCAATTGGGTTTGTTCAGAGTTATTTGTTTAGTTGATGTATGTAAAATCTATTTGTTATTTAGTTTTCCAGCTTTAATTTTTTGTTGGGGAGGATTTGGGAAATGCGTGCTTAATTATGTTATGGAAATGCTAATATTATATAAATTATTCAATGTTTATGTTTGGGGAAGCAACGCAACGCAACGCAAAATTGATGTAATTCTAATTTTTTATTGGAGATTCTTCTACTTATGTTTGACCTCCCTGCAGATTGCGAGTAATAAAGTAAACCCATTTCATATTCTGACTTTTCGGTTCAATTTCGATCGAAATTACTTACTCACAAATAAACTTCACTTAGCTTCAATCTTTAGTAGGCCACTACTGATCACGACTATCTTTACATTGCCTAAATCGTTCAGAAATTTGAATCAGACCGGCCAACCAGCTTAACCGGTTTGGTAACGGCCGGGGAGGTTAATTTGTTGCATGCATCAGATGACTTGTCTTGTTGGCATACATATGAATATGTACATCAACTAGGTAGCCGGCCATACATAATTAGGGAAACAGGTTGCAGCAGAAAGTCATAGCTTAGTTAACTCTGGTAAACAAAACAACAATCATTTAGTGGAGGAGTTGAAAATCGAAATCCTAATCATGATTAATCCTCGTCATTAATCTGATCAGCAGCTGTTTACTTTAGAGAAAATGACGACCAATGGAGCAGGTGAATTCCACAGTTGGAACGTCTCTATCGACATTTACGTACATGTGCTTATTTAATATGCGTTTTCCACCTGGCTTACCACTTATTCCAATCTTCAAGAGTAACTCGCTTGCCATAAAAAAATCTAGTGGCTTTGATTTTTATTATCTATTCTGTAGACAACTTTCAAATGATAATGTTGCTACTCATTACTATTTTTGACCTAATAATTGCCCACTTTCTTGCTGGTGACGTTTCAAAAGTTGATGGGGACTGGGCCTCAATCCAGCTTATCACGCCTATAAAGGTTCTAAGGCCCACAAGGAACAGTCCAGCAGACTCTGGCCCAACATTTTGCGCCTTCTAGTGGCCGGTTTCGACCAATCATGCACCCGCCCGGGCGATGATTTTTTGATGCCTTCCAGTCCCTGGTGTCCGTATGTGGTTGGTAAATTTCGCCACATGTGTCAACTTGATTCACAGACCAAGCTACATTCATTGCCTATGTTAGGCCTGGGATCCCGTCCGACCAGGGTTACCTATAACCACTCAAACCGGATTTTCGGCTAATTAGATTACTAAAATTACTAATCGATCCCGGACTGGCTGGAGTATCTGAGTAGCATGTACCCGCCCAGGTTGACCACATTAGACAAAAATTGGTATGTTAACCGGTAACGAGGTGAAATGAGTGACCTCACTCGACCCTAAACATAAAAAAATCCAATTAATTTGGGGTACCTGTTATCCGGATTTGACTGGTCAGGTTATTAGTTAGACTGCATACCCAGACCCAGTATTTCCAATCTTAGGCTACACACTCACGATGATCTTCAAAAGGAACATGTTGATGGTTTGACCGACATGTGTTTTTTATCAGAATATTATGAGTAGAGGGTATATAAACCTTTATATTGGTAACAAAGTTATGTATAACTTGAATGATCCTCTCATATTTTAGTTTTTTCTTTTTGATGTTTTCATAACTCGAACGATAAGATCATAACGTACAAATAAACTTACTATATTGATAAATTTGTATATTGATGATCCAAAAGTATAAAGTTTGAATCCGATTACTATGTGTCATGGGCCATTCCCTTGTTTGTTTGGCATGTTGTCATGTGTACCAAATTACTAAACAAGCAGGTAAAACTAAAAACCTTTGATCAAGTGAGTTCTTTTTGGGCCTTTGCTATTCTCTTAATTAGACCCAATAGCGATAAAGAAACAAAATCTAACAAGAGCTATAGGGCCCGGCCCATCATTCGTTTGAAGCCCATCCAGCTCTTCCCAAAATAATAGACAGAAACACCTGTAAATAACAGCACACCAACCGCGAACAACTGTACCCAACGACACCGACGCCCTCTCTTCTCTTCCGAACTAATTTAAAGGCAATATATATATATATATATATATAATCCATCAAATGGTAAAATAAACTTCTCCATTTCAGGAGCAATTTCCGCGTATCTCTCTTCCCTCGCTCTCTCTGTCTCTCTAGCAGGTCTTGGTCGCTTTGCTGGAAGAAAATTCCTTCGTCTGACCGCCTTCGGTCAGATCTCCGGCTGATTCAGATTCTGTTTTTGAGCCGGCACATTCCATCGCCGATTAGGTTCGTTCTCTTTTCTCATTTCCTTGTCTGCGATCTGGTGTTCCATTTCTATTTGTCCAATTCCACGTGATCTGATCTCCAGCTATCTTCTGGGTGATTTTTTGCTCTTAATTCAGCTCAGTTGTGTCCTTGCTTATGTTTCTGTTGATCGGAGATCGCCAATTTTTCCAAACATTGTTGCGCTATCGTGATTCGGATTCGTTTACTGTTGATTGTTTTTTTTTTGGCGTATTTTCCTTTTCGTGCGATGCGTCATGACGAATTATCTCTTCGATGCGTGGCAGTCTGTGTTCGTCGGATTTATTCTTTGCGTTGTATGCTCTGGATCAATGGATTTGATCTTACTCATACTTTTATTCTGCTGGGTAACTTTATTGTCCGTTAAAATTTGATTGGTGCTTTTCTTTTTAACTAGTGGAATGGAATTTAGTTGAATTTGAGTTAGGCTTACGTAATCTACATTGTTGGAAAAATCAATTGTTTGTGTTCCGTGGTAGTTGCATTTAGTTGTCTACTAATGTTTGAAAGTTCTTCAAGAGATTGCCCAAATTGTGATGTTAATTTCTGGTGTTGCAGTCATTTTACTTTGAGGTTCTTCGCCGTTTAATTTTCTTCTTGTCAAGTATTATCAAGCTGTTGATAGTTTACTTTCTTTATGTGATGGTCTCTTATGCAGTATTTGTTTCTCTTGAGATGCCACTTATTGTTCTCTTTGTTGCTAACTATTCTCATTTTGATTGCTGATAGAGATTAGTCTTTATTACACTGTAGATTGAAGTACAGCAATGAAGAAGGTCTTCGACCAGACTGTTAGGGACTTGTAAGTGCTTCACTATTATCTATTCTTCGACCAGACTGTTAGACATGTTCTTAACAATTTTTTTTGCCTATTTACTCGTGTCTGTAGAAAGAGAGAGGTGAACAAGAAAGTGCTTAAAGTACCAGGCATAGAGCAGAAGGTATATTTCAGAGTTTCCTGAAATGTTTTGCACGGAATATGATTATCGGAAAAGCATATTATTATTGTTATATTATCCACTATACCCCTAGAAAGCTATACCCTAAGCTTCAGATCTGATGAACTTAAATCATATATTGCTCGTCTTTCAAAAAGATCATCAGATATTCTTCACTCATAACTTGCTTCTTTTCCAAGTTCCCTCTGAATGAGTCGTTTTTTTTAGGTTCTTGATGCTACAAACAACGAGCCCTGGGGTCCTCATGGATCACTTCTTGCAGATATCGCACAAGCTACCAGAAACTAGTATGATTCTACACTCTGTCTGCTGGTGCTTTAGATTGGATACTTAATCATAATAAGTTAATTCTGTAACTGTTTGTGCAGTCATGAATACCAGATGATTATGTCAATTATCTGGAAACGAATCAATGACACAGGCAAGAACTGGCGACATGTCTACAAGGTTTGTGCAGCGCTGTGTACAGTTGTTTAGGATATTCGCATACGCTTGATGCTAATCTATCTTTGTCAAAAATTTGATATTGATATCAACGGTCATGCACCCAGGTCATTGCTCGTTTTGTCTGGCTTAGTTTAATTGTACAGATTTCTCCTTAAGTATTTTTGCTATATGTAGTATGTTCGTACTTCAAAGACTTTTCGCTATAATTTTTGCTGCTTTATTTTTTTGTGCGACGGTCTAGTTTATTGCCAGTATGTTCACTCACTGCATGTCGCTTGTGCGGCTTGATTTCAATGTAAAGATTTCTGAAGTATTTTCGCTTGCATTTAGTATGTCACACACCTAACTTTACTAATTTTTTGCTGCTTGATTTCATTTTATGATGTTACACTGTTGTTTTAGTATGTTCATTTACGGCATGTGTCTTAATCTTATGCTTCTTATACTGCGTGGCAAGAAAGTGCTGAAATTCTCTTGTGTGGGTTCAGGGGTTGACCGTCTTGGAATATCTAGTGGCTCATGGGTCAGAACGAGTCATAGATGACATAAAAGAACATGCTTATCAGATATCGGTGAGGCTCGGTTTTTGTATGATTGCAATTGCTGCAACCTTGTATTTCCTTAATATTGTTGCAGCTCCATAGGGTTGCAGCAAAGTAGCTTTATTGGTGCCTAACCAGCTGTTTTTTATGTATGTTAGACACTGTCCGAATTTCAGTACATTGATTCCAGTGGAAGAGACCAGGGTAGCAATGTCAGGAAGAAATCTCAAAATCTTGTTGCTCTGGTGAATGATAAAGAAAGGATTGTTGAAGTTAGACAGAAAGCTGCCGCTAACAGGGAAAGGTGGATTTGTTTTTGAACCATAGCTTGTCTAACGGTTTTAAATTGCCAACAATTTGTATTTAATTTACAGTTTTTCTACATTGAAGTCCAATAAATCACTTCAAATTGTTATTTTAATTCCGAAAAATGCAAATAACAATAGTTGGTGGTATGCTTCCTTTTTATAGGTTCCGCAGCCCATCAGCAGGTGGAATGCACAGGCCTGGTTCTCATTCTGTTGGAGGATATGGCGAACGCTATGATGATGATCGCTATGAGGGCCGCTATGGAAATAGGGATGAAGAGCGGAATGGATATGGAAGAGAAAGAGAAAACAATTATAGGGACGATGACCGATATGGTAGATATGGCGATTCATATAATCGGGATGGAAACAGAGATGAAGAACGCTATGGCCAGGATGGAGACAGGGATGATGCTTACAGGGGAAGAAGTCGTAGCAATGATGGCTATGGTTCGAGAGGCAGGAGTTCTGATAGAGATCAAGGCCATGATGAAGATGGCCAATACTCATCTCGGTATATTGCAACTTACTTTATGAAGCTCGTTGTTACTTGAATTGCTTCAATATGTTTTTGATTTCCTAGCTAGCAAATTCTATAATTTTGAAGATGTATCTCTTGTCCAGACTTTGAGTTTTTAGCTGAAGTGTTTTCATCCGATCTTTTCAAAAGAAATTTAGTGGCTTTGAGGCTTGTGATATGTGAAGACTGCACAAGGAAACTAGTAAAACAAAGCTTTTGACGAAAGGGTACTTAGGAAATCAGGGGCCATAGTGAATATCTATCTGCTGGCTGTATCGGCATAGTATATTCTTGTGATGTTGCCCACAAGCTTATGCCTTACATTTTAAATTAAAAAGCATTACTGACAGTGGACAGTAGAGGTGAGGTAGCTGAGCGATGCCTTGATTCACTGTAGTGGTAGTTGTGCTAGAGCGAATGATCACTCCCACGATGGGAGGTTAATGAATATATATGTTCTTTGCCTTTTCTCATTGGTGACCATTATTCGGATTTCATTTTCTCCTGACTTTTGCAGGCCCCTTGAGAGAAAGTTTTCTGAGCAAAATATTGGTGCACCTCCTAGTTATGAAGAAGCTGTAAATGAAGCCGCTAGCCCTGCCCACAGTGAAAAGTATTTTTCTTTGCTAACGGAACGCTTGGGCTTCTAAGTTTCATGTATATTTCTGGTTTGGTTAATTGTGATTTGATTTCCATGACAGGAATAGAGAAACTTCTGTGCCATCTGGCCCCGTAGAATCCTCTCCGTCAGCTCCTCAAGCTTCTTCCTCACCTGCTCCTCAAGTTTCTCAATCTGCAAGTAATGCCTTAAAAGAACCCTCTGGTTTCAGCTCATCTGTCTCCCCTGCCAACCAAGAAGTAATGGTTGATGAATTTGATCCACGCGGCGCTTTTGTAGGTACATGACGAAGTTAATGTACTTATAAATCTATCAATTGCATGCAAGCTGTTCTTTTGTATGTAACCGTTGCTGTTTGTTTATTTGCATTCTAGATGTGACCATAAATATCGAATTGTCCACTTCTTTGTGTCTTCTTGTCTTAGATGATCGAGTAACGTTCCAAAGTAAACGAACTTTTTGCATGAGAGCAGAACTTCATAAAATAACAAGAGTCACCTTGAAGGCGGTAGTTTTGGGTGCTCGGGATGTCTGTTTTTTTTACTTTATCATGTTTTTTTTAAGATCGAGAATGTAGTAAAAGCTAAAGGTTTATATGTGGTTTGGATGGAAATGGTTAATCAAGCATATCTTCGTTGTTCTTATCGATTTCTTTGCTCCTAGAAAAGGCAACGATCGACAATATAGTAAAAGCTAATTTTGTTATGTGGTTTGGATGGAAATGGGTAATCAAGCATGCTTCGTTGTTTTTATTGATTTCTTTGCTCTAGAAAAGACAAGAGAAGGTACTTGTTGATTAATTCGTAGAGTCTTATTATTGACTAGTTAAACTTTATGTTTTGGTGTTAGTCATGTACTTTTTGACCACCGTGATTATGGAAGTGGGTGTCACTTTGAAAAGCATTAGATGTGCTTTTTCATAATGTTGGCAGATAGGAGTGCCAATAGTTTAGCTTATCACTATAGATATGCCGAATCTCCTTTTTAGTTGAAGCTTATGTTTGTATGTTCTCTTCGTCCAGCTTTTCCGACTTCCTCGGCAGCTCCAACTACCTCTACTGCTTCAGCAACTGCAAACAATGCTGAAATGGATTTGCTTGGTTCTCTCTCAGAATCATTTGGGCCATTAGCGGTTGTTCCAGTTTCTTCTTCAACTACTTCCTCTGAACATTCTCAGCCAAATTACTCGGCACCCTCATTTGCTTCAACGCAACCAACTTTTGCCAATCAAGTAAGCTCATCTTGAAGCACCTTTTCACGACATCTTATTGTTCTTGATGCTTCTCAACTTTTAAGGGATGAAGCTCATATTTCATTTGACGAGTGACTAGAAAATTTATACTAACTCGTTTGGAATTGGAACACAATCTGGTCTTGTAGGGATTTGAAGATCCATTTGGTGACAATCCCTTCAAGGCTGTTCCTTCAACTAGTGTTCTCCCAGAACAACCAAACCTTTCAGTTTCTGCTGCTGCATCCCAGAATTCGGCGAATCAATATGCCGAAGTGCCACATGTACCTGTTCCAAATACTGAAATGGAGAGGAACTCGCCCTTCGGTGATACGACCTCTAGCTTGAGTTATTCTGCGCCTGATTTTCAGTCTACCTCAGCTACCTCCCAGTTCTTACCTCAAGAACTTTCCTCTTCAAATCACGAAACTGATATACTAGCAGATATCCTCCCCCCTTCTGGGCCAGCACCACAGGCAGGGCTTCCAGCTCAAACTGGTCAAACACCGTTCCCGGTTGGTAATGTATATGGAAACTTCAATTCACAGACAGGATCTGCAGTTCCAGCAGCTCCAAACATGGCTCCTCCGACTTCACAGTTCAGTAGTGGCAATGGCAGTTTTATGCCGCAGGGAGGTTCCATGGGTCCAACCTCTGGATTTACTACACAGTCAGGGTATGGAGCTCCAGCTACACATCAGATCCCTAGTCAAATGGCAGCTGGACCATCGGAAGCTGCTTCTTATGCCCCTCCTGGACCAACTGCTCAGCACAACACTGGTGTCCTAGGTGGTTTCTACGCACAAGGAGCAAGTGCTCCATTGACTTCCCAGCCTGGTCAGTCTTTGGCTTCTCAGCCCAGCCTCTCTTCTTCAACTGGTGCACTTGTTCCCGTTTCTCAGCCGTTGAAAGACAAATTTGAAACCAAATCAACAGTCTGGGCTGATACTCTCAGCAGAGGGCTCGTTAATTTGAACATATCAGGATGTAAGTACATGAAATTTCATTTTAACAACTATGATGGAGCATGTTCTTTAGAGGATTTAAAATTTGTGTTTGCTTGTGCAGCTAAGACGAATCCATTGGCTGACATCGGAGTTGATTTTGATGCAATTAATCGCAAAGAAAAGAGAATGTCGAAACCAACCACTACTACGAATGTCGCATCTACTGTCACCATGGGGAAAGCCATGGGATCTGGTTCTGGAATTGGCCGAGCAGGTGCAACTGGTATAAGGCCGCAACCCTCAAACATGATGATGGGTCCAAGTGCCGGCATGGGTATGGGTATGGGCCTGGCTGGGGGTCCCGGACCCGGAATGGGTATGGGCATGGCTGGCTCGGGTCCCGGCATGGGTATGGGAGGCTACGGAAGAATGGCTCAACCGATGGGGATGGGAATGAACGGAATGGGGAATATGCAGCAGCCTCCAAGGGGACTGCCCCAACAAGGACCACCAATGTCGATGCCCGGTGGCTATAATAATATGATGATGGGCGGAGGTGGTTACCCGCAACAGTCGTATGGTAGAGGCTACCAGTGAAGAGAATCGAATTGAATCGGCATCACATTTTGTTTGTTCAAGACACAAGGTAAAATGATTGTGAAGTGAGTTGTGGATGCTTCTGTCCCGGAAAGCATCCTTGGCGAGTACCTTGTTGGGAAGACTGATTCATGGGATGCATGTTGTGATGGGTTTCTTTATACGATTTCTGTGTATTCTAATTCTATAAGTTCCCCCTTTGTATTTGATTGATATTTTGTGATTCATATGGTTTTGGGGTGAGAAGAAAGTTTGGGGGGGAAGATCAGTAGAGGGTCAAATTGGTTTTGTTTTTATATACAGTTCTGTTCAACCTTTTCCAAATTTGTAATACTAGAACCCGCTGGATTTGTGCCTGTCATGCTATGGATTTGTGGTCTGGTTCTTTCTGACTTGAACAGGCTTAAAAACATTCGAGCTGGTAATCTAAGGTCCATGCTCATCACCCACTGCTATATAGCTCTGCGGAGGCCAATTCTTTGATTAATCTGTACTCACGACGAAATGTTGGAGAGAAAATGTTGTTCCCTGGGGCGCACCGATGGCTGGGTGTATTGCAGAGTGGATTGCTGTACACGTCTATCCAAATATTCGTAATCAACTCCTACACACTGTAAATGTGTTGGATTTGTCTAGTTTGGCAAGTTGAAGACAAGGCTTGCATCTCAAGTCTTGGTCTCCAAAAACGTACTCTAAATTGCAATCTGTGGGATTCCCCGTTTGTTCAACATATCTTGTCGTTTTATTAGTGGTAGAGATACTGTCCGTGGATACAATCCCTGTGATCGTGTTAGCCATTACTTTTGAATAATATTGATTTCAGCACCATGCTAGCTTATTTGCTGTTAGTTTCTAGCAACTAGTATATGCAGCCAATTAAAGAAATAATGAAACTTGGTGGACAAGTTAAAATTTAAAGAAATGCTATTTAAATTGGCATGTATCAGGTAATAATCGACGACTTTAATGGGGGGAAATCTGAAAAATTAAAGGGTAAACGATGATAGCAAGAATTAAATTTCTACATAGGATGCCGTTGGAGAACAAGAGATCAGCTTAGCAGAGTATTCTTTCTCCATCCCACTGTATAAGAATCATGGAAAACCCCAGTTGATTTCTTAGAGGAAAGAGGGAGGAAGAAGAAGCAGAGGAAGAACAAGAACTTTGACCAGCTGATTCTGTAGCTGAATTGGTTTGAACGGAATTTGAAGAATCTTCGTTTCTTCTGGAATCAGTTTCTAGAGTGTTTATTATTCTGTTGCCCAGTCAAACTTCTCGTTCCCTTTACTTTTCCTTCCCTCCCATTTTTGCAAGTTTCTCATTCAATGACTACCCATCTTCTCCATTTCTGATCTACTCTTCCCCTCAAAGCTTTCATCTTTTCCTCACAATTCGAAAAAAAAATTATAGGGTCACTGCTTTTTCTGTCGATTTATTCATATTTGCTTCACTTCTTTTCTGACTGGTCTGTGGCTAGCTAGATCTTGGGTCTTCTGGTTCAAAGATCAAAGCTTTAATTCTTGCTTCTGTTCATTCTGCTTGTCATTCAATCTACAGATACCCTTTTCCAATTAAAGTCAAACCCAGATTGAATAGATGGGCAATTGCTGTGTAACCCCATTTTCAAAGGCGAATAACAACAGTAAGCACACCAAGAAGAAGAGTCTGTTCTCCGGAGGTGGTCATGGAAATGGCGGCGGTGGCGGCGGCCGCCACAAGCAGCATCAGCTGATTGTGTTGAAAGAAGCAACCAGCGGAGACATCCACAAAAGGTATGAGCTTGGTGGGGAGTTGGGAAGGGGGGAGTTTGGGATCACGTATCTGTGTACGGACAAGGAGAGTGGAGCGACTTTTGCCTGCAAGTCAATCTCCAAGAAGAAGCTGCTGACGGCTGTGGATATAGAGGATGTCAGGAGGGAAGTGGCGATCATGAGACATTTGCCTGTGCATCAAAACTTTGTTACATTGAAGGATACTTATGAGGATGATGCTGCTGTGCATTTGGTGATGGAGTTGTGTCAAGGTGGAGAGTTGTTTGATAGGATTATTGCTAGAGGTCATTACACTGAAAGAGCTGCTGCTTCTGTCCTCAAGACCATTGTGGAGGTTGTTCAGGTAAAAAACCTAGCTTTGACTCCCAAAAGCTTTGCGCTTTTGCATTTCTAAATGACTTTAACTAGGAATTTTGATAATATAGGCAATCAAAATCACGATATAACTAGAGAAAGTTGGATCCAGTAAAAGTGATTTTGGGATTCGAACTTTCTGGTCTGACAAGTGAGAGTGTTGCATGGAATTTTAAGCAATTTCCCACTCGGACAGGAGATTTACATCTTGAGAAAGTGATTTTGGAGAGTGAACTTTCCTGTTGCCATCTAAATTCCATCCAACTTTCCACCTATCAAACCAAAATAACAGATAAAACTTGATTTCAGTTTCAATCCTTCCTGCAATTTGTTGTGTTAATGTGAAAGTGTTGGTTTATTTCCCTTTTGAATGACAGATGTGCCATACACATGGAGTAATGCATAGAGATCTAAAGCCTGAGAACTTTTTGTTTGCGAATAAAAAGGAGACTGCGCCTCTCAAGGCCATTGACTTTGGGCTGTCAGTGTTTTTCAAGCCTGGTAATGCTTTACTGGTGACTTCTTTGTGTTGCAGTTACAGATGTTTTTACCTTAACTAATTTTTCCTTCTTTCCAGGCGAGACATACACTGAGATTGTGGGAAGTCCATATTACATGGCTCCTGAAGTGTTGAAACGGAACTACGGCCCTGAAATCGACGTCTGGAGTGCTGGTGTTATACTTTACATCTTACTTTGCGGCGTCCCGCCCTTTTGGGCAGGTTAGTACCTTTGTGAAACAACCATTAAAGGTTGTAGCTTGATGCTCAAGTTTCTTCTTGAACTAGGAAACTGTAACTTGTATGCTAAGTTTTTTAGATTCTCTGTTGCCTCCCCTATGCAGAAACTGAACAAGGAGTTGCACGAGCAATCATTCGATCGAATTTAGATTTCAGGAGAGATCCGTGGCCTAAAGTTTCTGACAATGCAAAAGACCTTGTGAAAAAGATGCTCAACCCTGATCCCAAACGTCGCCTCACAGCCCAGGAAGTGCTAGGTAGGTGTCCTCTTCTAGAACTTGTGCTTCTTACACGTGTTCGTTCTAATTTTGAACATTGTTTCTTATAATGCAGATCATCCTTGGCTGCAAAATTCGAGCAGTGCTCCCAATGTTTCCTTGGGGGATGCGGTAAAAGCAAGGCTCAAGCAATTCTCTGCAATGAACAAGCTCAAGAAAAGGGCTTTAAGGGTACATTGATATGTTTGCATTAACAATCTGAGAAGTCATGTAATGCTGATAATTTTGTATGGTGTTTCGTAACTGTTTTTGTTAATGTCAACAGGTGATCGCTGAGCGCTTATCAGTGGAGGAAGCTGCAAGCATCAAGGAGGGTTTCCAGCTTATAGATGCTAGAAACATTGGGAAGGTTAACATTGACGATCTGCGTATTGGCTTACAGAAGTTAGGCCATCAAGTCACTGAGGCTGATATTCATAATCTAATGGAAGCTGTAAGTGACATCGTTATTACTTTTTCCTGTAACATAGTTTCACTACCGAAGACAAGTCGATAAAGTGGCTGAAACACGAAGCCTTTTGTCATTTCACAGGGTGATGTTGATGGGGACGGATATCTGGACTATGGAGAGTTTGTGACCATTTCTGTTCACCTAAGAAAGATAGGGAACGATGACCACATTCGCAAAGCTTTCGAGTACTTTGACCGAAACCAAACCGGGCACATCGAGATCGAAGAGCTACGTGAAGCTTTGGCAGACGATGTCGATGCACAGGGCGAAGAAATTATCAGCGCCATTATACAAGATGTTGACACGGACAAGGTTAGTAATATAAGTATACCATCACGACTTGTAAATATATTCTCTGATTATATACTGCCTTAGTTATAACCCATTCTTACCGAGTAGTTGTTGCCATGTGGGATTTCCAGGATGGAAAAATAAGCTACGATGAGTTTGCAGCAATGATGAAAGCCGGTACAGACTGGAGGAAGGCATCAAGGCAGTATTCGAGAGAACGGTTCAGCAATTTGAGTATGACACTAATGGAGGACGGATCTTTGCGGGGGAGCAAAGATTAATGTAACGAACCATAGCGGGGCCAGCCCCGGATTCTTTTTAAAGTTCATTTTTTCCATAAGCTATATATATATAGAGACTTTCTGGGTGAGATATGCTTACTTGAGTGAATCTTATATGCGTTTCTTTCTTTCATTTTCTTGGCGTGGAAGGAAACTAGAAAGTGGCTGTAAATACTACATACTAAATAGTATTACTTTGAAATTTGAACGATACTTAAATTTTCGCTGTACTGTAAGACTGTATTTTAGGGAATTTTCAGAGTTATAATCCTTTAATTTATTGAGAAGAGCATTGAACTATCTATATCATTCATAAAAAAAGATACACAAAGTTGCAGTAAGACACATCTTTGTGAGCAGCATAATCATTTCCCTCTCAGGGCCTCTCAGCTCATACATAACTTGGCCTCCTAAGATATCCTTTTCTTTCAGATAGCGTTTACTGTAGGGCCTCCATTTTCTATACTTGTATTCAGCTCCCAGAACTTCCTGAGCCAAACACAAAAGCTGAAACTTTGTCATTTTCATCACAGATTTAGGACAGACACAATAACCATCCAAATAATTATATTTTCAGCTAACTGAATAGAGACGGAGAAGCAGGCTGACATTATATCTAGTTCCATATCAAATGATGCAGGCTAATTGTGATTCACATAAGTTGCATATGTAAAGCTAATGCTCGCTCTACCTGGCATCAAGGAGATGTCTTTCCCATTTTAGGCAGTAGACAGCTAAAAAGTTCACTCTAGGAAGACTTGAATTCTGTCGCCCACTGTGTCTTTGAAATCCAACAGCAGCTTGCCTCCTGCTTCACCGGCCGCCTCATCCAACAGTTCTTTGATGTTGACACCTCCCAAAGCTGTTTCATGTAGACATATCGGTAAAGATTACTCTTAAGTTTTAACTTTAGCAAGATTTCAACAGACTATTAGTAATGTTATCTCAAAATGACAGTGGAATTATACCCGGTACGATGTTAGTTATTCCATCCAAGAAACCAGCCTGCACAGCACAAGCGAAAAAATATCGTTATTTGGACAAACATATTCTTCGGGTGCTACATTACTAGCTAATGTATCAAATCAGTGGTGCTTTTCAAAAGATTCTAAACAGCAGAAATCAAAGCTCGGGTAACTGGTTTATTCGTCATGATGACCACTTGATGTTGATAAACTGTTCTTTTTTCTAACAAGAGTTCGAATAGGTGGAAGGATTGACGGATGAACATCTTATCCAGCTAAGATATGTGTCATTACTCACATGTGGCACGAAAGAACCCAATACGTAGAGGAATCTAAGATGAATGCTAGCAAATAGTTGCTTCACTAGGAGAGGAAAAGAGAGACTCACAGGAATTCTAACGTCAAGTTTCTCAAACCCATCATTGCCAGTTATCTTAACCCTCAATGTTCGCGACCAGATTCCAGAAAAGGGACCTCTGGAACCATCTGCACCATAGGCATTGTATACATCAGGAGTAATCACTTCCACAACAGGCTCTTGGGGACTTTCACTTCTTTGTTCTTTATCATCTTGATCCCTCCGTTGTACAGAATAAACATTACTGCTTGCTGATGAATAACATACAGTTTAAGAATGAGGAAACTGTAACATAGAAACCGTCATTATCTCCATATTTCCAAGAACACAATTGTAAACAGGAAAAGCTTAGCAAGCCAATTAAAACAAAATTGTGAAAGAAAAAAGAGTTCTTATGGGTTGTCCCAAGCCAGAATTATATGGAGGGCTAACAAAAGAACGATTAGAATACACAGTACAGAACACAAGTATGCCCTGCATGCAACCTCTTTTGCAGAAAAATGTATTATGTTTAGCTGAATATCTAGGTAAGAATCTGAGCATGGATCATGGAAATATTAAAATGATGATGCAGATTTCATCATAAATCTGAGGAGAATTTTCAATACATATTTTGCAGATGTTTCTTCTTAACTTAAGAGATTTCAATTCTAACCAACCTGGCTGCCTGGAAACTGAGTTGCTGCTAGTAGCATACCGCTTCTCTTCTTCATAGTAAGCATTGAACCCTAAGGTCTCCTTTATTTCTTCAAATGAAGGCATGCTTCCAGGAGGAGGAATCCGGCCTCCCTTAATGGCAGTAAGTGCATCCTGCGGAAAAAGAAAAACTTGGTTTCAAACTGTATGATTCACATTATCACCTTAGTTTAAACCTTGCATTTCAAGTTTCTCAAAATTTTATGAATCTCGAAGATTTATGAAATCTGAGCACTATTGTATTCCAGACACGACCAGAGGTATTATTATCAATGGCAATGCACCAAGTACAACTCTCAGATTGACACCTATGATTCTTAATATCCTTCTTAGGTATGCTCTAGGGGAACTAATAAGCAATCCTATTTAGATCATAAAAATGTCAGAACTGACAGCTTTAGTATATCATATGTGTACTTGAACCATTAGGGAGAGAGTATGACCTGCATTGCTTGAATGGAGACTCCAATCAAGGAAAGAGGATACGCCACAAGCTTGTAGCCAATTTCCTCCAGCTCCAAGGGGTTGAGTATGGGAGTTTTACCACCTCCTTCAAGCATATTGGCCTTCAATAAAAGAAAGAGTTAGCCAGCATCAACATCATGGTGAAGTATCAGAAAACAAGGGTTACCTTAGAGAATATCCTGACAAGAGGATCAAATCAATTATCATATTTTCTAATCATCTGTTTATGATTCTCAAACTCGATAACAAGAGAAAAAGAAAACATATAAATAAAGAGGGAAAGCCAAGACAAATATAAAACGAAATTATCCTTTCATACAATTATATGCTGCTTATACTTTCAATTATCAACAGAAATATACTTCATCGGTTCATCCACAAGAATTTCATCATATGCAGTAATTTGCTATCATTTGCAGCATGATAATTGTGATTTGTAAACTCAAACGGGCTAAATTTGAGAGACTGATTCAAATACAAGAAACTGTACCATTTTTGGAACTTGAGGAGATACGTCACAGAAAGCTCTCATTTCTTCTCTTGAACCTAATGCATCAATGAAAAGGACATCCGCCCCAGCTTCAGCAAAAGCTCCGGACCTCCAGAGTGCTTCGTCCAAGGAAATCGCTTGACGAGAATCAGTTCGTGCGACAATCACTATGTCAGAGCCAGACTCTTGCCGTGCATCAACAGCTGCTTTTATCCTCATCACTGCCTCTTCTCGCGAGACCACTTTCCTACCGCGGGTATGGCCACAAGCTTTTGGAGACACCTTCCAGAAACGTATTCCAGAGACATCCAAACAATACAAGTTGCAGGTTATTGAGGTTCACTTCTGATGATTTAGATGTGCATAGTTTTCACCAAATTATTGATGAACAAATTTATTGCATAGTAAAAAAGACAAACCTGGTCTTCAAGAATGATGCCAGCAAAACCAGCATTAATGTATCCCTTGACTGTCCTTTTAACACTCATGGCATTCCCATATCCATTATCACCATCTCCAATAACAGGGATTGACACAGCTTGAGTGATTTGCTGCCCTTGATCCACCATTTCCCCATAGGATATGAATCCAGTATCAGGCAGCCCCAATCTAGCAGCTGATATCGAAAACCCTAGAGCAAAGAAATCAAATTGAAATGAATCACTTGTCTGCAGCTTCGAATTTGTAAGAAAGCAACAACACAACAAGTGAAGAAAGAAGCCATGTAAACTGTTAATATATTGTTGTGAGTATTATCAAACCCTTAATTGGAATCAACGCTAATTTTAATCAGTAATCAGTACCACTGGTAAAGCAGAAGAGAAATCCGGATTTCTCAACAAGCTTAGCGCTGAGAGCGTCGAAACAAGCAGGACCTTGGTGAACTCCAGGGGAGTCGAGGATGGATCGGAGAGTCTTCGCCGGCGAGTCAGAAGCAGAGCAAACTATTCTGGTGGCTCTTGATATCCGTCGTTTTGTGGCGCTGAAGACATTGTTGTTGAAGAGTAAAAGGGAGTTGCGGGGTTTGAAGTTGGAAGGAGAAGAAGAAGAAGGGAATGGTAAGGAGAAGGTGGGTGAGGATGGCAGAGAGGACTGTGAGAAAGAAGGATGAGCAACAGAAATTTGGGTTAGTGCATTCATTGTTGGGTGTGATTGTGGAGACTGAAGAACTAAGTGATCTCTTTCTGAGTATCTGATTTTTGTTAGCAGGAACTGGTCGCTACCAGATAATTAGTTTCAAATATTGCAGGTTCATACATTTTTCCTTTTTTTCCTTAAGTAAACATTTTCCATTTTAAATCCTTAAAAATTTGATCTTTTTCCCGTTAAGTCTGCTGACCAAAACATGTTATTTACTTCCTTTCCCAGCTTCCTGTTTTGTATGGCTTCTTACATTCATTGTGTTGATCTGATCAAGAACACCAGAATGTTTGCAGGAGATGATGAAGGTTACTTGTTCAAGCTTTGAGTTTCCATTTTCCATTTTCCTTTCAATCTAAAGGTTACGGAGCAAACCAACAATCGTGACGAGACCCTATACCAATACTTCCGGAAGAGAATTCTCTGCAACCGAAACATAAATGCTTCAAGTTTCCATTCTCCAATTCTGAATCATCAGTTCCTCAACGGTTTGGAGTTCGGACTATACAGTTTACAATAAAAATGCTAATAACCACTTAAAAATGAAGACTACTCAATAACCAGTGTAGAAGGATATGTATAGGTTTCTAACGTGAATCCACAATGATCTTATTATATAGTTCTAATCTAAGTCGTAAAGCATATCTTCATTGTTTTGAGCTACTTCCTGCAACTGTTCCTCTACTGTGACCTGCCAACCCAGCTTCCTCTTCTCGTTTGCTTCTCTCTGCATTTCCGTCTCCCTCGTCTCCAGATTCGTCTTCGTCTTTCTCGCCTCTGCAAAATGGATCAACCACATGACCGAGGGCAGTATATCGGCCAATTAGATGCCATAAACGCATAGGTTATTTTTTCAGACAAAATTGTCGATTTCTGTGTACCTTGAGTAGATGACCAAACCAACAGCTACGGCACCAAATGCGAGGAAGTACATCCAATCGACCTGAGCAGAGATGATAAAGAATTAGGTTGCTGGAAATTCAACTCAGAAATTTTTCTTGGATTTTAACGTCAGTGAAGCAGATTAGCTAACGAACCTTCTGATGGTATGCAAAAATGCGAATCAAGACAGCCCACATGTCCGACGATAGTAATGACAGGTTGAGCATTGTAGACCCGTTAATCTGCGAATAAGAGCATTGTACGTAAGTGAACATACAAGGAACGAGAGGAAAGAAAAATCAAAGGACATAATCCTAATAATACATCCTCAGTTTAATGACATCCCTTAATAAATCAGTATGCCTATACTGAATGAAAGACCAGTTATGCAACTTAAAACCATACCTTAAGCAGAATAGGGACCAGAGAGTAGAACAGAAACATCGCCAAAGAAAAGCCAACAAATGGAAGAGCCTGAAACAATCAAACAATCGTACAGGAGCACTTTAGATAAAATTGAAATCCAATAGAGCAGAACACTGGAAAATGATTGGGGTAGTCGGTTCGCGCAATGGTATGCAGACAATAAGAGAGATAGGGAGAGACTTCCTTACAATCAAGTGCAACCAGCAAAACAGTAGTCGAAAATTTCATAGATTTTGATAAAAGGATTTCTATATCAGATGAGAGAAAGAATAGATCTTTTAACCATAAACAGCTTCTGTAATATTGAATTTTTGGCAGAATAAAGCGATCCTCCTGTAAAGAACTGAATGTTTTACACGAGAAACAGAATTGAAGATACTTACTGCTCCAGCTGACCAGTGAATTGATCTAAGCTCGCTACGCTCCAAAATAGCTCTGCGTATATCGTTAAGGAATTATGAAGAAACATCTTATACAACAACAGCATCAATACAAGAATATTCCACATATGAGGAAGTTAGTTACATTCCCCCTGCCAATTCAACAAATGCATAGAAGTAGAAGAGCATTGTACTTAATTAAGGATACATTTGGATAGCACTGATAATGGCGCCGAAAAACCCCAGCAGGGCCATGAGTTCAACTCTGTCAGCACTCTTGACGAGAAACTCCTGTTCAACATAATAGAGCATTAATTCAGATAAATAGCTAATCCATAAATTTGGAGTGACGTGGCATATAAGAAGTAACTGATAAGAAGAGAAGCACTGAAAGAGGAACCACAGAAAGGATACAGATAGCAGAATCGAACTAATGATAGCAGGAAGTTGTTCACTAGCATAGTAATCAATAGCCTTAATAACTAGTTAGTTGTTGTTGTTACTCATCAGATTCAGATGGACTTACCTCACTGACGTTACTGACTGCATACAGAGTTGCCCCAGCAACGACTAGAACATCTCCTAACCAAGGCTTGCTTCCTCCTGCAAGAGAAGGATACATTATAGTAGCTTCGAAAAAGTGATCTATTGAACCCAATTCAAGATCAGTCTTGGAATAAATGGCATTGCCGGTCTGCCAAAAGTTGCATTCAATAGAGTGCAAATTTCATACTGAAGTGAGGTGTTGAAGATATCCAAATGAATGAAGCAGCACAAACTAGACTGGTTAAGTATTTTTTGGAACAAAAAAGCACATAATTTTGAAAAGTACTTCTTCTGATAAGCCAGGAAAAGAGAGCATTGAAGGATAAGCTCCTACTTGCTACAGAGTTAAGCTTTACGAGAATCAATTGCTAACCACATACACCAAAAGAGAAGCCAGTAACACTCTTGGAAACAGCTGAGCCTACCTGATGATCTATCAGCAGCATGAACGTCTGAAAAAACAATAAGAATAAGACCAGCCACACAAACTATAACTCCAGATATCTTCTTGAATCTATACTTTGTCTTGAGAAACAACCAGGTAAGAAGCATCACGCACGGAATCGCCCAACAATCCAGCAACATTACACTCGTGAGAGAGGTGTACTGATAGGCCTTCACCACTGCACCACCAGAGAACAGTAGTTCAGTTGTGATACGGAACAATCTTGCTATCAGAGCAAAAGGATTCCATATATTTTAAAATACTAAAGAGAAATGAAATTTCAGCTTCATAGTTTCTAAGACATTGGCAGTTCATCTTTTTGCAAGAATTCCCAGTGCTATGAAACATTCATATTATGAACGTAAGTAACTTGAACTGTTGACATGAGACACTTACCAAGAAAATTGGCCTCCACGTCGATCACTCCAAGAATCAAATAGTAGTACCATTTAGCCTGTAAAAAGCCCCATTTATCAATGAGGATTTATTCGTACAAACAATCCAAAATTGTTAGTTTTTCTCAACCATTTCCTAATAACCAGCAGTTTGACTATGAACACCCATCAACTTCAATTAAATGATCTAGTTTCCTTCTACTTAATGTCTATGAAGAAAATATAAGTAATCAAATTACCTTAAGTTTTTGTTTCCTATATAGCATAACGCCCCCGTAAACAACAGCCAATAATACATAATTTAAAAAGGATTGTGAAGTTGGAGCATTGATCCCTGAAAAAAGAGTCAAAGAGCCAGACTTGTCAAAAACAATAACAAGTTCGGGAAGCTGATTCTATCATTTTGCATTATATGATTCAACAGAAATATGGAACACCAATCAATTAAAGTGAAAGAAAGAAGGAACTAATAAGAACAGACAAAACAGGCCAATATGGACCAAACAAGCACACACACAAAAAACTCCAAACGCTAAAACAGTGCAAAATGGAAAAGATCAGCAACAAAAAGAATGTCTTTCCATCCAATTCTACCCCCAAAGAGGCCCAGCAAACAATTCAATAACAAGGGTTTCTAAAAAGTGAACCTTTTCTGGCGAGCTCGGATGATAAGAAACCAGTAGAAGTTATGAGCAGGGAGAGGAATTGGCCCAATCCAAGACCCACCACCGTTTTCGTGGTGCAGAACTCGTTGAAGTTTAACATTCTATCGAAACCCAGAAGAGAAAACTAGGCAATCGGAGTCCCACGATCCGAACTTTTGTATTTGGAACCCGAATGCCGAAACAGGGGAATCCAACAACCACCGCCGTCTATTTGTTTCTTACTGAATAAATGGAGTTTGGTGGGAGATTGACTGGTGATAGTGAGAGTGAAAAGGAGAGCTGGGTTTTCAAAGTCTTTGAGACCAATAATAAACGTTGGAGGCGGGGAATTGCCGCCAGCCGTAGAACTTCGGCGAGATAGTGGAAAAATAAGGAAAATTATAGGCTTTTTTACAGGAGGGGCAGCTCCAATGGCAGACTGGTTTTGTTCTGAGTTTTGATGGCTAAAAGATTTTGATTCTCGCACGATACGGAATAGAAGAATCACAGCAAATCATTGTATAATTGTACATTTTTAAGAGAGAATGTTATTTTATCGAGTAAAATATGTCCCTATCGCGATGGAAAGAACTATTTTTACCATGAGAGTGCAAGTGGTAAAGCGTATATCTGGTTAGTCTAAAGTTTTGGATTCAAATTCGGTATACTTTACGAAATAAACACCAATTAAGTATAGTTTATATATTTTTGATTCGCCGGATTGGGGTTGTCCCATTGGTTGAATTATAATATTGTTGGTGTTTTTCTTCCACGATTTGTGCCGTCCGATTTCAATACTAATTAAGCGCGTTTCCACGCTATATTCTACCAAAAAATATGAATTAACTATGGACTAATAGGCAGCCAGTGGATCCAAAATAATTTAGTATACTAACCTAAATTGTAAAGAATTTGAAATACATTTAACCGAATATAAAAACTATACTGAAATTATGTAATAGTGGAACTATAAATTGGGATAAAGGATTTACAATTTACATTAACATCAACAGCAATCTCCACCCAAAAACACCAGCTTAAGGAAATATATATCAAATATTAAATGATTTTCTAAATCACATAGTAGGATGCCATATAAACTGAAGAAAGTTTGTTTCTTTTCTACTACTGGTGATTGACTGGAGAGCAAAGTGGCTAGCTTTTTCATTTCTGGACCTGACTTTAATTTATTCCTTTCCCAAAACTACAATCGATTAGGTAAATGTGAAAGGTGATGGAAATGAAAGCATAAACCTACAGAAAGGATGCTCAATTATTCATCCCCTTGCTTAAAAGAACAACTAGAAAATGACACCTCACCTAACCACAAAAATAATAATAGTAATTTTGTTGGCTGAAAATACTACTAATAACATTGACAATAGTTTCCGCCTGTCAAACCAAACCTATAGAACTTGATTTGCCCACTTAACGACCGGCCGGTTAGTCATTCATATGTGTTTAGACTATGGTAACATAAGTTTCTTCTTCCTAATTTTATATAGATGCAACACGAGTTATCTCATCTTGTATTGTTTCTCCCAGCAAAAGAATGATCTCATTTGACTTGTACAGAAACGAGCTCATGCTTATTAATGCCAAACTCATTTTAAATACCACCAGAAACTGATGCTTCGCGAGAGAAATGGTATGGTTGGTTTTTACTCTAACAGCCTCTTGTGCTTGCACCAAGCGATCGCAATCACGTACAAGACAATGGTCCCGATGGTGCTGCCACCAACTGTCCACATAAACTTAGGCATCCCCGTTTCCACTTCTTCGTTAAACAACTCGATGTTGATGTTCATGCCAAATATACCAGCTACCACGATAAAGAAGCTGATCACTAATGTAGCTGTCGTCAACATAACGCCCATTTGCAGCAGGTGATTCTGCTTGTCGTCGAGCATGATGTTGATGTAGTCCTCAGTGTCGTCTACATACTCCCTCAACTGCCACAGTTCATAAAGAGAAACGTAAATTAGTTGACTATGAATATCTTGTTACAATAAACAACAGAGTCGTGCTCAGAAGTGATCAATGCCAAGGAAGGAGAAGTTGGATACTATACCGTGGACAGTTTGTTAAGCGTTCCGTCAATCTGCACAAAGTATGCTTCGAGAAGCATTTCTAGCTCCTCGACATCAAGGTGCTTGCTTACAGCACTCCTAGTGGTACTAGTGAGTGTGCGGCTAAGTGCACCATGTGCACTGTAAGGATGATCGTTTGTATGATCAGCTGTTTGAATATCTGGATCGTAGCTGGTGGAAGCATCATGACCTTCCCTAGAGGCTTCAGCATTCGGGCTGGTGAAACATGAGTTCAATCTGTTGAGTAAACAGCACGAACAAAAAGGTGGAAAAATGGAGAACCTTTTTTAAGGAATGAAATCATAATAGTTACTTGTCGTCCATCGCAGGTGGCAGACCATCTTCCATTTCATCTCCATCGCTGAAAGAAGAAGCAGTCGAGTTTTCCATGCTGGCTAACTTTTCTGTCAGGTACATTTCAGCCATGTCCTCGTCGTCATCAAGCAAGTGCTCGAGTTCATCCCTAACCTGTAAATGATCATAACCAAGGTGGTCAAATTGTGGATTCAACGTGAAATCATAGTAATCGAAAGATTCCACGACTTTTCTATAATAGAAAATATTTAAATACTGACAGAAGCATAAATACATAAAGTAGCTAGATGTTGATTAGATTCATTATTCAAGGTCTAAATAAACATGATAATCAATCCAAGAGAATAAGTTTTCATCAAAATACGACATCCATAAGTTAACATCCAGTTGAATCGGGGTCTGGGCAAAACATTAGTTGAGGGGAGAAAGTGGAATCGTGAATCGGGTGGAGTCTCCGATTCCACCGATTTAACACTCCTTTTCGTTCGATTCCACCTGATTCAGATTTTTAGTAGAATCAAGATCGCTAGGCCTAAGTAACATCGTAAAATTGCGATTTTAACTTCTATGATCATAACTGCATATCAGTCTCTATATCAGTCTCTCGGCATAAGACACAGCTAGAAACTCAACAGCGGAATTCAGAGCCAGCACTAAAACACACCTCGCCAGTATTCCATTTACTCTTTTCTGGCAAGAAGTCAATAAAAGGAGTCACAGGAATACAAGCTTTTGACAACTAACCTTTTGCACTCGACCAGTAATTGCCACTAACCGACTCTTAATCTGCCGGACACATTCTAAGTTGAGAGTACTGATTTTTGAAGTCAGCTTATCCAATGCAGGGTGCGCTTCTTGCTCCAAAGTTTTGGCCTGTTTAGGAGATGAAAAACAACAACAGAAGAAAATAGCAAAGGAACTTAGCAAAAGGAAAAGGTGCCAAAACATGAAGCATATAAATTGTCAAGAATAACAGCAATGAAACAAAAGCTCACTTCAATTTCTAAGCAGCCACATGCAGCTTCCAAGCATGCTTCTAAAGCTACAAACTCAAACGGGAGAACCTTCGATCCATCACGATTCTCCATGCTCTGCCTCCCATCTCCCATCCTCCCTTCTTCATGATCTTGAGCAAGTAATGAATGACCAGGAAAATTTTCAGGACTACCAGTACTTGATTTTGGCCCTTGTGAATCTTGCATAGTCTTCAAATTTGTATCTTCACCATTGCCGTCCTATAACAAGGATAAATAAGTTCCAGGAGAATTGTTATCATCACCATAAAGAGAAGAATCAGAAAAGTAGATGAATGGAAAACCATTGTGGAATCCGAAACAAACATATCAAATGCTGAAAACTATTCCAAATTGACATTTCTCTTGGGACAAAAGACTGCTCTCTCTGCAATTTCTTAATTTCACTCCACAATATAATTAACTGGATCCAGAGATCCCAGTATGAAATTTTCAAGATAATATTCTATCAAGTCATATATAGCTTCATAAATCATTTAGAGACAAAAGTTCCATAAACCCATTGATCACAATCCATCACTAACTCACAATTTAAGCAACATCGAAAGGAGCAACAAAGCATAAATATTCAGTACCTGTGCCTTGGTAGCTTGGTAATGGAAAGAAATCCTCTTTTGCAGCTCTTCAACAAAGGGAGTGACAGAAGGGTCCTTGGAATTCAGTAACAGAACCTCCTGGGCGGTTATGATCGCCTTGATATGCTCTAGATTGATGACAATCGCCCGCTCACGACCCAATACAGTGGAAGGGTATGACAGAAGGGGGTCAAGGATTCGAAGGTCACGGGCAGGTAACCCTGTTCGGCGCATGATGGCATGCTTCCCAGCCTCCACCACCTGCGTCTGACCGGTTGAATCCAGCAGGAGCCATGCCCGAACTCCGGTGCCTTTCTTGCGGGCAGTAATGAGGGTAGTGGCTGGCCGGCTCTGTGGGTCTGTGTCAACGTCATTGGATTTGGACAGTGGAGCCAGATTAGGCCTCATTGGCAACAATCGATGATCAGGAACTGCAGTAGATGTGGAATAGCGTAGTTAGACATTTTAACCAACCTGATCTTGTTGGAATACTGTTACTAATATCAATGTAGATCATTAAGCTGAATGAGATCAAAATTCAGAGATATAACTTAATGGAACTTAACGTAACTAAATGGCACTAACACGGTTATACAGCCTATATAGTCAAAATAACAACGCCATGAAGCTTCAAATGGTTTTTCAGTTCAACTAATAGTAGAAAAATCAATCTCTCCAGCTGGGAAACTCGATGATTTCCCATGAAATGCCAAAGCAACGCAACCATTAATCCAAATTCAGGAAGCATCGGATATGTGAAACAATCAATTGTTGCGTTTTATCAATCAAACACGCATAGAATCAAACTTACACTAAATTGAGAATTTCCGGAGTCAACTTGACTAGCTGATCTCTTCTTTTTTCGCTTTCGTCGCTTCAATTCCGTTCTCTGAGCTTAGATTCGTTGCTTGGAAGACAATCGCAGCACAAACAACGTACAACAAATGACGGAAGAAAGAGTTTCGTCGTAGCGATACTTCAGTATCCACCCGACGATTTGATGCTCCTCGGCATTTTTTCCAGCACCAAACTGACTGAGAATGGAACTGGAAGCAATTCGGAAACTAGCAAAGGAAGACAATGGATCTTCGTCTGTGCTGACTCTGTTAGAATGTGAATCAAGATTTCATCAACCCTAACCGTACAGAGCTCGTCTGTGAGGCCAAAATTGCTGATGATCGTGCTCCATCTGTGGTTTTGTTTCAACCCATTTTTACCAAACTACCCTTCAAAGCCTCCGAAACTAAAAACGGTAAAACCCTACGTAACCAGACTGACGAACAGAGCTTCAAAGCGCGAACCAGAAAAAGGACGCACCTTTGCACCGAGCGAGAAATGAGAAGGTGGGTCGCTAAGACTCTTCTTCAATCGCGTTCCCTTCCATTTCAAATCCGTCACTCGAAAACCAGGTTGCTCACGAATTCTTCCTCCGACAATCTGGAAGGTTTGGTTGACCCGGATGACCTTTCTCTCTCAGGGCCAGAGTCAATTTCCAGTGAAGAGTTCACTCTTCTGCGGGATTCTTTATTGAACCCTCCTTCTTCTTCTTCTTCTTCTCCTTCTTCCTCTTCTTCTTCTGCTGCTGGTAAGTTCTCAGATGAAGCGTTGATGGTTGTTGATGTGATCTTGAGTGTTAATGATCAGTTTGGTAAAGAAACCGTGAAGTTGCTCAGGCGGCATAGGGAGAAGTTAAGCGAGTCTTTGGTGATTGAGGTTCTGAGTTTGCTCAATAGCCCTGAATTAGGTCTTAGATTCTTCATATGGGCTGGCCAGCAAATCGGATATTCCCACACTTTACCTGTGTACAATGCGCTACTAGAGTTGTTGCAGAGAAATAATAGTGCTGCTGAAGGTAGAATACCGGAGCAGCTCCTGCTGCAAATCGAAGGTGGTGATGACAAGGAAGTTCTAGGGAAGTTACTTAACGTGTTGGTTCGCAAATGTTGTCGAAACGGTTTGTGGAATGTTGCTCTGGAGGAGCTAGGTAGACTTAAGGATTATGGATACAAGCCGTCGAGATCGACTTACAATGCTTTGGTCCAAGTGTTCCTCAGAGCTGAAAGGTTAGACACTGCTTCTCTGCTTCATAAAGAAATGTCAGGTTTAGGGTATGCAATGGATGGTTTTACTTTGGGATGTTTTGCTCGTTCTCTTTGTAAAGCTGGGAAATGGAGAGAAGCATTGAAGTTAATTGAGGATGAGGAATTCAAACCTGATACTGTGCTTTTTACCAACATGATATCCGGATTGTGTGAAGCCTCGCTCTTTGACGTAGCTATGGATTTCTTAACAAGAATGCGAGTTTATTCTTGTATTCCTAATGTTCTGACTTATAGGATTTTGCTCTGTGGGTGTTTGAGAAAGAAACAGCTTGGTAGATGTAAAAGAATTTTGAATATGATGATTACAGAAGGATGCTACCCAAGTCCAGCCATTTTTAACTCTTTAGTTAATGCTTATTGCAAATTGAGGGATTATGCTTACGCTTATAAACTTATTAAGAAAATGATGGAATGTGGGTGTCAGCCGGGTTACATAGTCTACAACATATTTATTGGTGGTGTTTGTGGAAATCAGGAGTTGCCTGAGGCGAGTGCCCTTGAATTGGCTGAAAAAGCATATCGGGAAATGCTCGATGCGGGAGTCACATTGAATAAGGTCAACGTTAGCAACCTTGCATGGTGTCTTTGTGGTGCTGGAAAATTCGAGGAGGCATATTGTCTCATTAGTGAAATGATGAGCAAGGGCTTTATACCAGATACCAGTACATATTCCCAGGTCATTACTTGTCTCTGTAATTCGACCAAAGTAGAAAAGGCCTTTCTATTATTTCAAGAAATGAGGAAGAATGGAATTCTGCCAGATGTGTACACATATACGCAATTGATCGACAGTTTTTGTAAGGTAGGTTTACTAAAACAGGCTCGCAGGTGGTTTGATGAAATGGAGGAAAATGGATGTGCCCCTAATGTAGTGACTTACACAGCACTTATACATGCTTACCTTAAAGCAAGGAAGGTATCCGATGCAAACGAAATTTTCGAGCTGATGTTGTCCAAGGGCTCAGTTCCTAATGTCGTTACATATACAGCACTGATCGATGGATATTGTAAAGCCAGAGAGATTGAGAAGGCTTGCAAAATATATGCAAGAATGAAACAGGAAAATGTTGAAAATTCAGAAGTAGATATGTATTTTGGGGTGGTTGATACAGAGTCCGAGGAACCAAATCATTTTACGTATGGAGCTTTGGTTGACGGCTTATGCAAAGCTCATAAGGTGAAAGAGGCACATGAGTTATTAGAAGCAATGTCGGCAAGTGGTTGTCAGCCGAATCATATCATATATGATGCCCTTTTAGATGGATGTTGCAAGGTCGGTAAGCTAGATGAGGCGCAAGAGGTGTTTACTCAGATGATAGAGCATGGCTACAATCCGAATGTATATTCATACAGCTCTTTGATAGACAGGTTGTTCAAAGATAAGCGATTAGATCTCGCCTTGAAAGTGCTGTCCAAAATGCTTGAGAATTCTTGTGCTCCTAATGTTGTTATCTACACTGAAATGATTGACGGTCTATGCAAAGTTGGAAAGACTGATGAAGCATATAAACTTATGGTTATGATGGAAGAAAAGAAGTGCCATCCGAATGTTGTGACGTATACTGCAATGATTGATGGCTTTGGGAAAGCTGGAAGACTTGATAAATGCCTTCAGCTTTTTCAAAAGATGGCTTCCAAGGGCTGTGCTCCGAATTTCGTCACTTATAAGGTTCTGATAAACCATTGTTGTGCAGCTAGCCTGTTGGACGAGGCTCTTAAACTCTTGGAAGAGATGAAAGAGACACACTGGCCAAAGCATGTAGCAGGTTATCGTAAAGTCATTGAAGGGTTCAATAGAGAATTTATTGCTTCTCTGGATCTGTTGGATGAGTTTAGTGAAAAGGAAGCAGTACCAGTTTCCCCTATTTACAGAGTTCTGATCGATAGTTTTGCTAAGGCCGGAAGACTAGAGAAAGCTTTAGAACTGTACAAAGAAGTCTCATCATTCTTAGCACCATCAGCAGCTAACCGGAATATGTATATTTCTTTAATAGAGGGCCTTGCACTTGCTAATAGGGTTGATATGGCTTTTGATTTGCATGTCGATATGACTTTAAAAGGCATCATTCCTGAGGTTGGCACCGTCGTTCACCTGATCAAAGGTCTTTTGAGATTAAACAGGTGGGATCAAATACTGCAGCTTTCAGATGGGATATGCCAGGCGGTATGCTTCTATTACATTCATTCTCCCATCCCCTCAACAACCATATGCTCACTAGTTGCATGAATATATGTTTTTAGTCATATGACCAGAGAGCTGAAAATGGTTCTGATTATGCTTGTTTTCTTCAGAATAATAGTGCAGCTATGTATATCGTCCTCCCATGTTTCATTACTATTTTCAGTAAATAGATCCACTTTGATAGTTTGTTCCGGAAATATTATGTAGAATTCTCCCTAACTGTTTCTCCTTGTTGCTTTTGCTCAATTTCCAGGCAAGAATTGCAGGAAACACTTGCTAATAAGAATGCTGAACCATCTGTTCTGCATCAACGGTCTCTCACATGGCCAAGAAAGTTATTCAAATATAGTTTTTTCATCTCCAGCCGAGAGAAATGTGCAATCCACTGAGGTTACACGATAGCATAGTGCTTCTCGGGCAATAGAAACTAAATTTGATGGTCACGAAGCTAAGGTAAATATGAATGAGATCCATGTTTTTTTTGCCTGGTCTATTTGGAACTTAATTTGAAAGTGCCCCTGTTATTTTCTCATAGGATAATGAACCCCAGAGTCCTGCAATATCGAGAAGTCACCAAGAGTTGACAATGAGCAGTCCTAAAATTCTGAATCCGTAAATGACAGTAAGAACGATGCCATTGATAACAAGTCCGGATTTACTGCATGGAATGATGTTCATTTGAAAGTCAAGCTGCTTAACGGAACTAGTATAACGTTGAGAATGGGCAAAGTTCATCAACTTGAGAACCAGATGGAAGTAGAATGTGGCTGTACAGTGAGTCCCTTCTTTTACACTGTTGGCATTTTTTATGATTAGGCGTTTTGGCAATATATCCAGAAGGACTTGTTTTGCCTCTAAATTGTTATGTTATTCATTGTAGGTCCGAATCAGGCACCGCTGAAAGCTGCAAATCAAAGCAATCAGGCAGCTGGCCCAAGCGATGTCACAAGGACGAAGAGACACAATACGGTGGATATCAAGCCAAGTCATCTGAATTCTAGACAGTAAGGAGTACAGTCTCTTCCAACCATACAAAAGAAAAGCTCTTGCCTTTGCACTCTTATGGTTTTGATCAACGAACTGTGTTTGTTTTGTATTTTGTGCAGCATATACCCTCAAAGTTTACGAAGCAACACGCATTTATGAGAGATGTGAAGGCAGTGAAGCTGGAGGTTGGGGACAAGGTTTGGTCGGTAAGGATCTGTCTTGGACCTGACAATATGTCTGTCAAGATTGCCGCTGGCTGGAGTAGGTTCGTGAAAAAAAACTCGCTCAAACTCAGAGATGTTTGTGTGTTCAAGCTGATGGAAAAATCCCCTGAGGTCCGAATGAAGGTCACCATCATTAGAGGTGTCTGAAGATGCAGCAGTACTGTTTTGTGTTTAAATTTTGCTGTATTGTTAATTCAAGAATCAGGTTGTTAGTGGATTGTAGTAAGTAACCATTTGAACAGGTAGGGTTTGGTTAAATTATGTTGGATTTTCAATAGCTTTGATCAGAAACTTCAAGGGAGCTTTGCTGGTAGGTGAAAATGCAAATTGATCAGCACTTCTGTTGGTAAATTCTTTAATGAGGTCATGTATTGTCTCTCAAGCAAGCTTCTTATTGATTCATGTTGAATTCTCAAATGTCTCTTCGTCCCGTGATATACAGAGCTTCTGGCCACATGAATTGCTACTAGTGAGTCAGAAGACAATAGAGATGTCAGTGGAGTAGAGATTGGAAGATCAGATAGCAAGGCTCTAAGCCATTCAGCTTCTTCACAAATCTCAAAACAAAGGCTAGACAACCAAACTTCCACTATGCAAATTTCTTTAACCCAGACGCACATTTCTTGCGGCATGATGTTGTAGTCAATTGATTAATCTATACGTGGCTGTCAAGTGTTTTGAGTCTTAATTTCTGTAGTTGATTCCTCTGTTGATCATAGACTTCTGACTTCACGGTTTTGACTGAGCATTTGACAGAATTTGTATTTCAAAAGTCTGTTTGTTGAACGGCTAAACAAGTGGTACTACAAAGTTATTTTTTCAAGTAAGTGAACTGTTTTGTACATGAAGAAAACATAAGGTACCATGAGGGTTATCTATTCCCATGCAACCAAACGAAAACTTTCTAGTTTGGCATTCCTCTGCAGACTGCAAAGGCTAGCAGACTAATGGCAAGGAGGAGGAAATAGACCTCCTTTAAAGGCAGCCTGTAGATTATCAGTTTACAGATATGATTTATTTGTTTCCTAGCATCACAACCTTGAAGCATAGGAATGCAGCAGACAGGTGGGTGGTGTTTAAATGTCATGAAACAAGAGCCAAAGAAGTTCAATTTCATCAGCAATAAGGCTGTCAATTAGTTGCAAATCACACATCTCAGCTGCATAATCAAAGTTGAAAGATACTTGCTTTGGTGTCCAATTAGTTGTATCAACTTGAAAAATGTTGCTGGTGTGACAGTGTTTCCTCACATTAGCTGATGATCAGAGATATTTTGATACATGGTGATAAATGATTCTCCAGCACAGCACAGCTGTATATTTTGAATTGTTCAAGGCCTGCAGTTTCATTTGCAGCCTTTTGATAATTGTGAGATCACCATGAAACACTCAAATATCCATTGGACAAAAGAAACTCATCATCATTAAATAGTCCACAGAAGAAACAAACTAAGGCCATGTAGTGTCCCTCCCTTATTGGCTGCTTCCCACAAATTGAACAAATAGGAAGTGTTTTATCTTTAACTGATGCTATCTCTGTCATTTAGCCAAAAGCAGTAATTTTGAAGCCATTTCTTCATTCTTCCTCCCACTAGTCCACAGATTCACAAAGAAGCAGATTTTGAACAACTTTTTCACTCTACAAGAAAAAGAAGAAGAAGACCAAGAGAGAAGTTAAGGAACAATGGCTGCATCTTCAAGCCAGGCTAGGCGTGGAGAGGAAGTAATCCGTTTCATCAAGATCATCTTTGAATCTACCATCCTTGACAAGAAGCTGGTAAACCTAGCTATAAACTCCTCCATCTCTCTTTTCACTTTTGCAAGAATTATGATGATTAGTTGCGTAGTTTAGAAGTACTGAATAGAAACGGTTGTAATGCAGAAGATACCTAGCAAATTTATCAGTGAGTTTGGACAGCAGCTGGTTGGATGTGCTGCTGCTACTTTAGAGGCTCCCAGTGGAGACAAATGGGAAGTTGGTTTGGAGAAGGATAGGCAAGGGTTTGTTTGGTTCTGCAACGATGGATGGGAGAGATTCGCAAAGTTCTACACTTTGGAGCATGGCCACTTCTTGCTTTTCGGGTACAGAGGCCGCACTGATTTCTCAGTAGTTATATGCGACATCTATGCTGCTGAGATTCCCTACCCGACATTGAGCTTCCCTGCTCGTGTCGAAATCGAACATGAGGAGGAGGACTCCCTTCCTATTTCTCTGGAGAGCTTAAGTGTTGATGCTGCTGCTGCAAATGAGAAAGCCAAATCTCCTATGGTTGATGATTCTGCAGGTTGGTTAAACCAAACCGGTCTGAAACTTATCTATCCCATGTAAATGCTGATTCTTTCTTTATGGTGGTGTTGTAATTTGCTGTTACATTTGTAGGCTCGTATGATGCTTCTGAAGATCCTTCCGGATCGGAACTTTCCTCGTTCAAGATCAGAATCCCACCAAGTTATCTGAATGCTAGACAGCGAGTAGTACGTCTCATCCAACCATGCAAAGAAGAGTTCTTTTTTGCCTGCACTTATATGTTTTTGATCCACTGTGTTCTTTTCTTTTTGGGCAGAATATACATCGAAGTTTACAAGGAAACACTCGTTTATGAGACATGTGAAGGAGGTGAAGCTGATGGTAGGGAACAAGGTTTGGCCAGTAAGGGCCGGTCTCGGACGTGGCATTTCTGTCAAGCTGGCATCTGGCTGTATTGGGTTCGCGAAAGAAAACTCCCTGGAAGTCGAAGATGTTTGTGTTCGAGCTGATCGCAACATCCCCTGACACAAATCCAATTTGAACCTCATGAACCACTTCTTGAAACTCTCTTAGGCTGATGGTAGATGGATCGAGGGGCATACCCTGCTCCAAACTTCCCGTACCGAGCCGCATTGAAAAAATAAATGTTCACATATCTCATTTTGCAATCCACAACACCCACACAAAGAGCTTGGGGCGCATCTTCTTCTTGCAAGATTAACCTTCGTCAAAAGCTTATCTTCACAGGCCTTCCATAAAAAGAATTTGATTTTCGATGGAAGCGAAAGATTCCACAGCCAACGCTGTTAAGTTCAATGTATTTCACATATTCAATTCATCTACCTTATCTTGTATTAAATATATTTTGTAACCATTAGCTTTTTAGCTTCCTTTCAATATGCATATATACTGCTGCTCACAAATTAGTGCAGTAACACTTTCACAAAACTTAATATGGTATCAAGAGCTACCTCTTTCAAATCCATCTAGCGTCTCTTCGGCTTACAAAAAAAAAAGAAACAACAAGAAGAAAACTCTCTCTGTGTCTCCCATGGCCTCCACATCCACATCAATCACCACAACGTCTCTTGGCTCACCGCCTTCGAAAAGCCGACCCGTGACAACTATCTTCTATGGAAGGCACGAGTGCTCCGGCACCGCGAGGTGCGCGGTTGACCGGCTTCCTTGACGGGGAGAACCCGCGCCGCCTCAACGGTGGCTATAATCAATGATGATAAGATGTCCGACATGGCACCGAACCCCGCGTATAACACATGGCTCGTGAAAGATCGGCGGGTCCCGAGCTACCTGCGAATTCGCTCTCCAAGGAGGTGCTCACGCGAGTTGTAAATGTGGAACACACTAATGCTCTATGGACCGCAATTGGAGCCATGTTCTCATCGCAATCACGTTCTCGAGCCACAAACCTAAGGATTGCTCTTGCAAATACAAAGAAGGAGAACCTATCTGCGGCCAATTTTGTCTCCAAAATGAAGGGTCTCGGAGATGAGCTCGCTGCCGCTGGCCGTCCTCTCGCTGAAGAAGAGATGGTCGAATATATGCTTGCGGGGCTGGACACGAAGCAAACTATTCTTAGAGGCAAGTGTCAAGGTGGACTTTACCCTCTTGTGTCTTCTTCTCCAAACTCCACCAAACAAGTGTGTACTGCCACCAAGCCATCTCATGCAAGGTGGCATAGTCGTTTAGGACATCCATCGTCTTTCATCGTTCGACAAGTCCTTAGGAAAAACAATCTACCTTTTGTCAAAGAGTCTAATACTGAGTCTATTTGTGATCCTTGTCAACAAGCAAAAAGCCATCAATTACCCTATCCTACGTCTACTAGTGTTTCCACAATTCCTTTTCAACTTGTGTTTTCGGATGTTTGGGGACCAGCACCTACTTCTGTTGGACGCTACTCCTATTATGTCAGCTTCATTGATGATTTCAGTAAATTTACTTGGATCTATTTGCTTCGTAAGAAATCTGATGTTTTTCAAGTGTTTCGAAATTTCCAGCAATTTGTTGAAAGAAAATTTAATCATAAAATCATCACTCTGCAAACTGATTGGGGAGGAGAGTACGAAAAACTCAATGCTTTCTTCCAAACTGTTGGCATTTCGCACCATGTGTCTTGCCCTCATGCACATCAACAGAATGGTTCTGCAGAGCGAAAGCATCGTCATATTGTTGAAGTTGGACTCGCTTTACTCGCAAATTCCTCAATGCCTCTCAAATTTTGGGACGAGGCTTTTCTCATCGCCACCCACCTCATTAACATGTTGCCAAGCAAAGTGATAAATCTTGACACTCCCACAAAACGCCTTCTCAATATCCAACCTAATTATCATTCCCTTCGCGTTTTTGGTTGTGCTTGTTGGCCTAATCTTCGACCATATAACATTCACAAGCTGGCTTTTCGTTCGAAGAAGTGTGTCTTCCTCGGGTATAGCCCCCTTCATAAAGGTGTAAAATGTCTTGATGTCTCCACCGGTCGAGTTTATATCTCTCGAGATGTCATTTTTGACGAATCTGTCTTTCCGTTTGCTTCTCTCCATCCCAATGTTGGTGCCCTTCTTCGTAAAGAAGTTCTCCTTCTTCCTAACCATCTTTTTGATAAGCCGACATTTACTCATGGGGGTGTGCATAATATTGATCAAGTGCCTAATGAAAATACCAGCATTGTTGCTCCTGTTGGTTCCTTGCAGGTTCTTGGAGACAATCTAATGGAATCTAATAAAGATTTGGGTAACAAATCGATGGCATGGTCTCACGGATTGATCGTTTCGTGCCGCAACTTGCCGATATCATCCCAAACGCGCCAAATGAACTGTATTGAGTTCTCGCATCGTCCAATCAACCACCGGACGGGAGCGACCATACTCCGGCTCGTGTTCAATCACAAGCCGCCTCACCTCTTAGTGGATCTACTACGGCTAGCACACATACACCGTCTCCACCCTTGGCCGATTTACGACCACAAACCGGACTTCAACATGGTATTCAACGACCGAAGAAAAGGACGAGATGGTACTATACCATATGGATATGGTTTTCTTTGTGCTACAGGTGAACCCAATAATTTGCAGGAAGCACTTGATGACACCAAGTGGAAAAATGCAATGGATGATGAATATGAGGCACTTATGAGAAACAAGACATGGCATTTGGTTCTTGCACCACATGGCAAGAACGTGATTGATTGTAAGTGGGTGTACAAAATTAAACAAAAAGCGGATGGAAGCGTTGATCGATACAAAGCACGGTTAGTTGCCAAGGGGTTCAAACAAAGGTATGGAATTGATTATGAAGACACCTTTAGCCCCGTTGTGAAAATTGCTACCATTCGACTCATTCTATCTATAGGCGTGTCTAGAGGATGGTGCCGAGACGGTTAGATGTACGAACGCGTTTTTGCATGGTGTTCCGGAAGAGGAGGTTTACATGAAACAACCGCCCGGCTATGAAGATAAAAATGCACCATCCCATGTTTGCAAGCTTGACAAAGCTTTGTATGGGTTGAAGCAAGCTCCGCGCGCGTGGTACGCCCGATTAAGTAAAAAGTTACGAGAATCTTGGATTTGCTACATCAAAGTCGGATACATCCCTATTCATTTATAATAAGGCGGGAGTAACTATGTTTGTCCTCGTTTATGTGGATGATATTATTGTTACAAGTTCATCCGATAAAGCCTTCGCCGAGTCGCTTGAAGATTTGAGTTCTGATTTCACCCTCAAGGATCTAGGTGATCTTCATTTCTTTTTAGGCATTGAAGTTAAAAGAAACCAAGAAGGCATTACATTGTCTCAAGGAAAATATGCTTCTGATTTATTGACTCGGGTCAATATGCAAAATTGCAAGGCAGCTCCTACACCTCTTTCTCCAACCGAAAAACTTTCGGCACATAATGGGGAGCCTTTGGGACCTGAAGACAGCACAAAGTATAGGAGCATTGTGGGTGCTTTACAGTATCTTACTCTTACTCGTCCTGATTTGGCATTCTCAGTTAACAAAATTTGTCAATATTTACATGCGCCGACCACCACACATTGGACTGCAGCTAAGCGCGTGCTGCGATATGTGAAAGGATCCCTTGATGTTGGCCCGACCTTTAAACGATCTTCCTCCTTCTTGGTGAGTGCTTTTACCGATGCCGATTGGGCGAGAGTTCTTTAGATGATCGACGATCAAGCGGCGGCTTTGCCATTTTCCTCGGTCCTAATCTCATCTCATGGAGTGCGAGAAAACAAGCCACTGTGTCGAGGTCTAGTACAGAAGCAGAGTACAAAGCTTTGGCTAATGCTACTGCGGAAGTGATATGGGTTGAGTCTCTCTTGGCTGAGCTTGGTGTTGAAAGAAAAGAAATATCATGCTTGTGGTGTGACAACTTAGGTGCAACCTATTTGTACGCAAATCCAGTATTTCATGCTAGAGCAAAACACATTGAAATTGACTTTCATTTTGTGAGAGAAAGAGTTGCCAAGAAGCAACTAAATATACGATTTGTGTCATCCAAAGATCAAGTAGCAGATGGGTTCACCAAAGCATTGCCTGTTCGAAGTCTAGAAGAGTTCAAGCGCAATCTCAACCTTGCACGGCTGTGATTGAGGGAGAGTGTTAAGTTCAATGTATTTCACATATTCAATTCATCTACCTTATCTTGTATTAAATATATTTTGTAACCATTAGCTTTTTAGCTTCCTTTCAATATGCATATATACTGCTGCTCACAAATTAGTGCAGTAACACTTTCACAAAACTTAATAAACGCCACTCTTGATTCATGCCTTCATTCATACCCAGACTCATACTTTGCTGACCATGTTTCAGCAATTTATAACAAGACCACCGAATTTTTTTTTTTTACGATCATAATGCCAAATCCATCAATCTTTAAGATTAGGTGGACACAAAAAGATCTTCAAAATCTCTTTAACCATATACTCAGGGAAGAAAAGCCTTAACTTTGAACCATTCCAAACTCTAAAGGGAAAGATAACACAATTACTAATCTTACAGCTTGCAAGAGGAGGGAATGGCACAAGAAGTCCTCAGCGTTCGGGAACCAAGCCTCGTTAAACCAGGTCGCCTCTCCATTTCCAACATTTTTTCGAAACCCTTTAATCAACGCATCTCGACCAGCCATGATACTCGACCAAATCCATGATGATTTGGAAAATATAATGTCTTGAGGACCCGAACCCATAAAGCTTGAGGCTGTTGGATGATCTTCCAACCCAGTTTAACAAGGAAAGAGAGATTGAACTCCTTAAAACTTCTAAATCCCAAACCTCCTTAAAATTTTGAGGACGTCAGTTGCTCACGGTTACACCAGTGAATCAATCGCTTGGATCCATCAGCCGACCACCAAAATCTAGCAACAAGAGTATCCATCTTCATCAAGAGTCCATCTGGGAACTTATAGCACGAGAAAATAAAGGATGGAATGGCTTGCAGGATAGCTTTTGATAAAGTCTCTCTTCCCCTTTGAGACAACAACATGTTTTTCCACAAGCCAGCTCTCTTGGTTATCCTAACAAGGATAAAGTGAAAGGTATCCACTTTGCACCTCCCTCATTCAGCCGGCAGGCCCAAATACTTCCCAAATCGGCTTTCGTAATTGACTTGCAAAATCCCAGCCATAACCTCTCTAATATCCTCAATGACTTCTCCTCATTGATTTTTTGTCCAGAGATATTCGCATAGATAGCTAGAATCTACTTGATATGAACTGCTTCATCATTTGTCGCCCGACCGAAGACGATTGTGTCATCAAGAAACAAAACGTGAGAAAGAACAGGGCAAATGAAGTGTGAGCTTAATTCCTTGATAAGCCCCTGGCTCATATCTTTGTGGAAGAGGAATGACAATGCATTGGAGACAATAATAAAGAGGAAGGGGGAGAGCGGACCCCCCTTTCGGATTCCTCTCGTTGGTTTGAAGTAGTTTGTAGTTGATCCGTTGATCATGACTGTGAAATCCAATTAACCCAAGTGTTACTGAATCCCATCTACAGCAAAATAAGAAATAAAAAATCCCATGAAACCCTATCATACGCTTTCATCATGTCAACCTTAACGAGGAAGTCATAAGTTTTCCCTTTATTCCGATACTTCAGCCGATGGATCGTCTCATGAACAATAACTACACTATCCTGGACGGAACGTTTCCCATAAAAGCAGCCTGAAGCTCAGAGATCAATCCTGGCATAAAAGGTTTCAGCCTCATCGCAAAAAATTTTTAGATAACCTTCGCTCTAAAATTCGCCACACTAATCGGTCGACATTGAGAAATCTTTTCTGGCAGCAGGGTCTTGAGAATTAAGGCTATGTGAGTTTTGTTCCAATCTTCCGGATAGATAGACGTTTGGAAGAATTCCTGAATTTCTTGACATAATTCGCCTTTAATCAACTCCCAATGATCATGGAAGAAACATCCAGGAAAACCATCAGGTCCAGGGGACTTTGTCGGTTCCAACTGGAAGTCAGCCGCTTTAATCTCCTGTTCCGTCACAGCCTTAGATAACACTTGGTTCATATATTCAGTAACCATTCTCGGGAAGTCTTGCAAAATAGAGTAGTCAACAACAGTGCGGGGTTTTTCAACAAATCATGAAAAAGGTAGAAATATGGCTTCGCAACTCAGCTGGTTACTCAATCCATACTTCCTTGTCATTCTTCAGTTTAGATATCAAATTTCTTCACCTTCTGTGAATAGTGGACCTGTGCAAAATCGGGTATTTTTATCATCCAACTGGAACCAGTTAACACACGCTCTCCGTGTCCAATATTCGTCAGAGGTAGGTAGAATAGCAAGGCTATTAAACTTTTCATAAAGATCCTGAACCTTAATGCGGTTAACACTAACATTATTTTTCTTCCATTTTGTTAACTTGATTGAACACATCTTAAGGCTCTCATTAATATTTCTTCCTTTCACCCATTCCTCCCTAACCACCTCTTAATAACCGATAGCATGTTGTCATCCTTGTTCATAATAGAATCTTGTCCTACGATCCCGGGAGTCATTCTGCTTAATGATAAAGAACTCGAGGTTCATTGAAGACTGTTGTATGAGGGTAGTGGTAAATCCATCCTCCATTACTCATAGCCTGATCCAATCTGACTTTGACGACATTACCCCTTGTATTGTTGTTACACCACGTGAATCCATCTCCCGAACTCCAAAGATCACCAATTCCTACATCAAAAATAAAATCGTTAAAGAGCTGTAAGGCCCAAGACGGAGGTGAAATTCCTCCTTCCTTCTCTTCCTGACACGCAATAGCATTAAAGTCTCCAGTCAAGCACCATGACACCTCTTGTTCACGATCAAACGACAGAATTTGGTTCCACACTTCCTCTCTATCCCGTCATGTTGGGGCACCATACACAAACGTAATAAATCTCTCTCCACCTTCCCTCCAATGCACATCAATATAGTTTTTTATTGTTTTGAGAATTTCGATTTGAATGTCATGAGTCTACCACAAAGCAAACCCTCCTGACAGAACAACTGGATCAACGTACTCTTCATTCCTAAATTTCATCTTATTCCTCAGTTTTTCCATTACATTTCTCTGTTGCTTAGTTTTCATGAGGAATACAATGAAAGGGGCAGTACTTGTGAATCAAGTCCTGCAAGTGATTGATTGTAGGGGACTGTCCCATATCCCTACAGTTCCAACTAATAATCATGACTGATGTAGTGGTTTATGGCCTGTCATCATGGCCTTTGGGTTGCTTTCTTCATAATCACTGTAAACTCTTTCTTCCCCTGATCATTCCTCTTAGAATGTTTATTTGTTATCTTTACTTTCCTCCTTGTTTGGTACATACCTTCCATGAATCTACCCCTTCACCAACATGAAGCACACCTTCACTTTCAGACATTATCTTACACTTCTTCCCACTATCTCTCTGGTCTTCAAACACCCCCTTTCTCTTTTGGCATGGTCCTTCCTATCCAAGTTGGTGCTGGGGCATGACGGGTTTTAGGTCTTGGTAAGATGGTGGGAATTGAGGCAATTGGTGGAATAGAGTTTGGTAAGGAGGATAATTGGGTTGGGTATTACAGTAGCATTGGATAGCTTCTGCTACATGAAGAATGTTTTGAGATAACAAGAAATGGGCTAGTTGCGTTGTCATGTGGTTCGAAACATTTGGGGTAGGTTGATAAGAAAAATTCAGAAAGTTCTGTTCCTCCTTACTAGTGGGTTTGGGCCAAAAAATATTTGGATTTGAGAGATCAGTCAAAGGAGTTGCAGCTGTCTTGGTGTTCTAGAGAACAGCTTTCTCGAAGAACTCAGAAGACTATGTTACTTGCGTCTCAAGCAACCAGGCGTTCATGCGGAAAAAATACATGTTCGAACATAGAAGTTTTTCGATACGCATCGAACTGGGAGACTCGGTATCATTAGTGGATCAGTGCAGGGATTTAGGCCAACATATCCAACTTATTGTGCAGGGATCAAATGAAAATTGCAGTGCTGAGAAGTGCTAGCAGAGGTATTACCAAATGGCAATTTGGTTCAATTTTTGTGTGTCATCTGACAAGGAGTAAATGAATCATATATAATCCTCTAGGTGTGTCACATGTGGACTTCATGTGGTGGTACTAAGGTATAAGATTTTGACCGTGAAGCTGCACCGAAAACGATATAATTGAGCAGAATCTTTTAAGGTTAACTTTGATTAATTAACGGTCTAAAAATCGTGATAAAATGATACCGGTTTTTGCCTCCGGTACTCGGTTGAGGTCGTTACAGTAGGCCTGGCTAGCTGGAATTAACCAATTTCCTTGATATAAACACTGCTTAATGTGGTTAATTAGTGGAAGAAGAAGGATACAATTTATATAATACAAAATAATCTGAGTTGCCGGCATGCATCTCCAATTTTGATGGATGCCAGCAATGAATATCAATATGGTGAAGTTTGTGGTTAATTATGCAGTTTGTTCATATTACACTACCTTATACTGACAAAAAACTTGATGATCTCACCATCCCTTAGTGCAGAATTGTGTTACAGAGTGACTTCAAAAGTTGAGTGGTGCATCCACAGCAAACTCCAACTTGGATACGCAAAGCTTAAGTATTTGTACTAATTAGCAGATAACTATGAATTAATTAAACCGTGTATATGCTTCTAAATGCATGAATGCAGCTCGTATGTGCTAGCTAGCTGCCCATTTTTAACTTATCCTCTTAAACCTATGTGATTTGCTTAATTTATCTATAGATTCTATACACATTTAGAGAACACAGATTTTATTTATTTTAATAATAATTTAGTCAAACCACCATGGTTGGTTCGGACTACCGTAACCGTATGATGTGGGACATATATGTTTCCTTAATAAATAAAAATTAATGGTGGTTTGATTTTATGATTTAGTCGAAGCGATTTTGAATCGTAAGAGATTTGAAATAGGAAAGATTTCAAATATATAAGTGATTTTTTAAAATAATTTGTTTAGTGGAATTTTGAAAATTAAAAGAGAAATTTTGATTGATAAGTGACTAATACACACCTAACTTGTTCACATTCTTTTAAACCAATAAGGCAATTTGGTCACTTTTTACTCAATTTATTTGGGATTTGGTAAGCTTTTTGTCGATGAAATAGATTTGAAATCATCTCCCAAATCACTTGAGGTGGAATATCACTCAGACCCACGAAATCACTCTCCAAATCTAAATAAACAAATGACCCCTAAGGTGTATATGGTGGCGGCATAGATGGGATGTAAGGGCTGGCTATCCTATACCACAGCCACCCATGATATCTAGTTCTTTATAATTAGCTAAATTTTTTTATCTACAATAAATATTATGTATTTTCAGATTTCAGATTCTGCCACATCAACATAACTGCCATCTAAACCTTCAATTCATATTTTCAAGATTCCGGCCAATCAAATTTTATTCTAATACCCCTCTTATTTTAATTTAATTCATTTATATACTAATTAATATTTTCCCTAAATTTTTTTATTTAATTAATATCTTTTACATACGAACTTGGATTTGAATACTTTTTGCCTCAAAAATTTAGTTTTTGAAAGATGATTAAAACAAACACAATCATGATATAGTTTTGACGAACTTTTATTTTGGTGTCAAACACGTGAGTTGTCAAACATGTGAGACAATTAAAAAGTATAGATTGACATAAGAATAACAAAGTTATGAGGATTTACTATCAACTATGTCCAATAAACCTTTATTTTTTTTACATATATATGCTTATCTGGTCTAAGTATTGCATATATATTCTTATCGAGTCTAAGTGTTACATATATATGCTTATCGGTCTAAGTGTTACATATATATACTTATCGGATCTAAGTGCTAAATAATTGAACGCTTAATATTATGATACTGGATCTATATCAACTAAAGGTTCAGTATTTTCATAAACTTACTATTTTTATTTTTAATGATAGCAATGATATATCGAAAATTATAGCTCATCGAGATCCATTTACGAACAATAAAAATACATCATGTTAGCAATAGCAAGCGTATGAAAAATCAAAAGTGGCACATCAACTTTTACTATAATCTGGTATTGCCCCACTGAAACTAAGTAAATTAAAATATATTATTATATATTTGTAATATTAAATTAGATGATTAATTATAAATATTTATATTTTTTAAGTTTATTAAGATATTTAAAAAGATAAAATTTGTATATGTCCGACCAAACCAGGTAAGATATTAATAAATTTTACACGTTTTCAAATTTAATCCAATAATATATTAAGTCTTTACATCTCAAATCCGCTACTCAATTTTTTTGAGAAAACATGATTCTAATTGTCGGATAAATCCTTAATTAGCCATTTTAGACACATTTTTATTCTTCTTTTAAATCTCAGTTTTGTCTAACCACAAGTACTTAATCTTTGTGGAACTTTCGGTATCACTAAACAAATATTTTGTACACTTAAGTGCAAAAAAAGAGAAAAATAAAACACTAGGCCGTAAGCCGCCATGCATGTGGTAATATACAAATACTAAATTAATTCCACCTCCATTCATGCATAATAATTGTGCCTATAAATAAATGGCATATCTTATCCAGGCACAACAAAATCATTGAGAGCATATCATACATTAATAGTTCGATATGGTCAGCATAAAGCTGAGTACTAGTACTTCATCAGCATCATTGACCATACTATTGTCGCTGCTGATGATCTCGTGTATGGCTACGAATGTCGAATCCCAACTCAGAGCCGACTACTATGCATCAACGTGCCCGAAACTTGCACAAATAGTGCGTAGGGAAGTGATGAATGCAATCAAGGCCGAAACCCGGATGGCAGCCTCCTTGCTCCGCCTTCATTTCCACGATTGCTTTGTCAACGTACGTATGATTTCATATTCGTTGTTGATGTTGTTTTTTCGATCTAATTATTATCGGTGTTAGTGAATGAACATATATAATTGTTGTTGTGTCGTTTTTCAGGGATGTGACGGTTCTCTTTTGTTGGATGGGAGTGACAGTGAGAAGTTAGCGAGGCCTAACTTGAACTCGGCCAGGGGGTTCGAAGTTGTGGACTCTATCAAAACGGCAGTGGAAAGCCAGTGCAGTGGTGTCGTATCTTGTGCTGACATTCTTGCCTTGGCTTCTCGCGATTCCGTGCTCTTGGTATAGTAACTAAACCAAACCTATCTTCAACCGTTACTCCTAATAATTCAAATTGTTAGAACTTAAAAAAAACGTTAATGATCGATCGTACATACACAACCTGTTGGGCTTTGCAAAGAATCATATACTTAATTTAGTATCTATAAATCTTAATTCAACATACAGAGTGGAGGGCCGTCGTGGAAAGTGCCACTAGGGAGAAGAGATGGGCTTGTGGCTAATCAGACTGCTGCTAATGGGCTACCAGGCCCATTTGATAACCTAACACTCATAGTGACCAAGTTTGCAGGAGTTGGCCTTGATGATATCTCTGATGTCATCTCCTTGTCAGGTAATCTCTATACTAGTCTTTTATGATTAAAAATCCATGTTTTTACCCTTTTTCGAATTTTGATCGAGCCTCCTGGTTATCGAGTTGAGTTGTTAGTTAGATAAATGATCGAACAATGTCCACCAGACCGTCTGATTAAAAATCCACTAAAATATGTTATCTTTTTCAAATTTTGATCGAGCCTCGTAGTTATTCATTCAAGTTGTCGGTTAGACAAATAATCGAACTAGGTGTCCACCAAATCGTCTCTTAGCTCGGATTAAAATGTTACTATTTCAAATTTTTGTTCAACCACTTGATTAGCCATTCGAGTTATCGGTTAGACAAATGATCGATCCATGTCCATGCATCAAACCGTCTTTTATGATTAAAAATTCACTATTATATGTTGTCCTTTCCGAATTAAGATCGAACTTTTTGTCTATCCATTTGAGCGATGAGTCAAAAAAATGATCAAACAATGTCCACTAAACCGTCTCCTATGATAATAATAAAAAGTAACTATTATATATAACCCTTTTCGAATTTGGATCAAACATCTTGGTTATCCATTTGAACAATCAATTATACAAATAATCAAACCATGCCCACCAATGACCAAACCATATCTCTTATGATTAGAATATTACTCTTTTTTTTATTTCGATTGAGTCTCCTAGTTATCCATTCGAGCTATCAGTTAGACAAATGATCGAATCATGCCCATCAAACCATTTTTTTTATTAAACATCCACTATTCTATGTTACCTTTTCCGAATTTTGCCCGAGTCTCCTGCTTATCCGTTCGAGTTGTCGTTTAGGAAAAATGATCGAACCACTAACCAACCGAAAATAACAGAAAATTTCGGATCCTGTAGGTGGGCACACAATTGGACAAGCAAAATGTGCTACGTTCAGCAACAGGCTGGTCAACTTCAGTCAAACCGGGTCCCCGGATCCGACAATGGAGTCCAACTTAGTCGCCGAACTCCAAACCTTGTGTCCGGTGAACGGCGACGGCAACGTCACTACTGCTTTCGACAAGGGCTCCACCGACTTGTTCGACAACCACTACTTCCAGAACCTCGTCAACAACAAAGGGATTCTGACCTCCGACCAGGTGTTGTTCTCCGGCAACGAGGCCGCCACCGCAGCCGCCAGGAACCTCGTCCAGATCTACAGCGTCAATCAGTTTCGGTTCATGGGCGACTTCGTCAAATCGATGATTCGGATGGGGAACATTGGTCCGATTACTGGGTCGGACGGTGAGATCAGGAAGAATTGTAGGGTGGTTAATTCAGGTTGATTCCTAGTCAGATTAGGATTGTGTAAGATTATTAAAATATAATAATGGTGTGGTGAAGTTAATTATGTGTTGAAAATGTATTAGTGGTTACGTAATGAAGTGTCAAGTTGCATGATCTTTGTTAAAGCTAGCTAATTAATTACTATTATGTGCTATTGTGCAAGTATATTATGCATAAACTACTTGGCTTAATGTAAATTCGTAGCAAGTCAAGTAATGTAATAATAGTAAATTTGGAAATGACAGAGATTAGAAATGAAAAATAAGAAATGGATAAAGAATACGTGTCGTCTCTTTATATGAGAATATTTATAACTTAGCACTGAATATCAAAGTTCACTACAAGAAAAATTAGCATCGGTCACAAATCCTTAATTGCGAATAGTTTCTGTGTTAACCGTTGTGACGGATAAAAGTCGTCGGATGCGAATAATTTTTCACTAAGTAATTACCATTAAATTCACCAACGCAAAAAGTAAATTACCTAAATTTACTACATCTACAAAACCATCATTTTCCACACATATAGGATCTCTGATCTCACATCAAACATATTACCAAAATCTACGTGAGTTAGAAAGAAAAACCAAGTTACTCACAATGGAGAGAAATTATGGAGGGTTTAACAAAACTAACGATAGCGGCGGTGTTGGTCGTGACGATGACGGCTTCGACGGCAAGGGCGACGGGGACTGCGACGGCGGTGAAGGAGAGGATGGTATACGTTGGAGGAGGGAGGGAGACATGGGGGCCTAACCGTAATCTCACTGAGTGGTCGTCTCGCCAACACTGGTACGTTGGTAACTGGCTATGTGAGTAACTTCTTCATTATTTACCCCTCTCTATATTTTTACTGTTTCCATCTCGTAAGATCCTTGTTCATAACATCTAAATTGAGTTTCAGACTAAGGCTTAAGGATTTAGTGGCGGATTCAGGATTGATTTCTCCTGGTTCACTCTCGAACCGATTTTGGTTTTGATTTTGATTTTTACACATGTTAGTCTAGTATCTTAAATTGTGATTTACAGACTCTTCATTCGAGCTAGAACGAAATCGCTCATCCGGGCTGCCCTCCCTGGCATTTATGCCCTCCCTGTGACTATGTATATATATATATATATTTTTTATACAATTGGCAGATTTCGGGTTCCACAAGAACATGTACAGCGTGCTAGAGGTGAAAAAGACGAGCTACGAGACATGCAACGACGCCGGATTCATTCACAACATCACAAGAGGAGGACGTGACGTGTACAAACTGAAGCAAGCCAAGAATTACTATTTCATCTCCGGCGGAGGGTTTTGCTTCAGCGGTTTGAAAGTCGCCATCCACGTTGAGAAGCACCCTCCGGCACCTGCTCCTGCTCCGGCGAAGAACTTTGCTCCGTCGCCGATTTCCACTGCCCATTTGGCTTTTGCTCTTGTTGCAGCTCTCGCCACTGGCCTCTCAACATTAGTTCTCTAAATGATAGATGATGGTTGGATTTAGTTGCTTGGTTGCATTGTTTTTAATTAATTAGTGTTTTTTAATTGCGTGATTAGGGTGGTCAATATACTGACTTTTTAACCCCATTAAACTTGGAAATATATGTTGTTTAACCTTGGCAATCATTGTCTATGTGACACTTGAACAAAATTCTAAGTTTAAAGATTAATTCGTTCAGTATGTGCGTTTTTTTATAGAATTTTACATATGGTTTATCGCTATTGGAATAGGATGCGATAATATAATATAGTTAGGTTGGCTGACACGAATGTTAATGAATACTGAATAATATAAAATCAATTTTGAACCTTGTATTAATAACTCGAGTTATTAAGATGCAATTGTTCATTAACATGATATTAGAGCATATAATAATCGAGAGGTTTCTATTTTGATTCCCAATAGCCCAAGTTCATATTGGAATTTAAGATTCCATATGAATAGTCACTTGTTAGTAGTGACTATGTTAGCTAGTACATTGTTAAGAATTAATTCAATACTTAAGCAACATTAGTATAGTGATAGCTTTTGTACGATTAATTCGAAACTATGTTACTAAGACAGAAATTTAGAATAAACCGGATTTTTGGACTGATTTTGGTTTGAGTTTCAGACCGGTTTAAACTGGGTATTGGGCTGATTTTCTGGTCAGAAAACCAACCCAAAACTCATCCCTCATTGCCGCCATCTTGAGTCAAATTTAGTGGGAAAATCATTTTTGTCCATTTTTTCAAATTAAATGGATATGGATTAATTTTGCTTACGATTAGTATAAAGGTGGTTTTATGTTTGAAGAGACACTCATTGTCGTTGGAACGAAAATTAGAGAGCATTAGAGAGAATTAAAGTTCTATCTTGAATGCTTTAAAGAAAGGTTTATTTTTTTGGTAGATGCAATAATTTTTGGTAATGACTATGTAGTTATTATTGTTTTGTAATTTTCATGTACACATACGAAATGTTTCATCTCTAAGTTCTTCAATTTCATTAAGCCTTGATTTTGAAGGTGTAAGTAGTTTTATCCTACGAAGAAATTCCTTGTGACCCTAGGCTTGGAAAAGGGTAGGAATATTCTTTACGGAAAGTATACTCGTACATGACTCTATTAAAATACTAGTCATGACTTGGTTTCGTCGATCACTGATTTGGAAGGTTTTCAACCTTCGAGACAGAACATTGATGCTCGAGTCAACACATTCCGAAGCCGTTTGCGCTCTTTCATTAGAGGTACGCAATATCGAACTACGTGGACTTTGATCCCAATTTTATTGGGTACGTAGGCAGTCAAAAGACGCAAGTCCGCCTGAGAAAAATGCCCAATAGTTCATTGCAATACTTTCCTAAGATATGCAAGCCTTCTTCTTTTCTGAGAGATTCGGTTTGAAGTAGCGAGTTAATGAATAATATAAACCAATCTTCAATCACAACCTAATTACTTGAATTATTGAGATACAATGGTTTATTTACAACCGAGTCCCTCCATCGATCATTTACGATTTTTTCATATAATTTCAGTATCATGCATTCCCAAGCACTTAAACCATCAAAATTAGCCCCAAGCTACATCATTGTTCATAGGATTGTAATACTAGTTATAAAAGGAGGACAAGCAAACCCTGCATGAATGCACACAAATACATTGCTGAAGAGATTCAGTTGAAGGGAATCAACACATGCCATAAGCCCATAAGGCCATAACTATGTCCTTTCTTGCACAAAGTGAGTGCTAGCTGATCATATATACATGCATATATTGTGGCCCTTCATTCTCGCATGAACAACTAAAATTTAACTTCAAACGAAACCCTCTCTGCATGTTCCTGCAACCCAATTTCGCATCCTTAAGCACCAAGAAGACCCAATGACGATTCGGCCAACAGCGAGAGTAGCCATGTTCCTGCTGGCCATTACAGCTTTGACTGGTACACCTGAAGGCAGAGATCCAGTTCTCTACAGGGTTGGCGGTGGAAGATACAGTTGGGTTCCAGGGACCAACTTCACTACCTGGGCGTCTCAACAGCAGTTCTACGTTGGTGACTGGCTCTGTAAGTTACCACACTCTAGTGATTGAATTTGAATTTTGCTTCCAACTCTCTCAATGACTCTACTTACTGTTGTTTTTTATCGGTGAAAAAGACTTTGGGTTCAACAAGACGATGTACAATGTGCTGGAGGTGAACAAGAGGAGCTACGACCAATGCAGAGGAGACAACTTCATCGCCAACATCACGAGAGGAGGCCGCGACGTGTTCAATCTCACCGAGCCGAAGCCTTACTACTTCATATGCAACCGCTCTACACACTGCTCCCTCCAGGGTATGAAGGTTGAAGTTCTAGTCACGGATCCGACAGTGCCTCTCCAGGCTATGACTAGCAGCAGCTCTTCTCCTCCATGTCCAACCACCACAACTATTTCAGCAGCAGTCATCTTATTCCTGTGTTCGTTCCAAGTGTTGCATTTACTAAGCTACAGGTTTTTAGACACAGTAATCTAACGAGCATGTCTACTATAAAGCTGCAAGGACAAAGGTATTAGGCATAATAACAAGGGAACAGTTTTACTTAATCCAACATCTGCTAACAAACAGTTCCCACAGCTACAAGCATTCCGATAACATAGATAAGGTCTAAGACCTAAGCCTTCTAAGTGCTTTGCTTTTTACTCACACGTGAGCAAAGAAGCAAAATACTAAAGGCTGCCCAACCAGCCTTACCAAAAAAAGTACAAAATATCATCCATGGCTCTGTAGAAATGGACTAAAGTCCACTCCTAGAGACACCCTACACATACTTCGATCTGTCTATTATCCAATCCGAACTAATTTACATAAGACAAACCAGTGTCTAGATAGGAACAGCCACCAGCTAAAGAGAGGTCGGATCTACACAGCACACAACTCCATTTCCTTCTCTTAACAGAAGAACATGGAGTTGGCCACCTTGTCCTCGAGTTTCGGGAGCTGCGGGACAGCCACAGGCCCAGATGACGACAGACCGCCTTTGCTTGAAGATGTCTCGGAAGCTTCGTCAAACTTAATGAATTGTCCCATTTGACTTGCTGCCAAGTGGGCATAGCAGATCGGAGCAACTGCATAATACATCAAGTGAAAAATAAAAAACTCAATCCCATGATAAGAGAAATCATTCAAACTGGAAGAATAAACAAGAAATCTCTCTTACCTACAGAAATGGCAGTCGTGCTTCTTTGATACCTGCAATATTAACGTACATATATTATTCACAAATAGCTCAAAAACTGAAGCTTACGGCTTACGTGTAATGTTAATTTTAGAGAAAAGGAACTTACACATAGGATAAAGAGTGCACAAGCTCCTGAAGATCATCGCTTGAGAAACCAACCTCGTCCATCAAAACATGATAATGAGTTGGACGAGTAGTTCCCTGAGAAATTAAAAGAAAAAAACGAAAACCAACTCAATATCTCTATTATAATACGGTAAAGAGACAGCACGTGATCAAAGAATGGTATCAAAATGCACTTACAATCATCCCAGCATGTGCACAGAGATAGAAATCATTGTTCTTCGGATGACCAACTTTGTTGTCAATGATAGTTCCTGCACAAACAGAATCATGTCAGGCTTTTAGACTAACTCCAGTCTGGATCAAAGTTCAAACCAGTCCAAAGGTTTACCAGGTGGAACATTGTCAGGAGACCCTTGCTGGAAGAACTTTGTATGGTGGTTCTTCTGAGCAACAATAACCACAAACTTGGGATCCCATTTCTCATCCAGGAACTTACAAGCCTATCAAGAGTGAAAAGTAATTATTGACTTTACGATTGAAAAACCAATGAAATGAAATAGCTCTAGGAAAGAGTTTCAAATCCAGACCTCAATTATTTGATCCAGTTCAATGTTCAGCACTTGGTTAAACTGGGATTCACTGACACCGTCCCTGGAAATACAAAGAACACAAATAACAGAAGAGTTGGTTCTCTTTCAATGGAAGGATAAAAAACATGACCATTATGGCATTGCATATATAATGGCAAAAACACAGACAGCCAAGAGCCTAGGCCTTGCTTGATATGGGGTGATTTTAAATCATGTATTTCAAAATCCATGTATTTGCTTGAATCCTTTATTTGGCATGTGCAAAAATAAGAGCTCAAATACATGCTTGTGAGGATTCTCAAATCTTACCAATATAGGTAAAATTTCAAATCCCACCCCAAAATACACTTCTCAAATCCCACTTTAACTTCTTCAATCTCACTTTAACATAAATACCAAACAAGGAATTTTGTTAAAATCCCTACTATCAATCCCTTGCATTTCAAATACATGGTTTTAAAATTCCCTCTACCAAGCAAGGCCATTCAGAGGATAAGCATCGACTCCAAGCAAAACCACAACTCTGAAAACACGATCTGCATTCATTTAATTACGCAGGTAAAAGGCAACCGATTAGGTTACATCATGAAAAACTGACAATTTGAACATGACCAAAACTTCACAAATATGCAGAGGAAAGTAGTTAAGCTTGGCAATCTTGACCGCTTACCCGCTTAACCGACCATAACCTGACCAAATTTGATGGTTATTAACCGTGTTGATTGGATATTTTAAGGTTACAATTATAACCGTTAACTTCCAAGAATGGGTAAGGTTAGATTATGGGTTTCATAGTAACCGCACCATCACCATAACCGAACACATAACCATCACCGGCCCACGACTTAACCTCTATTTAGCCGCATTACTAATTAGTTTAAGCTCAATAATATTCAGCGTCCAACCCAATAACACCCAAATAATTAGCAACAGCGGTAAAACGCAAAGCCCACTAACATTTCAAATGGTGAAGCCCTGAAGCCCATAAATTAACCATGAATGCTACCGTTAATTTGCTCAAATGCCATTTCTAGTTTTATACATTTTCTGCTCCGTTTTGTATTTTTTTTCATAAAAGTGAATAACTGTTGAGAGCGGTTATAACCGTAACTGGATGGGTATAATGATAGAACTAAATCTATTACCGAAATGGAAATGGGGATGGTTATGGTTAATAACCGCCACGAAAGTGGATGGGCAATGGATATTGCCATAACCATCCCCGAACCTCTCAGTTGTCAAAGCCTAAAAGCAGTCTTCAAAAATCGCCTTCAAGGAAAAGGCAGGCAGACAGAGCAACGTACATCACAATAGAAACTATGGAAATACAGTTTTATTATTTAAGGAGACAAAATGACAGGCAGGATAAATAATGCCTTTCCAGCATGTGCAGTGCAGTCTAGCATAACCAATCAACATAAAGCACACCTGAAAATGATGATCTGCTCAGGTTTCCTTTTCTGTGAACTCACATAAAAGTCCAGAAGTGCTTCCCTGAAAAGACAACAAATTAGTAGTGTCCTAAATTGATGATGAATTAGACTAAACTAGGAATACCAAAAAGAAAACAGTAAAAAGAACCGCAAAGTCAAACCTAATGATGCCATGATCGTCATCGTCGACTTTCTTAAATAAAGAATCAATCATTTCAACTTTAGGAGACTGAGTCCTGACTGAAGCCCTATATTTAGAGATCAACGGCCACTTCCGAGAGCTTACGACCTATATATTACAAGACAGATCAGTAAAGCCTGAATGGACAATACAAAGAAAGTTCCCTCTCCAACAAAAAATACGACAACAAGGATGATAACAGGTTTAAGAGAGGTACCGCAGCAATTGAAGGAACATCAAACTGCCCAGGTGAACCATGAGACACATCCATACCAAGAATCATTGTGGGAACCTTAGAAACAATCGGTATAGATGGAATGTGCTCAACAGCCAGCAATGAATTCAACCCACCCAGCTACAAATAAAGAAAGCATGATAAGTGAGCCAATCAAGGAAGAGCAGGTTTTGTAGATTACAAACCAGGCAGACTAAATTTGCAGTTACACTTAACATATATCTCAACTAACCTTGGCATTGATCTTCAGCAGAAGATTTGTCAGATACTGATCATTCACCTTTGTAGGAGCCAAACATTGAGTAAAAATTCCAAAATCGGAAAGGCATTTCCGCTTCCAAGGGCCTGCATGGACCAGCTTGAAAGTTAGAAAAACATGACACGGTAATATAATAACAAGGGACAAGACTTTGTTGTCATCAGAAGAACGTTGACACTGACCATAAATATCGCAATTTTTCCTCTCAGGGAGTATACATAAAAGGAACTTCGGAGCTCCAGGAAGCTTAGCCTTGATTGCCTCAAACATCTTCTCCACTCTCACTGTAGGAGGAGCACGACTCATCTGTCGATTTTCCTCAATTACTTCATCAAAAGGCGATTCCATGCCCTGCATGCAGCAACAAATGAGATCTATTAGTTGGCACCAGTCATATAGAATTGGTGGTAGTAAGATGTAGACTTACAATCCCCTTAGCCTCTGCACATCTCAGTAGATCAGGGATAAGTCTGCGTGTATCACACCGGGCTGAGAAGTTAACAACAGCCCATCTCTCAACTTTGACTGGCTCAACCAATCTCTGAAAATGATTTCAATTCAAGATCAACTAAAAAACAGGACATACAGAAAAAAAGAGATGAATATACCACCACAGACAAGTACCTTATTGTTAAAATTCCACCTGCCATTACGGGCATATAGATCATCTCCATTTCCAACCTTCAGCTGTTACCAAACGACCAAGTTACTGAGACGGACTAAATAAAAACAATATATAATTGACATTCACAGAGTCAGACCGACAAAGGCAGAACAGGTGCTACAAAAAATACCCAGAAAGAATGTATATGCTCAAATTATTCAAGAAAAACGGAATCTGTGCTTTATGAGAATCAATACCTTTGGGGCAGGTAGGACACGACCTTCCACTTGAAGAAAACTGGTACCAATAGAAATGCCACATGAGCGCAGCATCGGTTCTGCTTCATATTTGCTTGTTTTAAGAGACTACAAGAAGAACCAATAAGCGAGTTAGTAGCTTTCACAAATACTTGATTTAGAAGTCTAGCGAATATGAGGTACACACATTAGACAAAACACTCATCCTCTCTTGTGGTTTTTGTCTTGATTTCTCCACCAGTGAAGAACGCTGGAAATTGGTCAGAGCCTTTGTGTACCGTTGAAGAGAAACCAAGGAGCATAGCTAAAACAAACAAAAAAAGGAGATAAGTACGTCATAACAAGACAGATCATCATAAAGAGACTTCGATATGCAAATCAGCTCACCTCCAAAGGAATGTATGTCGGGCGCTTAGGCTTCCCAACATTTATGCAAGGTAGATCCCCTGAATAGCGCAAATCCATGTTCCGGTGGTTGACAAAGTAGTCATACACAGTTATTTGAATGGGATCAGCCTCGCCTTTCTGTCTCAGTTCGAACCTACAAAACGAAGAAAACAACTGCAGCTCAGCACCAAAATGTTCCAACAGGTGCGTAGCTGATCAACTTATTAAAAACAAGAAAAGAGATGGTGAGTATTTTGGGTTCAGTTAGAGGAAAGGAAAATGGACATAAGATGTATACATTTGCTCTTTGCAAAGTTGGTCACTTAATCCTGTTATCTTGTACTCTTGGTTGGTCGGGCTAACTTTAATCCTCAGATTTTTCAACACTCTTTTAGCCTGTCAGCAGAAACATAACCCAATACTTCAGACAATTGATCGGAAAGGTATCAAGAAAGAGAGATATGCTCACACATGTCAGGTACCTTGTTCCAATCCAGACCGAATGGATCTCTGGCATTCTGGTTACTGATTAGAAAATCCACCACAGGCCCAGGCTGAATAATCATGGTGGTTGAGACATCTACAAAAGAAATCCAGCAAACACGTTTTCAGCCACAATATCCAAGAAGTTATGACAGCGAGCACTACAAAATACACTATCATGCTGATTCAAATATGCTTACCGATGTTCAAAGACAATCCTCCTTGGGTAGTTCGAAAACTGGAGTGGAAGCCTCGGCAACCTAAAACCCCACCTCCCAGGTCCACAAAGTTCTTTGGGTCATTATGGAAAAATGACTGGCGTACCAGGAGGCAGCCCCTAAATAACACCAACACACAAATAACTGAGACAAGTTTGCATGCATCAATCTCACAAATAGAGCATATGTACTCTAAATATTAACTGTTTTGCTGCATGCTGCCTTAGTATGATATCTAACACCCGCAATGCTTCTTGGGAATTTTCAGTCTCTATCCCTTTCAATGCACTTGCAATTGCTTTCATGGGTATTTTGGCAGCAAAATTTAGCTGCACTATGAATGACTTGGAGTTGTAAGGACGTCGCAACCTCTTGCGATCAGTCTCATTTTCCGTACCATGTCCATCAGGGCTTGCATGCCCATTGTTTCTGCATATCAAGATTTAAAGAAAAGTTAGCAGGAAAATAGAAACAAACATACAATTGACAGGAATATACACACAAAAATCAACCTGTTAGAGGTAACGTCTTCCAGAACTACATTGAATTCATGCTTGTTCAAGGGCAGCTGTCCGATAGTGAACAAACTCTTCTCACCATCATAGGCAAAATCTTTTCCACCTAATTCACCAGTGTACGTCTGATGTACTTTGTCGAGGACTTTACGCCCCACACCTTTACCCTCCACAGGGCGCCCATCTTCATACAATAGAGCAACCTGAAGAAACCAAAAGCAATCAAATTCATTGTAGTGCAATATCCTGAGCACCAAGCTATTGCATGAGCATTAAATGAGAGAGTTAATACAGAACATACACTGTAATGGTAGAAAGCACCATCCATGTTGGACACATTCACTTTGAAGTGATTGGTCAGCAGAGGTATCTTCTGTCCTTTGAATCCAGAGCCACGCCTAGCCATGGGCAGACGTGCAGGCTTCTTCTTCACTGGCTCATTATCTACTTTGAGAGGAACCACATCTGGCTCAGCATCTACTTTGAGAGGAACCACATCTGGTGGAACGATGGGTGGGGGAGGTGGCAATGCCTGTTCAGATCCATTGCCTTCCTGCAACCCGTTCCCATCTGGATCAACAGAAGCCATATCCTGAACAAAGGGAAGCAACATAGAGTTAGAAACAAAAAATCTGCAAGTCATACCGGAACTCGTACAAATGCCAAAATTCAAACAGAGTAAGAATCACGCGAGTCCTTCAGCATAGGTAAAGAGACATAATAACTCATTCTATATCGTACTTACAGAATACAGCAGCAAAAGAAGCTGACTAGCCAAAAAAACCTAAAACCCTAACAAATCAAAGGGTAACACCATAATGTAAGAACCATAACCTTCCAAAACATAGCAATATGCATCGGGGAATAGTAACAACAGCAAAGTTTTCCTTGCATGCAAGGTTATGAAAAGAACTAAACCACTCTCTTAGGAGGAGAAGCCAACTCAACGGATGACGAGGCAACAAAGCAGACCAAACAGTACAAGAGAAGGACGCCATTAACGACATGCAATGTCTGTCAAGCACGTTGTATAGCTCAACAAGAAATTTTACCTACAGCGCTTTCAGAAACCCTAAGCCTCAGATCAACTTGTTGAGCAAAAGCAGCAGTAGCAGATCAGCAACACTGTCAAGCAACAAAGCAGATCAAACAGTACAAACGAAGGACGCCATCAACGACATGCAACACTGTCAAGCACTAGGGTACGAGTATAGCTCAACAAGAAAACTTACCTAGAGCGCTTTCAGAAACCCTTAGCTTCAGATCAACCTGTTGAACAAAAGCAGCAGTAGCAGATCAGCCTTGTGAGGATAAGATTAACAAAAGGAAAAGAGTCTCGAGCACGGAGAGCTGGTCAAATAATGAAGACACCGTCACTCCCCCCTTTACCCTAACAGCACCATACGAGACAAAATACAGAACACAGAGCGCTGACTAAGGAGAGAGAAGGAAAAAAAATCGAAAATCAGCCGTGGAATATTACACGCAAGAAAGCTAAAAAAAACTTGAGCTGCAAACGTCACCAAAGCAGTGAAATCAGAACAACGCAAAATAAGAAAACGAAACAGACGACTGGTTAAAAACATGAAGAACAAGTCACAGTATGATTTATGAACAACAACAGAAAATCAAGATGAAAATCCAAAGAATAAGAACACGATGAAGCGATTCCTGTGACGGAAGTCTCAAAACAGAAGAATGGACCCAGGAACTGAAGAACAAGTCACAGTATGAACAGCAAACGAAAATCAATATGAAAATCCACAGAATAAGAACACGATGAAGCGATTCCTGTAACGGAAGTCTCAAAACAGAAGAACGGAGCCAGGAACGGAGATGCATTGCAAAATCAAAAGGACAAACTCAAACCTAAACAGTCAAGAACCAGACGGAGTCTCCGTCCGTAGGAAGAAGCCAAGAGAAAGAGAGATCGGAGAGGTACTGCGCCGGAAAACCCTTAACAAGTGAAGAGAAACGGAGTTGACAGTTCACCTTGAAATCGCAGACTCGCAGCAGCAGAGAGTGAAGAGGAGGAGAAAAGCTGTGACAGTTACTTGCTCACTCCCTTCTCTCGCCTAATCCGTCTTAAATAGTCTGCTCACTTCTCAGCTGCCACCCATTTTAAAGGATTGTTTGGCATGCATAGGGTGAAGAAAAACCCTTACATGTCAACTCCCATCAGAAGTTCAGAATATAAATCATTTTAATTCAAGAAATGTTTGTAGTCTTAGACTAAATATTTTTTTCAAATTTTGAAATACCAAATTTGGATTGGCATGCATAATGCGAGGAAAAACTTTTACATGCCAAAATCCATTTAAAGTTTTGAACTTGAATCGACTTAATTTATGAAATATACGTAGTTTTGAAGTAAATATGTTTCCCAAATTTGGAATGGTACAATCCGTATGATATTTTCACTCGATAAAAATAAATTATATAAATGATATGAGACTCGTATCTCCTATATACATTTATAACTCATTTTACAATTTAACGTAATGAATTGTTGTAAATTTTGACAAGCATTTCAATTATTGATCATTATAGTTCATTGAACCGTTATAATTTAAGAAGAATATGTAATTTTGTGGCACGATATTTATTTTTTGGAATTTTAATGTTTAGATTTATATCGATCTATAAAAGGTTTTTGTTGGATGGAATTACGTGACATAAATGTTGTGAGATTAATATTTTGGGGATCTAGATCGAATCTCAATATAGTAGTAACTAATTTCATAATTCAACATTTTTACCTAATACAAACTTTGACAAGTAATTCACTTATTAGTCAGTATCAATCTGAATTTTAACCGTTACAATTGTTAGGTAGACGGTATTGAATATAAGCTCACATCCATACGGATCGATATGGGTATTTATTGGATGATAGTAAGTAACATATCGTGAGATCGGGATTTTAAGAATCCTTACCATAATCATTTACTATAGTACTAACTAACTTTCTCGTCAAGAATATCTAAATATAGCTTTTAACATGTAATCCTTTTGTTAGTTGGTATTCATTTTAATACAAACCGTTTTAATTTAAAAAAAATTTAATTTTAATATAGTACATTTATTTCACTTTAACAGTTTGAATTCATTTCGAGTTATAAAAAGTTTTCATTGAATCAAAATTAGCAACATAGATGTTGTAAGATTGGTATTTTAAGAATCATGAAATGGCCTCATAGAGTACTTACCTTACCTATCCCTATATTTAAACATTTTGATCTAATATAATATTCTTTTGAGAACTCTATTAAACATGTTGTAAGATTGTTCTCATATAATATAATATTCAACAATCAATTTTATCTCATAGAAAACTCTATTCAACAATTTTGTGTGCCAAACGAACCCCTATAATAGGCGGGCCCACTCGCACAACCGTTAAGTTATGCGTCTGCTCAAACGCTTTCCGTACCCACCCCCCATCAGCCTCAATCCTATGCTATATTAACTACGGTGTAAAATTACATCCGCACCCCACGCCTAATCGTAGCCGTCCATTTCTAATATTCCGCGGGTGCAGCAACACGTGATTACTACCGAGAGAAAGCATCGGGTTCTGTCTGTACCAGAAAGTGCGAGCCCTATTGGTTCCAAAAATGCCCCGTTCATTACTTTACCCCTGGTTGTTCGTGGTAATTACGAAGGTGTCCTGTGTTTGGTATGAGAGAATGGGACAGAGAGAAGACCTGTGAGTGCCATAGATGTAGTTTTAGGGACAGAGTGAGGGTATCAGGGAGAATAAAGCCACGTGTACGGGCTGGAGGGAATTAGGAAATAATAATGTTTGTTTGGGAAGTAATTAATTAGTGAATTAGAGGATTTATCAGTTAGGATAATGTTATTCATTTTTCCTCTTTTGGTTATTGGGTGGCCATGGGGTGCTGGGCTGTCACCGGTTGGGGTGGCATTTTGTTACCCGAGTTTGAAATTGGGCTGCCAACTGTTTGGTTTGAGGTCATAAATAGTTGATTTAAGTTTTACCCATGTTGGTCATAAACTTATTTTATTTCGTATTTTCATACCTCTACCTATTAATTGTAACACTATAATACTCTCGTCCATTTTCGTCAAAATTTATGTTAACTTGTTTTGCCAACTATTGTCCTTGCAGTTCACCTTATATAGCCATATTCGACAAAGTCGCATCATTTGGTGATGTACCAGGAATAAACAGATAACAAGTTTGTGTAGTTTTTAATGAGTATTTTTTACTATTCCACAAAATATATAATATTGAGTAGAATGAGATAGTCATGTAGATAATAGATTAAGCCAATAATTCTGTTTTTCGACTTTCCGGCCTGATCAATGTTAGCATAACTATTTATACAATGCGTTAGAGTAGTTTAATCTCATAAATTTCAACAACTCAATAAAAAAATTAGTGTAAACTATAAAATATCTGTTTTAACTGAAATTTAGTTGGTTGGATATCCCTTAAATATAGTGTTTGATGTAATCATTGCAAAATTCACAATATTAACAAAGAGAATATGTAAATAGAGAGGTAGGCAATCTTTGCCCTAATGACATCATAATATGTAAGATGTAATGGATGAATTGAATGTTTGACTATAGCACCACCGGTCTTGCTATTTGCAGCACTTTGAAAGTCACGACTAACCGTTGGGTTGGAAATTGGGAAACGGGATTCGAGATTTCCCGTTCCCGTTTTATTAAAAAAATTTGGGAATTTTTATTCCCGTTATCAAACTTAATATTCGGGTTTGATTCGGGAAATAATATTTTGAGTTCGGGTTTTTTCGATTCCAGGATTCCCAAAACCCCAAAATTTATTTCATTTATTAATTTCGACTAACTTATTATGCCTAAGGTTCGACCTTTTATTTCGGCATGCAAATCATCAAATGAAGACGAAGCATGGTCAATAATAAGCTTTGCTACAGCCGAAGATTCTAGCAGTGCCAAGTTAGATCACGCTCATCCTTGCATTGCATGCTTATGATAATGAGGGACCGATCAGTTGACAAAGTAGATAAAACAAACAGTGTCGTTTTGCACTGCCGATCGCACTGCCGATCATCACCTCTGAGGAAATTTCGAGGAAAAAAACTTAATTCGGAACCCCAAATTCCGAATTTAAATTTCCGATCCTGAATAAAATTTTCCATACCAAATTTTAGAATTTTGAGATTTCAAAAATTTGAAATTAAAAAAATTGAAAATTCACAAATTCAAAAACGAATTCCCATTCCATCAAAAGTGATATTGAAAAGTTGATTGTACAACACGATTGAATTAATATTTGTATGTTACACACTATGACTAAAATACTTGTCGTTTTATTTTCTTACAAAAATCCATGTTTAATAAATTATAAGGCGTGATTAGTTTTTTTAATCCAATTAGCTCTTTACAGAGGTAAAAAAGTAAGAATTAAGCAATCCTAATTATGTACTCATGAAGTTAAAATTACGAGCAATACTTTTTAAAGATATTTAAGAGGTAGGTGTGCCACTGTATAAGCAGCTCTTTTAAAAATTTGAAGACGAGTCTCGAGTACGAAGGCCATCAACTGGATCATCTCGCGCACAATCAAGCCGCCTGCCGTCAGAATGTCATGTTCGCCACATATATAAGTTGTAACTGACTTGACATCGCCTTCCATGAAGTCGAAAGTTTAATCTTTATCATATTAACTAACCTTAAGGGCGGAACCAGGAATTTATTTTGGGATGAATCAAAATTTCAATTATAAAAAAAATATTAAAATTTCACAAAATAGAGTTATGAATATAAGAAGGTTATTATTTAATTTGCTGATTTGTGTTTAAAATAGGATGACATATTTGAATAAATTGACACAAAACACCACTATTTTGTGAAGAAAAACAAGAACAGTGGTCATTACAGCTCAATCCTGCGAATTCTGCGAAAGCCACAAACATATATTTACCCAATTTATCACTACGCTACACATTACTTTTGAATTTAAATTAGTTTTTTTTCTCTTTTTACATCGACTTTCAGTAGTTTTAGACCACAAAAACTGGAATCCCCCGGAAGTGGCTTCGTCCCTGACTAACCTCCCAACTTATGTGAATACCGTGACGCTTTTTAGGGATTATTTGATATTGGTGATATATAATTTGATATTATTTAATATTGTGATATTCGAGATATCTCCGTGTTTTAAAACGCGAATACCACGATATTCAGAAATATCAATATCACAAAATCACGATATGAGAAACTCCCTGAAATGAAGAGTTTCTAATACCGGCCCCTAATATCATTTTAGTCGGTCGATTTTGCCTCTGAAGTTAGTTGTAATTACGTGCCACGTCAGCACATTTACGCTCATTGTGATCTCATCTCTTAGCCCTCTTTCTTCACTTTTGGGGAAAATCAATTACCCTCCTCTTCTATTTTTGGTTTCCGGTGATAACATCTTATATCTTTTAAACGATAATCGACGGAAAAGGAGAAGAAATTGCGACGATGATAAATTGCCATCACCGGAGAGATAAGATATGAGTGATAATCTCTATTTTTATACAAATCTAAAGGTTGACAATCCCTTCCTACTCTGTTTCCGATTCTTCTATTATCACCCACAAATTTTCCATTTTCGTATCATCAACCTTTGCTATTTGTACTTTATAGTTGGATAGTGGAATACTGATAGTGTGGGAAGCCACAAATGGCGGAATGAGGTGCTGCTGCTAATTCAAAATCAGACCAATCAAGAGAAGTTGGATTATCGTGTTAAAATGAGACGTTCAAACGCGACCTCGTCGGGATTTGACAGTTTTCAATCGGAGAGCATTAAGTTCATGGCAAGAGAGATATTGAGTTTTCGACGAGTTATAATGAAAGATCGGTTTAACTCTTATGACAGTCAACGGAAAAAAATATTAGTAAAGAGAAGAATAAATGAGGCTAAATTGATAATTTTATATTAAACCATACCAAACAAGAATTTCAACATTATCATTTATCAATATCAATAACATTCAATATAACAATATGACAATATTATGATATTCAAAATATTGCGTATTAAACAATTCATTAGTTTTTTAGACAAAGAATTTATTGTTTTTGACTGACTGTGACGAAGGATTGAATTGCTGATTAAAGAAAATCTATAGCCAACACGGCTTAAGAACAAGCCAAAGCACAAAACAAATTAAAAAAAAAAAAAGAAAAGAGAAAAAGGAAAATATGGGCCATGTTTTACTCTCACATTTCCAAAACCGATCCTCTTCCATCTCCATTTCACATTCTGGTTGACTGACTCTCCCCTCAACCTTCGACCTGCTCCACCTCCATACCAAAACCCTAACCTAAGCTCAAAACTTCCATTAAGCTTCCCTATCCCACCCTTCTCGATCATCCGTCACCACGATGGCGGCGGCTGCACATCTAATCTTCCCTGCTCTTGCTCTAGTCCTGTGCTTTCCGCTGGCGTTTGCGAATTCGGAAGGAGATGCTCTCTACACGCTCAGGAGGAGCTTGTCCGATCCTGATAACGTCCTCCAGAGCTGGGATCCGACCTTAGTCAACCCTTGCACTTGGTTCCACATCACCTGCAACCAGGATAACCGCGTTACTCGAGTGTAATCATGCCGAAACTTTTTATTTGTTTCTGCTTTTAGGTTTTTTTTTGCTGATTCGTCGCGATATTTTCGTTTCCTGCTTGATTCCTTTTGTTTCCTGCTTTAGGAGTTTGTTGCTGATTGAAAGGGTTAGCTACTGTTTAGCTTTGTGATTGGGAGCTTTATTTCGGTACTTGATTTTGTTACACTGTTCAACTCTTTCTTGCTATGGTGTCGATGAACAGGGGAAAAGTTTTATTGAGCATGTTTAGATTAAGCTACGGCGCGTTTATGCAAAAGGGCTCTTGTCCTTTGGGTGTTATTTTGTTCTCTGAGAGATTGGTATTTAACTAGTGAGTTCTAGTGCTGCAAATTTGGCTTATTTTGAACTTTTAAGTACTCTTGTTTAGGTTGCTATTCGTTAAGAAATGGAATCCTGCTCTAACATGTTTACAATTTGGCGTTTGTTGCAGGGACTTGGGGAATTCAAATTTGTCTGGGCATCTAGTGTCTGAGCTTGGGAAGCTAGAGCACTTACAGTATCTGTACGTTTCTGTCACTTTTCTTCTTCACGGTGTAGTTATGCCGTTCATTTCTGTTTTGATTAACTTATGGAAGTTTGGTTTGAACTTCTGATTTCCTTCTAAAGCTTCGTTTGTTTAAACTTTGCTGTGTCAATATGTGACGTAGGGAGCTTTACAAAAACAACCTTCATGGAACTATCCCTACTGAGCTTGGTAACTTGAAGAATCTGATCAGCTTGGACTTATACAACAACAACATAACCGGGACTATCCCTTCTTCGCTTGGGAAATTGAAGAGTCTAGTCTTTTTGTAAGTTCAGGCAATCCCTTCTTTCTAAATATGTTTGGTTCTTTCATTACTTGCATTGACTCCTGATGAGGTGTATAATTTCGTAACATTCTTAAAACTCAGTAGAGTCTTGTTTGGATTGATCAATTATTAGCACGTCTTGCAAATTCATCTGTACTTCCATAGTTTAACTTTTTGAGCCTCAGTCTTCCATATTTGCTCTTACGACTGTTTAATATGGCAGGCGTCTTAATGACAACCGACTAACTGGATCAATTCCAAGAGAGCTTGTTGGTGTTTCTAGTCTCAAAGTAGTGTAAGTAACTTTTTCTCTTCAATTTGCTTGGTATTTATCCTATTATCTTTGTGTATTGCATATCACCATTGTTTAATGTCTAGTGGTGGTGAAGTTCTATATGAAACCTTAAGTGTGTTTGTTTCCTTTTTTTACAGTGATGTTACGAACAATGACTTGTGTGGAACTATTCCAACAACTGGACCATTCGAGCATATCCCACTAAACAAGTAAGTTTTTTTTTTGCTGACCGCACTTCATGTTGTTCTCTGTTCAGACAGACCAGACTCTGATCAGGATACTTCTCCAGTTTTTGCTCTTCATCTTCTTAGGAGTAATCTCATCTAAGAAACGGGTTCTAGACATCCTTTAAAACATAATGTCTTCTCTCTAATATATCTTCTATGAGCATTCCGAGTGCTTTATTTCAGCTTTATTACTTTTAACACCACGATTTCCGATTTTGTTTCTTGTGCAAATGCCTTTCAAAAGGTTGTTTCTTATTTCTTGCATATACATATTTCAAAGTTTGTTTCCATGTTTTAAGACTGCAAGGTTTTTCATCGAGGTTGCTAGATTCACTTGTTTCATCAAATTGATTATGAAAGTCTTGTGCATTTGCAATGTCAGTAGAAGATTATTATTCTGATGGGAAAGATCTTCTCTGGAATTTCCTAAAATTGAAGGAATTAGGAGCACAGTTTTCAGCTTGAGAAGTAATATTTGGCTTACTTAACTTGGGAAGTACGTATCATAGATGAAGCGGTCTAGTTTCTTCTGCAACACTTTTGCTGTTTGACTTGTTGTATCAAGTTTGAAAACATTAAATAAAAATAAAACTCATGCATAGTTCTTTCCCGAGATTAAATTTTTGTTTTGGAAATCAGTAAGTGTGGAACTGGTGAGAATGTGGGCTACCTTCATATTCAAGATAGAAGAAAAATAATAAATCTGATTCCCGATCACTCTTTTGGAAGCTTAGAAGTCGTCAAGTGTTTGTATGGAAGCTGGTGGCTAGCTTTGATAAATTACTCTTGATCTTTTGATATCTTAGTATCAATACGCAACATGTTTTCACCTTATCTGGAGAGATTGAGCGGCTTTTTAGGAATCTTCAAAATATCATCATGCTTGTCTTGATAACTTAAGCTTGTTACTGCATACGAGTCATATCGATAAGTAATCCGGCTCTTTTCTTCTTCGCTGTCAAAAAGCTTTTGCTGCATCTAATTGTTCAGTGCAGATACAATTGAATTCCTGATGATTCTTTCTGTATGCAGCTTTGAGCATAACCCTAGGCTAGAAGGCCCCGAGTTGCTGGGACTTGCAAGTTACGACACAACTTGTTCGTAAAAAAGGACGATCAAACCCTAGTGATGAAATCGTCAAGACCGGAGTGGAACAAGCTAGCCTACATCTAAAACCTTCATTATCTAAGTGGACCAGGGAGTGTTAAATGCAGTCCCCTCATATTTGTACATCTTTTTATCTCTGCTGCTTAATGCCCTTTTAACCGTAGTAACTGCATTGCTATGCTCCCCCTATATATATGAGATTCGTGTCGAGTTTGTGTGTGTGGTTAGTTACATTTGATGTAATGTAATATCTGGTGCAAATTTATCATACCTGTTGCTATTAGTTTCCTGCTATGTCACACTTGTTTGAAACGTATAATGTTCATCAAACCTGCAGTTATATGGACCTTCGTTATTAGCGGAAATTTTTCCGGGGAGATGCACAAATGCACAGTGATTGACCTGTATAAGCTTAAAAATACTTGACAGTATATGAAAATTATATTATCTTTGTACATTACATATTATACAGTGCCCTGATCCAAAAATACAAATTAGTATGTGGGCATGCTCTATACTCGGTTTCATCAAAACCTGCAAATGACAAATCTGAATCACAGGTAGCAGATCTCTGAGCATCTTTAATTAATGCTTGATTCTTCCAATCTTTCACTTTTGTGACTTTAGTAAGTAGTGATGCATACCAGAAAAATAACAAGGTAGGAAGAAAATGGTTCGATGTTTTGGATTAGTGAATCGGCCATGATAATTAAATGATATGTTTAAGCTTGGTTTGGCAGGTAGAATGCTAGATGCACTTATATTACCGTAATAAAATGAAATTATTTAATCATCAACTAATTTTTTTGCCTGACCAGAAAAATGTTTGAAATTTCATCTAACGTTTCATTTACCAAATCAATCCTATTTTAATTTATAAAATCTAAAGCTCAATTCTTTTCTTCACAAAAAATCACACCAATTTCTATAACAAATTCACCAAGCCGAGATTCGAGCTACTGTTTCTACAACCACTTAGATAAATCTCATCTCTAGAAGGTAGGAATTAATTGATGAAGAAAGAATAAAGAGTGACCAAAAAATTGTAAACTTATTAACTATTTTCATACTTAACAAAGCAATTCTCAATTATACATAATATTTATCGACTTTTTAATCTCGGAATAACCAAATTATTTCCGTTAGACCGGGATCTTTTAATAAATAACAACCATCCATGGAAAAGAAGATATAAAAGAGCCGGCTCAATAAGAAAAGCTTCAGCGTATTTATGCGCATCCCGCGCCAGGATCGTACTTCTTTCCCAAAAAAAATATCAATGTAATTATCACGACTTTGTGGTCAACGTTCACAGGGGATTAGTTGAATTTGGACTAACACTTTACTTTTATTTATCAAAAAAACTTTACCTTTACTTTTTAACCAGCTAAAGGCGTCCGCATATTTCCTTGGACACGTTTTGGAGAAGAAACACAATTCTATATATTTCCAAAGTCACAGTTCGAAAACGTGATAAATTTTTCCAAACGCTACCACGAGATAAATTTTATAATTGTTGGCCGTCAATTCAAATAAAATTGATGATGCTATTACACATTTTAGCCTCCTTGTTATGCCAAATTAACCAACAATTTCTCCCACAAATTTGATCGAGCTAAGTCCCTCCATTCTATATTTTTTAACAAACAAACTCACTCGTTAGTTTTTGTATCTATTTACCCTTTAACTTGCTAACACAACAAAACCTAATCAACCATTTTATTTACATAGCGGATGACTGTAATATTCATTTAGATAAAAGATAATAAAATACAACAAAATAATATTTGTATTCATCTATGAGTTATATTTTTATTTAAGTTGATATTTCTATCATCCTATCATGTAATCAAAAATGAATAACTAGAGATGTCAGCCAGATTAACTATGGATGGATGGAAAAACTAACCGATGAGCTTGTTTGTTAAGAGTTGCAAAATAGACGACGAGTTTAACAGTAAGAAGGGTTGTCTGTAAACTTTACAAAATAAAAGCGCCAAAATGATTATTAACCCTAAAGAGAAGGGGCGATTATACAACATTCCCTTGGATGAAAACCTAGCTATGTGGGTGCCAAATATTTCAAAGGGTATTGATGTTTTTGTACTGATTATGTAACAAAGTCAAAGTCATCAATTAGTCAGGACGATGGTGACAATTATTTTTATCAAGTTGTTAGGAGAGGAATCGAAAATTTATATTGGTAGTTATATTAATTATGTATGAAAATGTTTTAGGATATTGATCATGTCCATATTATATGCGTGTGATTTTGTAAAATCTGGTTCGATTAGTTGTGGTCCAAACCACAAGTTAAATCCTTCAAATTATTTATTAACATGCTCCCTTCAACATAAATTATAAGAAAAGTTGAGATTTGCATAGTTTCAAGACTTTGATAAGTTATGTGCATAGATGAGAGCTATTAGGATTCGAAACGGAGACCTATTAATCTTTGAAGGCTCTGCTATCATTTCATAAACCGTTGCATTCTAATAACTTAAGTTGAAAGAAAAGGAACATTCATATTGATATTTGTATTATTCATTAGTGTCATAGATTGATGAACAAAAATCCTCTTTTTGGAACGAGCGGGGCGGTGGCCGGAGAGAGAAGTGACTAGTGGGGGTGGTCCACCCTCGGTTATTTGTGTTTAATTCTTTACAAATAGTTATATTTTTCTTATATTTTTAATTTTGATTTAGTAATAGTATTTTGAAAATATTTACATTGGCCTAAATCCGTCCTTTTGATGGACTATTATTATCTTCCATGTCTTTAGATATAACCTGTTTGGTGGTAAATTTTTATTAAAGTTAATTAAATTTAATTTATCATATCGATCATATACTAAATTCAAACTTCGATACGAACGTTGGTCAAATATCTTTAACAGGAAGGTTGTAACATTTATAACTAATCACAAGACTTGAAAAACACAGACCTACTGATCATAAACAAAAGATTGAGTACTGATTTAGAATAAAAAAAGAGAAACACGAAGGATAAAGTACTGGGTAGGAATAGGATAACCCGAAACATGAACCAAAGAATGAAATTCTTTTCCCTCCAGCGGCTTACACTCAAAAGAAGAAGAAAAGTGATGAATTTGCTAGTGCTGTGAAATTGCTGTAATGTTCCACTTGTCGGATACCCTTTTTCACAATTTTTATATTCAATCCCACAATTATTATGTATATAAATATTTCCCCCTAATTAAATATTCTTTTATCAATGTTTTAATAAGAACATAATTATCACGGATCTTCAAAATCTATCTCATATATGTGCACTCCTCGCCAAACCCATCTCAAATCATTACACTTTTTAGGAGATTTTGATGTTGAATTTATGGTATCGTTTTAATTTAACGGATAAAAAAATTGGATGAAATTTTAAGTAATTTTTTATTGAATAACAAAATTAGATTTTATTAAAAAATTAATTTTTCCATTACTATATATAAATTCAATTCAACTTAATTTACACGTGTCAAACTAAATTTTAAATTGGTAATCCAAATAAAAAATTAATTTATGTAACCTCGCAACCATGATCCATAGGCTAACTTGTCCTCGCTAGGTAATGTCGAGTGGTCTTTAATATACTTAATTCTATTTAAGTGTGAAAGTTCGTTAATTTATAAAGCATATGGCGAACTCGTCTACACATTTTTTTTTACCATTTTCATTTTCTACCCCAAATCTCTCATTCTATTTGGAATTCATCCATACATTCTTTTTTTACTGGAACTTAACGTATCGATGGTGCCGTTCTGAGCTTGTTGATATAAGCGGTGCAATTGGTTTTGTGGATGTGCAAGTTTTGTCGAAAATGTAATACATGCGACAGGTTGTTCTTCTTATCCAAGTATCTAACTACGATTCATTCACTATTAAACACAGCGTGTATCTTATATATGTTTACGATAGCATTTTTGCAGATAGATATAGAAAGGCGATGTTGAGTTCATCTTCACTCGAATCCGTTCGGTTCGGTCTTTCTGTCTTTGATGTGGCATCATTGTACATGAGATTCCCGGTACGAGATGCCCATTTTGAAACAAAAATCGACTATTATACATATCTCCCAACGATGAGACTTGCTTTTACTCACGCTTCTGCCCATCTTCATTCACAACAGTGCAAAAATCATTCCCACGTTTGCTTAGACAAATAGAACGAAAAGCAAAAGGAGAATCCCACCACAACCTCTCTAATAGTTACATCCATTCTCAAACCATATAGAATTAACAAAAAGTAGGATAAAAAACCCAATAGGTCACTTAATTTTGGGATCAGATTATTTATCGGTCTCGAAACTTTCGAATATTACATACTGATCTCGAAATTTTATAAAGTTGAGATCACCCTGAGTAACCTTTGAAAGTTTCGAAACTAATACGTAACACGTCCCAAAATTACGGGACGGATTGGGTATTTCACCAAATTGCCAACAACTTTACTTGGCCACCTCACTAGCTCACTCTATATAAATAGCACCTCAAATATGTTTGTATCTCAACACTTGAAACACCTTTAAACTCTTCCCACTACATTTCCAAACTCCCATCTTTCATCACCCGCCGACAGGGGGCGACCGGAACACAATCAACGGCGAAAATGGGCCGGCGGGTTCATGTGTTGATGATGGTAATGTGTCTGGCCGCCGTCCAAAGTTGCTGGGGCAAGACTAGGCATTTCAAGTGGGACGTGGAGTACATGTTCTGGTCGCCGGACGGCCAGGAGCATACCGTCATGGGTATCAACGGCCAGTTTCCGGGGCCGACGATCAGGGCCAAGGCCGGCGACATAATCCACGTGGACCTCACCAACAAGCTACATACTGAGGGAGTTGTTATTCACTGGCATGGTATCAGACAGGTTGGTAAATTTTATAAGTTAATTATGTTTACTGAATTGATTAATAATTTATTTATTCATGTATTTTTGCAGCAAGGGACTCCATGGGCTGATGGAACAGCTGCAATCTCACAGTGTGCCATTGCTCCTGGTGAAACTTTCCCTTACAGGTTCACTGTTGACAAGGTATGACTTTACTTATTTCTTGATCCTTTTAATTTTGAGGTGTAAAAAAGTTGTCTAGACCGGACCCAGTCTAATCTATTTCAAGCCCGACTCAATCTGATTCGATATCTAAATTTAAATTGTTGTTCGTCAAATCCAAAAATAAATGATCAATTTGATTGATCAAGGATTCGTAATTCGATTGATCCAGTTCGTAACCTATCAAATACATCTGTTTGACAGCTCTACGTTTTTTATTTATAAAAAAGTAGAAGCAGAAAGTGTATACAATTTTGAAATTCATTTTGGTGATCGAGATGGTAAACAATAGATGATCTTTTATTCAACCTCTCCTTAGAGCAAACTATTTCATATAGGGTCACTGATCAGACTATCCGTGATAATTGAAAAGATTATATTAGGTTGTGAACACACATTTTGTTCATTACTAATGATAAATCTTGTAATGTGTTTTAGGCGGGTACATATTTCTACCATGGGCATTACGGGATGCAAAGGTCAGCGGGGCTATACGGTTCACTCATAGTTGAAGCAGGAGACAAAGTTGGAGAGAAAGATCCATTCCACTATCACAGCGAGTTCAACCTCCTGCTCAGCGACTGGTGGCACAAAAGTGTCCACGACCAAGAAGTCGGCCTCTCTTCCCTCCCCTTCCGCTGGATCAACGAACCCAACGTACGGTAACAGTACTATCGACAATTATCCATTTCGTATCGAACCAACAACTCAACTAGACAAAGCCTTACACATGGTTCTATATATGGCCAACGGCTATGTCCCCTATGGGGCAGATTAAAGACACTAGTCCAACCCATTCTCTCTAATGGATTCAAATATCAAAAGTAATTAATTAATTAAGTACTAATGTAAAGTACCGACCCATGTGGAAATGTTTGGTTTCTTTCAAAGATTACTATGTTACACTAATCAGGTAGTTGGCAGAATCTTATCTTCGATGTCTTTTGATTTTACAGAGACATAAATCCAAAACAGTCCACACCAGAACCAGCAATTTCTATTAATATATTGATTCAACTTTTAGTTAAATTCCTTCAGATCTTCCCATTCTCCAATCCAAGGACTGACAATATCTTGTTTCTAAAAATGACTGTTTGGTTTTTTTTTGCAGACTTTGTTAATTAACGGGAGAGGCCAGTACAACTGTTCACTGGCAGCAAAGTATAACAAGACATCAGCATCATTGCCACAGTGTAAGCTAAGAGGGACTGAGCAATGGGCACCAAATGTGCTCAAAGTGCTACCAAACAAGACTTACAGGCTCAGAATTGCCAGCACCACTGCCTTGGCTTCTCTCAACTTAGCCATTGGAGTAAGTCTCCTATCAATATTGCTTTTGCGTGCGTGCGTACGTATTTCTGCTAGCTTTTGCATACCTGTACTCTTTTAGTGATGATAGCTAACGATAATTTTCGAGTTAGAATTAGAGGTAGAGTTGTAAAACATGCGAGTAGAGTCAATGGTGAAATGGTTGTGGGTATATATCAATTAGGTTGTGGGTTTTTGAGTTATTTGGATTGAGCGAGTCATGGATTGTTGACTTTTAATCGATTTGAATGGGGCTAAAACTGAGTTGAATCAAACATTCGTTTCCTCACAAAGACACTAAAATTCAAAATTCAAACTATTGTAATATCAAACCTTTGAGTCCCATGTTTGATTTTGTTGTTTGGTTTTGGGTTGTGGGAAACAAGTTAAAAATCAGATTGAATCACATATTAATTAGATTATTATTGGGTTTTTGAGTTATTTGGATTGGACAAGTGACAAACTGTTGATTTTTAATTAATCTGAATCGAATTTAGAATTAAATTACGTTAAATAAGATATTTTTCTCACAATTATATACAAAACACTACAATTCAAAATTCAAATTACTATAATATCAGAATATTTGAGTTCCATCTTAATTTTCTTAGATTCTTGGGTTGAGGTCAAACTTTTAATCATTGTAGGGTTCTACTTTTGATACACTTTTTTCTCTAAATTTGACCAATCATAGTTATAGTTATAGTTGATAATAACTTTTGATTTTCTAAAAGTTGGCAAGTGATTTTGAAATTTCTCCAAATATAAAGAAAGGAAGGAGGTAGAAAGCATGGGAAATTCCTCCACTAAAGGTGGTAGAAAAGGAGAAAACGTGTTGGCTTCATGATCATCATTCATTCATCTTTTTCTTTCAAAAAAAATCCCAATTGTTTTACAAAGGTTTTCAAAATCTCAAAAACCTAACCAAGAAAATTGTGTTGTGATCATTAATGACGGAGACCTCATCAATTAGTTACTAAACAAACCCACAATTCGATTGACTTTGTAATAAATTATGGTATCTCGTAACCAGATCAACCTGTATGTTCAACGATTTAGTATAGACAGTATAGTAGTGTAAAGGGGCAGAGCATGATGAACGTTTTTTGAAACCTTTCTTTCCTTCTCTTGTGTGAAGAATGCATGATGATGTATTATGTTGCCAATTGCTATGGCGGATATAGTGAGCCTCCTCTAGTGTAGATTCAATCCATTTTTGGATTTTGAAATTTAGTATACTAAATTAGTTAGTATTTTTTTCTATATGCAACTCAATGTATTTAAACTTTTATACAATGCACTGAACAATTATAAATCCGCTGATGTACCTACACAACTTGGTTGGAATCCATGTAAGGAACCAAGTTATCCCCATTGATGCTCACTCTATTTCCATGCAAATGGAAAAGACAAGTATATATTATTATGTGCCACACTCCTCTCAACCATGTGATCCCCACACGGTAATCTTACTACTTGCCTTCAATTATTTAGTTAAAAGCATAGTTAGAAGAATGGAATCTCATTCCTTATACACCTCCAAATGAGTGAAGAGACACATTTACATCATATTCATCCCAATTGAATTGATTGGGAAAAGGCATGTGTCCAACCATCATTGGTTTGGACTCTATGTAACGACCGACCTACAACTTTGAGATTATTTACTCTCGTTGAGATTTCTAATTCATTCATCAGCGATATCTATTGTGTTTCTAAAATAAAATATGATGAAGTACGTACGTTGTTTATGTTAGCCAACTTTCATCTACACTAATATATTATTCTCCTTCTTCTAAGATCTCATTTTGTCGTCAAATAATGTAATACTAAATTCAATAGAATAACATGTAACCCGTATTCCTTTTGGATTACTTTCAATAACTCTTCTTTTCATTTCATGCATTTGATCTTGTATTTCATACCACGTCTCAGTTTTACAAAAATTATCTATGTGATTTCACCAACTTAAAAGTGTGGTATTTAAATTTAATATTCTCTTGGTTTTTCAAATATTCAATCAATTACAAATTTAGTTTTACAAATCAAACCACTAACCGTACATATTTGTAGTTACCACTAATCAATTCGTAGTCATCTTTATCAACTTTTGAATCATGCTTAGTGTGTTACTAATGTAACTTTGTTCAAAAAACAGGGCCACAAAATGGTGGTGGTGGAAGCCGACGGGAACCACGTCCAACCATTTTCGACGGATGATATCGACATCTACTCCGGCGAGAGCTACTCGGTCCTCTTCACAACAAACCAAAACCCATCAAACAACTACTGGATCTCCGTTGGAGTCCGCGGCCGCCGCCCTCAAACCCCACAAGCATTAGTCCTCCTCAACTACCTCCCAAACTCCGCCTCCAAATTCCCAACCTCACCTCCTCCGATCACTCCCCGGTGGGACGATTACGCCCACTCCAAATCCTTCACAACCAAAATCCTCGCCCTAATGGGCTCCCCAAAGCCCACTCCCAAAGCTCACCGCCGGATCCAACTCCTCAATACCCAAAACCGGCTCAACGGGTTCACTAAATGGTCCATCAATAATGTCTCGTTGACTCTTCCGTCAACGCCGTACATCGGGTCCATGAAACACAATCTCAAATCGGCGTTCGACCAGACCCCACTGCCGGATAACTTCAATCAAAACTACGACGTTTCGTCCCCACCGGTGAACGCCAACACCACGACGGGGAACGGCGTGTACGTGATCGACTTTGGGACGACGGTGGATGTGATCTTGCAGAACGCTAATGCTCTGTCGGCGAATGTGAGCGAGATCCATCCTTGGCATTTGCACGGGCATGATTTCTGGGTTTTGGGTTACGGAGATGGGAAATTTGGCGACGGAAAGGGGAAAAAGTTGAATTTGAAGAATCCGCCGTTGAGGAACACGGCGGTGATTTTTCCTTACGGGTGGACGGCGTTGAGGTTTGTGGCGGATAATCCTGGGGTTTGGGCTTTCCATTGTCATATTGAGCCGCATTTGCATATGGGGATGGGGGTTGTTTTTGCAGAGGGTGTTGATCGGATTGGGGATGTGCCTAAGGAAGCGCTTGCCTGTGGATTGACTGCTACTAGGTTATAATCGCGGCGGCGACGGCGGCGGAAATTGTTGTGTCGTCGGAGGGTTTTTTTGTGTGTGTAGCTTTTATGATTATTTATTATCATCGTATTGTAAAAGTGGGTTGATTCGGAGAGGTGAGTGCGAGGGGAAGGCTGGTGTACGAGTGGGGTGTGAAAGTGGTTCGATTTTTCCTTCAAACCGGAATCATGGTTTGGCTTTCGATAAAATGAAGTTTCTATTAATAATGTGTTGGTTTGTTTATTTGCTTGATTCGGTTGAGGTTTGATGTTCAATTTAATTTGATATTAACGAAATGTGTTAGAAGGAGTTGGAGGGCACTATATCAATGGTGTATTACATGCATCTATAAGGATTCTATAGTTGAACCATACCTCAACTTTGTCATCTCAATGAGTAGCCAAACTTCAGGTAACAAACATAACATTAAGTCTAAAAAACAATAGGTGTTTTGCAAGACAACTGACTATTAGTGCCATCAACCACATAGTCTTTAAGAATGCGAATAAAAAATGTACATACTTAAATTCCTGCCTTTTAGATGTTCGTTTGAAAAGAGTAATCCGTTAGAAGTCTACTACGAATATTTTTCGATATTTGATCATTGAATTCCTGATTAATATCAACGTTATCATTATATTCTTTTCAGAACAAACACGTTTTTTCATTTTCAAATTACAACACAAATGCCATTAATACTTATTTTTATCATTTACGCCGACTAGAATGTACCACTCAGCTACCAAATCAGTATTGGAAGAAAAATATTGACAGAATTAAACGAACTCATACTTTTCAAATTTCCTCATACATTTATCACTGGAGTGACATTTTTGAAAGTTCTACTACCGGGACATTCAGGCCAAACGTTTACTACACCAAACGTCAAATTTTCATAGTGTAGAGCCTTGTTTGTTAAGTGTGCATAGTTCATGGGCTGAGAAGTATATCAACCCAATTAGCGAAAATAAGCCCGGTGGCCGGTCCGGAGTCTCATTTACTTACCGTAGGGCAAGCCTTTAGACTGCGCGGACGGCGGCGGTGCTGGTAACCTGACACGATAACTGGTAAGCATTCAGTCTTGCGGCACTTTGCTTGTCTCAGGCGAAGCGGATCTCCTTGCATCAGGTGATTGGCAGCTGTCTACTCTATAGTAAAAACTTCCTTAACGCTGGTAGCTTCTTTACTTTTTAATTATGGATGAAAGCATTCAACTTTGATGTGGAAAATCTATTAGCCTTCTGAATTTCAATTGTGTGTAGTCAGAATTTGCAAAAACATGTACATTATCTCATTGCTGGCAATTGGGGTTTTTGCTGGTAGACTGATTCTAGTTCTTGGTGGAGGGTTTTCAACTGCAGGATTGTTAGCAGACATTGTAATGGAGAAGAGGGAGGGTAAACAAGAGGAGGTAGAGGAAGAGCAGGTGGTGAATCCATGGGAAGTTTCGGCCAAAGATGGAGGGAAGATCGATTACGATAAGCTTATCGACAAATTCGGATGCCAAAGGCTTGAACTTCCAATAGTTGACCGTGTCCAACGACTGACTGGTAGAGCGCCTCATGTCTTCCTCCGCCGTGGTGTTTTCTTTGCCCACAGGGATTTTGATGAGATACTGAATGCATATGAGAAAGGGAAAAAGTTCTACCTTTATACTGGTAGAGGTCCATCCTCTGAAGCTTTGCATCTCGGTCATCTTGTGCCCTTCATGTTTACCAAGTGAGCTCTCATCTTGATTGTTGGCATTAGTTTTGAATACTTGTTTGCTAAGAGCAAAATGATTCTGGCTGGTCAGCTGGATTCCATTTGATCTATTATCCTCATACTTGCAGATATTTGCAAGATGCCTTCAAGGTGCCACTTGTGATACAACTTACTGATGATGAGAAGTGCATGTGGAAGAATCTTACAGTGGAGGAGAGCCAAAGACTTGCCCGTGAAAATGCGAAAGACATTATTGCTTGTGGTTTCGATGTCACCAGGACATTCATCTTTTCAGATTTTGATTACGTTGGCGGGTAAGTAACAGGAATTGACAATGAGATTTGGATAAAATAACCGTATAGGTAGTTAGTTAGCACTCCAATCAAACGTACCTAGCTGTGTTTAGGTTCATGAACTTCACATTTTAACCATACCAAAATGTTGTTTAGTCTTTGCTCAAGGGTTACTCAAAGAAATGCAAATTGCAGTAAGAAGCAACTCTTCTGGATCACTTGGATGATAGATTTTTTGTGTGCTCTTGTGTTGCTTTGTTGTAGTTGTGATCTTTTGCATATATTACTGTATTTGACATGCATTGAATCTTTCCAGTGCATTTTACAAGAACATGGTGAGGATTGGGAAGTGTGTCACATACAATAAGGTTAAGTTTGCTGAGCTATTTCTATTTTTTGTTTTGCATTTCTAGTGTTGTTTTTCATTCGCAGGTCATTCAAAAATCGTCAATGGTATACAGGTCGTGGGCATATTCGGTTTCAGCGGTGAAGATCACATCGGAAAAGTTAGTTTTCCACCAGTTCAGGTCAGTTATTTATCACTGTGTACCAACATCTTGGCATGCATTGCAATTGGGATCCAATTTCTCAGACACATGTGCTCTAGTTGCGTCCTTTCTTTCTATTATTTAGTAGCTGGTGGATTTTTCCAAGTTTAGATGTTAGTTGGCGTAGGACTAAATGCTTTCTTGCGATCAGAAGCAACATTATGAGACGTGCTTACTGTAGTTACATAACAAAGGTTCGGAAACTAGAAAGGGAATCCAGGTTTTTCCATTGGCAGTGTGCTTCCTGGAGATGTGGATTATTAGAGTTCTTGCAGCCAGAATCTTGCCTAGTGGTTGTGCAGCACAAACAATTGCACAGTCGTAGAACCTTTTTTCACAACTTACCTAAGCATCATATTAATGGAACTCTACAGAACTTCCACTTACTCTTATTCGTTGCACAATAGTTAAAGTAGAGGGAGGAAGAGATTTAACATACTTCACTTTTCTGTAGTGCAGGCAGCACCATCTTTTCCTAGTTCATTTCCACACTTGTTCTCCGGAAAAGACGACCTCCGTTGCTTGATTCCTTGTGCAATTGATCAGGTCGGACCCTCCTAAATGTACATGTTTGAATTGAATTTTCGTCTTTGAAAATGAATACTGTTAGTGATTTTAAATGTTCACCCATCTTTTATACCTGCCTGTTTGCAGGATCCATACTTCAGAATGACACGAGATGTTGCACCCAGGCTAGGATATCATAAACCTTCACTGATTGAGTCATTGTTCTTCCCGGCCCTTCAGGTATCTGGCTATATTCTCTCGTAGAATTTCTCATATTCTGGTCAGAAAAGAAACCTGCACCAGCTTTCTATTCAATTGATTGGTGAAGAGTTAGACTGGTCCGACCTGGGATGGTGGTTATCTTACCACTATGTCTTATCACACTTATGTATGTAATATGCATATTACTGTTTCAATCTGACTGCTGATTTCAAATTTTGATGCTATTGAACTTTCTAGTACAATTACCATGAAGTATTTGTTGTGACTTCAATCTGTTCATTTCATTTTAGTAAATGGCCCAAATAGAAAGCCACCAGACATACAAATATGATTATACTTCAGCCAGTTACTATCTGATTGCTACTAACTAATCCACGCTGTGTATTATTAATTTTTGTAGGGAGAAACTGGAAAAATGTCTGCCAGTGATCCGAATTCTGCTATATATGTGACTGATTCTGCCAAGGTCATTAAGAACAAGGTATGATCTTGTATTGTGCTTATGATTCCTTCCTTTTACGTATGTTATTCAACCTGTCATGGCATATAAGCTAATTGTTCAATGGTAACAGATAAATAAGTATGCGTTCTCTGGGGGACAAGATTCCGTAGAGAAGCACAGAGAACTTGGGGCCAATCTCGAGGTAGATTACTCCAAAACCCAAATGGGAAAGCCAAACTATGTTTGCTCAATAACAATCTAACTTAATACTTCTTCCTTGCTTATTAATTTTCAGGTAGATATACCAGTGAAGTACCTAAGCTTCTTCCTGGAGGACGATGCTGAGCTCGAGCACATTAAGACGGTTAGTCCACTAAACCTTACGCGTCAATTTTAGCAATTTCACCCTTTCTCTTACTGAAAGCCTTTGTTTCAGGAATATGGCGCTGGGCGAATGTTGACCGGGGAGGTAAAGAAACGTCTTGCTGATGTTTTGACAGAACTGGTAGATCGACATCGTGCAGCTCGAGCTGCTGTGACAGAAGAAGTAAGCAAGCTTCTAAATTGTTTTCAAATTCTGTTGCTTTGCTGCAAAAAGGATGTTGGTTAATCCCTTGTTTTGGTTTTGGACATGAAATTCTGTAATTGCAGATGGTGGATGCTTTCATGGCAGTGAGACCACTTCCTAATATGTTTGACTGAAAAGCTAGGAAGGTAAACTCTCTGATATGGTGTCAAACACAGGAAAGGCTGTTTAGTTTGTAAGTTAATGTAGCAACTCTTCATTAGAACACCAAAGTTTGATTCTTTTGAACTCCTTTGAAAGATTGTTGAGATTCAATGCATGAGACAGTGTAGTTGTGGAAGCTTCGTACTTTGATCATTCTCAAGTGAGAGTTGTTGGTTTGGATAAGGCATTGTGTCAAATTCAACCAATTCGTAGTTTAGGTTTGGTTTGGCCGGTGGATAGTTTGGAAATTTGTAAATGGCAACAGGAAAGTTCGTTCTTCAAACCCACTCTTCGGCCAAGAACATGTTCAAAACTCCATCAACTTTTCACCTGCCAAACTAAGGTATAAAAATGCTGCTAGCAATAATCATAACTCGTATAAACTATCCCAACCGAAAAAGGCGATAATAATAAGTGATGTAACGAGTCTTTTCACAGTATGATAAACAGCAAACTCTAGAGGTATGCACTATCTTAAGTACAAGTAAAGATCGTTGGTATTGCATCTATCTATCGACTGCTTTTGTACCATATTTTTACAGTGATTTGGGTGTATTTATACGTATATATATGTAGGGTACATTCTTGAAACATTTGGATAGTGCCAACTGTTTTTGTTCCGTCTTTTGACAAGGAAATATGAAATTCCTAGTTAAAGAGATGGAGACAAAGTGGTTTTGTCGTTTGCAGCTTTACTCAGCTTCACTCGTTATCCAATCACTCTTTTCCATTTTTTTAGTTATGTCGAATAATAATAATCTATTATCCATTCGGATATTTTTTTTCTATGTGATCATAATACCATTTTTTCATTTTGTTATATAGGTTTACACCAACAATTATCAAAATGAAACTACTCACAATGCCCTCTTGATGTATCGGTTAACCAAAATTTTGGTTTACTTTATCACTAGATCGAAATTTTGGTTTACTATTTCACTCGTTCTGACTCGATTCTTTATGGCTTCTAATTCAATGAAACTATGATCACGAACGTAATCCATTTGTGTTAAATTACTTCAATAAGAGATTGATTAGGTTAGCTAAAATGTATTGCAGAGAATAAGTTTGAATCTACTGATTTGAATTATATTATTCTGTTACAAAACATTAATTACTAGGTTATTTACACTAAACGCTCCTTATATATGTTTAAAGGACTTCATTAGTACTTTCTTATATGTCTTCCCTCTCATCTTTCCATTTCTTCTTAGAATTTTTTTTATACGATTGACGAAAAATACATCTTAAAAAGGTGACATATAGACGAAATATTGAAAACTTACTTAGTTTTTTAGTCGAAAATATTATTACTCCGCCCGAACTTTTTGGGAGAAACACTATCTACAATAGTGGAATAAATAGACTCATATGTAGGTATGCATACGAATTTGGAACACACGTCTAGTTTTGGTGGGTTTGTTTAACTTGTTTAGACGTCATTTCTACTCAAAATATCTCCCAAGTTTCAAATCCATTTCCAAAATTTCTTGCAAAATATAACATATATTGTGGTCTGTAATGAAAATGTCAGGTTTGATGTTAGGCAATTTTCGGTTGCCACATGCCCACATTTGTGGTGGTTCATGCCATGTGTTCTAACTTCCAAGGCTACTAGTCTACCTCGTAAAGTTGTCAACAAGTGTTATAACTAAATATTTAAATGTCATGAGTTTAAATTCTAACTTCGGCTATTATTCTTGTTTTTATTTTGAGTTTGATAATATATGATCGCTTGACCGGCCTACTTTAGTGATAGTTAGTGGTGTAACTTTACTATTGTGTTGAGTTATTCTACATCTTAAAGTTAAAAACGATGAGTGTATTATATAATTAAGTGTGAGGGAAAATTTTATCGTTTTGAACTAGTTTTTAGAGTAAGAAAGGTTTAAATTTTTTAATAATTGCTCAGTAATATGAAGGGTGATATTCAATATTATCAAATAGCTAGTTATTTATATTTTGAAACACGGAAATATCTCGAATAGCTAGCTGTTGGGTGATATTGAATACCAATATCACCTATACCAAACATGCCTCTAATGATTTTGATTGAATTTATTTTATTGTGTTTATTTGTAAAAATGATGATCAGAAATTACTAATCAATTGTTAAAATAGAGGAAGTTAAAAATTACGGAACTAAAGTTGATGATGCGACTATAAAATTCTAATTAAAAATTATTAATCAATTTCTAGTAATGTTGAGCAACTGGGTCCATTGGAGACAAGTTAAAATTGATATTGGAACGAGCTTTTTTTAAAAAATGATCCGATGTGTAACATTGCAACGTGCAAATAACTTGACGTCGCGATCCGTCAAATAAAATGACGCAAATACAGCTGCCGCTACATGGAGTGCTGACACTACTTGTGTGCATCGCTGACATATAATGCGTACGAGCCGCGCAAGAGACGTCCGATAAAGATAACGCGATTCAAAGATTCGACCAAAATCTCTACAGAATTGATTTTAATATCCTAATGAGGTGTTTTACCAAAGTTACCATTTTGAGTTACCAGAGTTTTAAATTAACTGCCTACAAAAAGGAGGTGTGGCTCTTTCTATCCACCAAACTCCATTAATTCCATTGGAGGATAACTCACAACTCACAAATCACAATACCTTCCTTTTTCCACTATGCTAAGTTTGGACCACCAAGTTCTCAACCTGTTTAGTAATTACCTCTCTTTAATCTTTATCCATTGATTATCCACAGTTTTCATTTCAATATTTGTAGCATCATTATGGTACTACCCAATTAACCTAGTACGTGTTATGGATTCACAATCAAAGGATGCAACAATGTTGTTCCGCTAAATACATACGACATTATTAAAAAAGAAAAATTTGAATCCATTCATATTCGATCCATGCAAAGAGAAAAAAAGGAATAAAAGGATTTTTTTTGAACTTTTTATTTTTTCAATGAAGATAAAGAGAACATATGATTTTATACTAGCCATGTCATTTTTTATTGTTGGATCAGCTTTATGACAAATTACTCTTTTACCCGTTAAATTGGTTCGTAAAGATTATTCAATAATGAAACATGATAACCCTAGTTACAATGAATATTAGTTGATATATTTTTTGATGAATATTAGTTAATATATTATCTATAAAGATGTTGAGTTGAGATCAGTGAAAGAAAATTATTATTGTTATGTCTAATAAATGGATGAATTGCACTTAGGAGAAATTGTGAAAGAAAAGTTAAGTTAATTTAAAGGATATATATTATATAAAAATGTTCGATTTCTCTTAAATAGCTTGAAAAAAAAAATTTCAATTAAATTTCTAACATATAAAAAATTCCAATACAAATGACTAAAACAAGTAAATAGTTTAATGTTCCGATTAAACGACATAATAGAATAATTTCCACAAAAAGAAGATTCTGCCTACTAGAAAGACCCCTTAATTTCTCCCATGTTGGTTATAAATTTCAACTACATTATTCATTAAAAAAATATCAAACTACATTTCTTGTTTGCCCCCATCAATTTCTTCCTTAAGTCAACTGATTAAGTATATATATGGTTTTTTAAAACAGTTCATCACAACACAAAGCACTCTAGAATACCAATAGTTATGAATCACATTAATCCTGCTATGTTTTGATAAGTTTTGGGGGGGGGGGGGAATCAAACTTTTAATATGTGTTATAACTAAATCATGGCATATCGGGAAATTATAAAAGTGGATATACAACCATATAATGATATATTAGTGTGTTATAAAACTAAAGATCCCATAACAATTTCATTACTCAAACGTAACAGTTTCATAACACATTATAGTGTCTCTCGTCTTCAATTTCCTAGTTTTCCGTTTCATATTAATATGGAACTATGCATTCCTCGTTTGCGTCACTAATTTCACCTATTACATTCTTACATTTGACAAAATTGATGATGCATACACAGAATACTTGTAACTAATGACACGAGTAATTATCACTAGTTTTCCGTTTCTTATTAATATGGAACTATACATTGCTCGTTTACATCACTATTTTCGCCAATTATATTCTTACACCGGACAAAACACCAACTACATTCTTACATTTAACAAAAGTGATGATACACCAATAATTATCATCAAATATATTATCATAAATACTAAAAATATGATTAATTTGATATATGTGTTCGTCTTTTGTGTCTTCAGTTTGAGTTTATACAAACAGATATTAAACGAGTTGTCGAACTTGTTCTTACTTGCTGCATAGACGGTATGTGTCCACTTCTACTTTCAAAGGCTCTCTATTCGAGGAAGAAATCTCATGGCTCTAGACATTATCATACACCGTGCTATTACAAGTTATTTGGCGATTAGATTAAAAAGATAAATACATCCACCGACTCTTTATATGCATTCATCTCTTCAAATTAATGACTTATTAACCTTTATCCGGCCTATATTATCATCATAATTTATCCTTACAAAATTATCTAGTGAAAGGTTTTCAGTACCAATCCACTCCAAAAGTTTGGTAAACAACATTCTCAATTATTGAAATCTAATCCACTCATTTACAAATTGTGTTGCCATTAATAGTAAAATAACATTGAAATGGAAAATTTTCAACCCAAGAAAGAAAGTCATGACTCATAAAGAAAACAAAAGAAAAATGAAACGGTTAAAAAAGGGAAAGTTACACACGGCCGCCACACAAACTCCACCTTCTCCTTTTCCATCTTGGTTCATTTTCCTTTCTTTCTTACCCTTTAATGATACCCCTTATTAATTAACCCCCCCATAATTAGCACAAATCCCATCATTTTAATTTCACACCACCGAAAAGAAATATACTCATTAATTCATCCAATTAATTGATATAGCAAAAAAAACCAAACCAAACCAAACATGATTATTATCATGTCTCATCGGCAAAAATCAGCCAATACCAACATAAAATCATTGCATAATCTAAAACATTTAAGTTATATCAATATAATATCATTGACCATTTACTCATTTTGAAATTATCAATTTTCACCCAAATTAAACAGGGCAAAAAGTAAATTATACAAAATGCATACTCAAACAATCATTCGTCCGTTACTATATCGTCAACTCGTATTCCATTCAATACCTAAAACACGACTCCGCCACGCAATCTCATGTAACCAAACTCCCACCATCATTTACTCATGACTCATGACTTATATATTTCACATGAGAAAAGGAAATATCATCACCTTCCCTTATTTATCCTCCTCCTAATAGTAGTTTGGTAAAAACCTGGTTTTTTAAAAAACATTTTTTTACCTTTTTCGGCTTTTGAGTAATAAATATTTTTCTGGGTGGGCTGGCATTTCCTTTTTGTTGAAGTTGCTTGAAAAAACGTTGGAGACTTTTCTTTTTCCCCTCTGATTTATTTATTTATAAATTATAATAATATTTTGCCACCATCAACAGCAACAGCAACAGTAGCAGTATTATTTTCTCTTCTCCTTCTTCTTCCACCATCCATCAATTTTCATCCCCTCCATAAACTTCAAAGGTTCCTGCTTTTCCTCTCTCTTTCCCCAAAAAACCCCCCACCACCACTCCACCACCGCCATCGCCACTACCTTTTTCTCTACACACTACCCAATATCCCCCCTTTCCCCTCTATCTCTCTCTTTCTTGCTATCTTCCTCCATCTCTCTGTTGTTTAATTTCATATCTGTTTACTTTTTCTTTCTTCAATTTGTTGACGGCGGCTCAGAAACTGAAGAAGAAGAAGAAGACTTTACTCACCAGGAATTGCAGTTGACCTCACTTCTCTCTCCGGTATGATCCTGTTCTGTTTGAATTTGAATTTTTTTTGTGAAGATGGGTTTTGATCATCATGGCAAATTCTGATTTGGGTTCTGTAGATCCATGGATTCTGATTAAGATTTCAATCAAATTCAACCTGAGCCCTATTTTTATTGTTTTTGTCTGAACTCTGTTATTTTTTTTCCTTGTTTGTAGATCTATGAATATTGGATTTGTTCTCTGAATAATTGAAGTTTTTTAAATTTTTTTCCTGGATTGTGTTTGTTTCAATTAGGTTATCAAATTAAAAAAAAAATTACAAAGGGGAGGAAAGGATGATGATGTTTGAAGACTTGGGGTTTTGTGGTGACATGGATTTCTTCTCCGGTCCATCTCTCGTCGGCGGCGGAGAAGGAGGAGTCGGAGATCTGGCGGCGGCTCAGCAGGAGCCGACGGAGCCGACGATGGAGGACGATTACAGCGACGAGGAAGAGATCGACGTGGATGAACTGGAGAGGAGGATGTGGAGGGACAAGATGCGGTTGAAGAAGCTGAAAGAACAGACCAAGTCCAAGGAAGGAATTGACGTGGCCAAGCAAAGGCAGTCGCAGGAGCAAGCCAGGAGGAAGAAGATGTCCAGAGCTCAAGATGGGATCTTGAAATACATGCTGAAGATGATGGAGGTCTGTAAAGCTCAGGGCTTTGTCTATGGGATCATCCCCGAAAAGGGAAAACCGGTCACCGGAGCATCGGATAACTTGAGGGAGTGGTGGAAGGATAAGGTCAGGTTCGATAGGAATGGTCCTGCTGCTATAGCCAAGTATCAAGCTGATAATTCGGTCTCCGGGAGGAACGATTCGGGGAATTTGATGGGGCCGACTCCTCACACATTGCAGGAGCTTCAGGATACGACGCTTGGTTCGTTGCTATCGGCTTTGATGCAGCATTGCGATCCTCCGCAGAGGAGGTTCCCGTTGGAAAAGGGGGTTTCGCCGCCTTGGTGGCCGAGTGGGAATGAGGAATGGTGGCCTCAATTGGGGTTACCTAAGGAGCAAGGCGCCCCACCACCTTACAAGAAGCCTCATGACTTGAAGAAGGCTTGGAAAGTTGGTGTCTTGACTGCTGTGATCAAGCACATGTCCCCCGACATTGCAAAGATTCGGAAACTCGTTAGGCAGTCGAAATGCTTGCAGGATAAGATGACTGCCAAGGAGAGTGCTACTTGGCTTGCTATCATCAATCAGGAGGAGAAGCTGGCTCGAGAGCTTTACCCCGATTTCTGCCCGCCCTTGCTGTCGAGTGGTGTCGGGGGAGGGAGTGGCTCTTTGGTGATTAGTGACTGTAATGAATATGATGTCGATGGAGGGGAGGATGAAACTCCAAGTTTCGATGTCCATGAGTGTAAGCCCTTTCAGCTGCCTTTCCCGGTTAAGGGCGAGGATGTTGATTTCATTCAGAAGAGGAAGAAGCCATCTTCTGATATAAGCATGATGATGGAGCAACCAAAAGTCTACACCTGTGAGTTCCTGCAGTGTCCTTACAGCCAGAGCCGGTTAGGGTTTCACGACAGGATGTCGAGGGACAATCATCAGCTCGCTTGCCCCTTCAGAAGCAATTCGTTGGAGTTTGCTGTGTCGAACTTCCATGTCAATGAAGTGAAGCCTTTGATCTTCCCTCAATCGAAATCGCTTGCTACTGCAGTTGCTGCTCCTCCGGCCTCAGCGCCTATGACATTCGATCTGACTGGTGTTCCGGAAGATGGTCAGAAGATGATAAGTGATCTCATGTCTGTCTATGACACTACCGTCGTCCAGACCACTGGTACCAGAACTGCTAGCTCAGCCAACAACAACAACAGCAGCAGCAACCTTATGGGTGGTCATCATCACAATCTGTTCGGGCCGAAAATCCAGCATCAACCGGAGAACAACTTCTACCGCGGTCAAAGCAGCGTGATCGAAGGGAGCATCTTCGGAGACTCCAACAACTTCCAGAACAGTATCAGCAACAACAACCATCATCAGCAAGTCATGTTCCCTCAGGAAAGTACCCAATTTGACAGGTTCAAGCCACTCAGCTCTCCATTCGAGAGCAACCCGAATAGCAACATCAGCAACAACAACAACAACAACAACAATAGCAGCAACAACAGCTTCAACTTGATGTTCGCGTCCCCCTTTGAGATGGATCTTCAAGGAATCGGAGTTGATCCACTGCCAAGGCAACCAGATGTTTCGACGATGTGGTTCCAGTAAAACATCAGCATCATCATCAGGGGATGGATAAGTACATGTTGGAGTCTTTTAAAAGTTTTACTATATAGTTATGGTGTAGTGAAACTTGGGTCATCAGTTGTTTTTGTTTCATGTTATTTTCATCTTTATTTAGGCCTAGAAAACTTAGGGTTTGGGCAGCAAAAGCAAGCAAATTTGCAGAATGCCAAGGGGTGGAAAAAAGGATGAGACTTGGGGAGGAAGAAATAAAGGTCAAGGTGGTAAATTCCCCCCAGTTGAATTTTTACAATTTTTACCTCTTGTGGCAAGGCTTGGTTGACAAGTATCATTATATATTATATTATTATATGAAGTAATGAAGAACAAACAGTATAATGTCCTCAGTGTCAAATAAATAAGCTTTTGTAGCATTGTAATTTTCTTTTCATGTTGCAGAGTGCTGCTGCTGGTTTACTTATGTCTATGGAGTTATGTTTTTTTGTGTGTAGCTCAAGTGGACAAAAATGGCTTGCATCACTTTGGAAAAATTGTGATTTTATGATTGAATTTTGTGTTGTAATGAAATGCCCATCTCCATGTTGCCTTATTCTTTGGGATGCTTGTCTTGTTCTGCAAATTGCTTACCACTTTGTCGTAACTTACCAGTACACTCCATGTGAGCTTCTTTCTCATATACTTTTGGACCATTGATCTTTAACGTATTGTGATGGACAAATACCAATTAAAATATTGGTATATGCTACGAAGTGAATTCAATGACCACGACTACAAGTCATGGAACTTATTATTGCGGGTACTAGATCAAGGATGGGGTGAGTCGAGGTACGGAACATTTCGAAGTTTACATAACTTGTGAGAGCGGGATGGATGGGTGATAATGTCTAAATGCACAATATTCCTTCAAAAAGAGCGCAGTAAGAAGCGGAAGTGGACACGTACCACCCATGCAGAGAAAACAAGTTCATGAATATCTCTTTCAATGTTAGTTTGTATAGATTGTAATTGGAGAAATCAGAGGCGACAAGTATATGTACTAAATTAATTGTATTTTGAGTAGATATGGTAAAATATTTTGTAGATTATTATTGATGTTATCAGTCACGAGTATTCTGTGTTTGTATGGGTAGGTTTTTCAAATGTTAACACATACCGTCTGTGCAACGAGTAAGAACAAGTTCATGAACATCTCTTTTAATGACAGTCTGTACAAATTTCAAATGGAGAAATTAGAGGCGAGAACATGTATGTACCAAATTAATTTTATTTTAAGTATTTATGGTAAAATATTTGTAGATAATTATTGATGTTATCAGTTATGAGTATTATGCGTTTTCATAATTAGGTTGTCAAATGGAAGAGTGTAATTTGTTTTTGTCAAATGTAAGAATGCAAACACTTTAGCAAACATTATTAAGATATAAAATAAGTTATCAATTTTGAGGGACAAGTGTACCAAATAGATTGTAGAAAAATACAAAAAAAAAGTTATACAAGTCACTGAAGCGCGCTCCTTGTACCCAATTGTGAGATAATTCGAAAGGGTTGGATATGAGATAATATATAGAACCACAAAATTTCTTAAAAAAGAACGCATTCGGAGCGGAAGTGGACACATATCGCCCATCCAACAAGTAAGAACAAGTTCATGAACATCTCTTTTAATGAGAGTCTGTACAAACTTCAACTGAAGACACCAGAGACGACCATGTGTATGTACCAAATTAATTGTATTTGAGTATTATTTATGGTAAAATATTTGTAAATAATTATTAGTGTTCACAGTTACGAGTATCCTGAGTCTGTACCATTAGGTTTGTCAAATGTAAGAATGTAATTATTATTTTGTCAAATGTAAGAATGTAATTGGTGAAATTAGGCTATGCCATATTAATATGCACGAAACGGAAACCTAATGAATGTTAGGTGAGAGAGGCTGTAATTTAAACTGATAGTGAATGTTTAATTTATAACATTAAATTTGAGATAGACAACTCATTATCCATACCGTATTCGTACCGTATTCATACCGTATTCGTACAAAACATTGTAGTAGTACATATAATTTCGATTTTGCCATTATTAGGTTCAAAGTGGTGAACGTGTAAGGTTTCATGATGTGACCCTCTTATCCTTTGTTTGTTGTGTTTCCCTTGGTCAAAGTTGTCCCATTAGATATTTTAATCCTCTATTTTCCAACCTTTTCTCTTTTGGACCTAACCATAAGACCTTAAACTTTAACTTAAACAGGTAAAAGAAAATTAGCTCATATAATTAATGTTAGGGTGCAATTGCAATAATGAAGACAATGGAAACCAAGAGTGGGTTTATTAGGATGATTAGTATTGATTACTACGATGCATAATCAAACCAGGATCTCAAGTACATCAATTTTGAAATGATACAATTACAATGAATTAAGTGGGTATGATTAAGAACTTTAATTCTGGTTCTAATCAAACTCAAACAACATACATAACTAATTTAATTAAGGATCCAACTCAACCGAACACATACGGTACAAAACCCACCATATTATAGAGACAAATTTTTGTATAATCGTAGAAAAACCAATCTAATAAAGGTCCATGGAAAAATCACGACTTGTCAACTTCAAAGTCCATTGTAACAACGATGTTGTAAGTCAAGGTTTTACATAACATTCGTGACAAAATTATCAAACTGGACAATTTGGAAGCTCACATTTCACGCAATTGTGCATTGTAGTGTGAAATTTTTATTTCGTATTTAATTATGTCTAGTATTATACAAAATTCTTTAGGATCTCAACATCGCAATAGTTAATTTTCCATCAAATTCGATGACCTAATAATTTCTTGACCACATATTCCATGTTAGGAAGGGGAAAAAGACATGTAGTGGGAGTGACAAGTGTTGATGAAATGAAGTGATGATAAGAGTTCACTTATGAAAAGAAAAGCAAGAGGAGAATGAATGCACCAATAGGATCAAATGGAGTAAAGAATCATAAGTGAGTTTGACATGATCAAGGTCCCAAGTTCCATGATAGTAGGGCTTGTTTGTGAAAGAGAAGAAAAGTTCAAAGTTGGCGGCTACAATTTGGATGCTTTGCTAAGCCTTTACCTAATTATGCAAAGCTTAAGGCTATTGGGTGGTTTTCCTTTCTCTAGTGAGATCTTGGCCCGGATTTAGTTATACCGTTCGAATATGAATAAACATTTCGGTATTTATGATCGTTTCGTAAATTAAGGAAGTGACGCGTTCATGTAAGATATTTTGCAGGAGAATTATTATCTATACTTTCTCAATTCACCTGATAATATAATAGTGAAAATTTAGTTGAATTATTCATGATATTATAAATTTCATATCGTTCTCATACCTTAGGGTTGACAGACAAAAAACTCTACCTATGATTGTCTAGTTTAGCCTTGTGTAAATTTCTCATAAGAATCATATGGTACAATGTAGTGAGTTTAGGAATGACAGTGGATTGAAAAAGAAAAATGAGAATGAACAAAGAGTACATCCGAAGAAAATGTTACCTCCGAATTCATGGTAGTTTGCCCCAACAGAGTAAGCATGATCACAATATTTACAGTTTAACAAATTGAGCGTGGTTGTCTCATCTTATCATTATTAGATATAAACAGCGCCATCCTAGTCATAAATTTGAGGTGGTCCGCTAAAATCTAACCATATATTGTGATGGTAAGCAAAGACATAACCATGACGAGTTACTGAGCTCAGTCTGCACAAAATCCTTCAGACAAACCATTACTCAAACAGTCAATCCAACAATACGAGCTCTACCTCACTCGTTCCCTAACAAACTTTTCGAGATAGCAAATTAGAACAAGAATCTCGACAACGAACAATCTGATCCCAAAGGAACAGGTTGTTTTGTTGAAAGTTAGTAGTAGCCAACTGTCATTGCTCAGAGCTCTTCGACTTGTCGAAAGAACGTTTGGTTACTATTCATTCATGAAAGAGGTGCTATGTGGGGGGTCCAATTCTGGAACTTATCCCCTCAAACAATTTTAATTTCTTTAATAATAATTAACGCGAATTTAAAAGTATGATTGGCCAGAGACTTCAACTTTACTATCCTATTATTTCAGTAAATTTCCTATATGGTCACTCTTCTTTACCATACTTCCGCCATGCATCGAGCACCTTAGTGTAGTGAACTTTCACCATGTATTGTGCAACTAGAGCGGTTCACGAACCGAGTCGAGCACAACTTCACTGTGCTCAAGTTTGGTTCGTTAGTTTTTAGGCGACGAGAAAGTTTTAGCTCGTCTCGAGCTCGAGCCTATTCGAGCCTGACTCGTTAACTACCGTAGACGAGCCAAACTCGAGCTAAACTCGGACTTCACTCATTAAAATTCCCTGATGAGTCTATATTGAACTAATTTTGAAGTTTGTATACTAGAAAATATCGACGAGTCAAAGTTAAAAAAAAAACCTAAAATATACAAGTTTCCACTTTTTTAAATTAAAATAGTTAAATCTAGATACCGTGCGACTTGCATTTTCATTAGTGGCACAACAACAAATTAAATATGATTTATTATTTATGGTTTTCGAGCAAAACATATGTTGCATTATTGAGCCAACTAACGAGTCATATACTCGAGTTGGCTCTCGAGCCCGAACTAGCTCGCGAGCATATCGAGTCAAAAATACCTTGGCTCATTTAAAATCGAACCGAGTCATGAACGGATTTTTTCCAAATCGAACACCGAGCCAAACACAAGCGGCTTGATTCGTCAACAAGCAACTTTGTACAGTACATTCCCATCTTGTTTTTTAATTTCTTGTTGCGTATTTAATTCAGTTAAAAAAACGTTGTAAGTCTTTTGAATTGTTATTCATACGTGACATAATTAATTAAGAAAATGTAGGAACTAACTTGTGTATTAACTAAAGTATGGGGCTTATGAATTTGTTATCCTTATTGTTATTCGAAGTAGTTATTTGATTATCATTCATTCACTTCATGGCTTTCGCTTTCATCCTAAGCTCAGTATCAATGCTCTTTCACTTCTAAATTTCAGCACATCACATGATCATTCCTCTCTTAATTATCTTTTCTTTTACAAAAACAGTTGTAATCGATCGAGTAGTTGTAATACCTGATTTCATTTTCAGAGATCTTAAGGTTCGAAGTTTAGAATACACAACTATTTTACTCATGTAATATCATCTCCAATCTAACATAGACGGACAACCGCCAATCTCAAAATTCACCTGAGGACAAAATCACTCAATTAGGACTTTCTAAAAATAGTGATCATCAAGGTAGAAGAACAGCCCAAAGTTCTTGAAATAACATGTTATTTTGAAATAAATTTCTAAATTAATCAAAATAATGTGAAAGTGAGTTATTTAAAATTTTTGCGTGTGGAACAGGTTATTTTGGCCCGTCCAAACGAGCTCTAAGCTGACATGGAGATACATGAACCTGAGAGCTAGAACTTAACTTTTCCAGCATCGTAGAGCCAAATCACACAAGTTACAAATTGAAATAGTTTAACAATGTACGTACATGAATCTGAACTGATATGATGATCCAATATGTGTTTCCATGACTGGTTTAAAATTATTACAAGCCAACCCATTAATAGTTTAATTACTTGGTGGTCATCTCTAGATCGGGGAGCTAATGTTGGTTCAGAAGTTGGCAAAGTAAGAAGAAACACTTGGCTTGCATGGCTTCTCATGAATTATTCGAATTTAAAAATGAGTTATATTTCGTCCCGACATGCATGTAAATTTTAATAATTAGATGCGAAATTAATTAATTGCTGAAAAATAATGTTTGGTGGTCTTAGCATCTGTCAGAAATGGTGAGTTTTGTGGTCCCCATGCATGCATCTCTAAAGAAAATGTTGGACATGAATCGACAAACACCAGAAAGGAAGCCCGTAGTGGGAAGTAGAGCCATTTTTCTTATAAATAAAAGTGAAAAAACTTTGGAAAATTTGTGATCTCAAGGTATTTTATTTAGCTTTTGACAAAATTTCAAGTTTAGGATAACGTTACGGTAAAAATATGCTTAAAGTGTAAATGTGATATGACGAGTTTTGATGGGTTTTAAGGGAAAGAAATATTAAATGAGAAAAAGAAGAAGAGATTAATGTTTGATAGATTTTAACTAATCATAAAATATTGGTGATTGATTTAAAGTTTTATTTTAATTTTCAAAAGTTAAGTCAATATTTTTTAATAAAATATAAAATCAGCTAATAATATATTGCTATATAGCGTTTGCATCCGATACATATTTTCACTGAACTGTTCGCCTTAAATTTATAATGAGTTTGAAAGTTAAATTAAAGAACAATTATTGATCTCAATTGAATATGATTAGGTCATTAGTATTTTGATCACAGTGTAATTTATACACGATCTTACTTGACTTAATTATTACCCGACATTTAAGACATTTTTACAACTTTTTAACTTAGAAGAATTAATTTCATAAGGAAATAAGACTAGAAAGAGTGGGAAATGTTTTTTAGACCGGATTTAATAAAAAATTACTTACACAATCAAGTAAAAACGTTACACCTACAGTGCGCGGCGCATCATAGAACGCATGCCGCACTATAGGTGCTGATCCAATGGTTATTATCAAATGACCGTGTAGCGGTCCAGAACCCGTCCTTCCGTCACATGTGTGCTGATCCTTCCGTCACATGTGTGATGTGGATTCCACTGCCGAACCGTTCAGAACCCGTCATCCGCTCTGGTCGAGACGCGTAACCTCCATGGACAATTGTTGGTTTTGTACGAATAACACCTGACCTCAAACTCTCAAGTCTTTGTGCGAGAGGTAGCCAAGGCTCGATTGTTCTGCACGACCCAGTGTTTGACAGCAAGACTTGCATCCTTCCTTGTGTAAAACCGTTGACCGATGTAGAAATCTTCATGAATGGGGTCGAAATCTAGAATTTTAAGGCCACCTTCATATTGGTCCACAATCATCACCTCGTCGATATTGTCCCCCAAAATTGTGTACAACTCGAATGAAGTGTACTCACAAGGGGGGCACGAGACGATGATGCCATCCTCGCCCTCTGAATTGAGAGGGCCAATTGACGTATATTATGTCGTAATTTATACATGATCTTACTTAACTTAATTAATTACCCTACTTGAAGACACCTCTAGAACTTTCAAACTCGGGATGATTAATTTCATAAGAAAATAAGTGTAGAAGGAATGTAGAAATTGCAAAGTGATGTAATTCGAAAGTTCACGATTAAGCCTGGTTTGTATTTGCTAGATTTTGGGAGTCAACCAGCGCCATGTCAATCACAGGAGCGATCACTAGCTCCCCAATCCCATCTAGCTAACGATGTGCCACATATGCTTCATCTCTGTCTAATTTTGTAGTTTGGTTTTAGTATTTTGTCTAAATTCATTAATTTACATTAATTTGTCTATTAATGCAACAACAAAAAGAACTCCATATTTAAAACAAAAGGAGAAACAGTTTCCTGTGAAGACACATGAACTCAACAATTGAAACACACAGAAGAAGAATCCACTGCGTATCTTCACTGCATAATAAATTATTTGAAGGCCAAACTGTAAGGAATCCGAAGGTGTTTTGTTTTTATTATTTAATTTCAATTAGTTTAAATTTCAACATGCGCTGACTTGCCTTTACGGTTTCCTTTGCCTTATAATAAATAATAATTGAAACCTGAAAGGTTATCAGAGTACTGTTTCTGAACTAATATTCGAATCGGTAAAGAGCAAGTAGCAATTATTTTTAAAAAAACATTATTATTAGTTTTAATTTAATTTAATATAAAGTAGCTTTGCTTGTTCTTTTTCTAATATGATTATTTCACATTCATGAACCGAACCCCCCAACAGTAACAGTTGTACGACTTCCGTTATAATTAAACAAACATAGATTATAACATAAGCTGGCGTATATCATTTTATAGAGAAAATTTGCACATTGGCCAGTTTACACTGGTGGTCCGATAGGTAGTTCGGTTTGGAAAATCGGGTAAATTTTTGAGTTATTGTTTTCCGGCATTGTGAAGTTCTTAGCTTCTTAGTGATTTCTTAGGCGCATACCTAAGACGTTAACTAATTAGTTTAGTAGAGAGTTCATATTTTAGATGTATATGATAAGTGAATAGTGTTGTTTTTAATTAGTGAATTTCCTTTTTTTATATAATCTCTTAAGATTGGATAATCACATATTGTTGGATGATTGGTGATCAGGGTTTAAATTGAATTTCGGATCTTGATGATGGAGGTATGAGATTGCCTCTAAAGGTTTGGACTTCAGCATGGCCACCCTAAGATTGGAGTTTTATTTAAAATTTTCAATTCGACCCTTTTGTTAGAAAGATTATAGTATGAAGGGTCAAATTGCAATTTTCATAATGTATGAGGGTCTTTGTCAAACTAGTACAATAGGGGTATACTAGTTTTTAATAGGAAAAATTATCAAATAAGTCCTAAAGTTATGGCATATAAGAATAATGTCCTGTATCGATTATCTTTTCCATGCAATATTTTAGGGTTCTAAATCGTTTGTTTGTGATTATTACTTCTATCATATTCGTTAGTAATCGATTCTGATCATCACCACCCTTTCATTATAACATGAGAACCCAAGAACAACATGAGAGGGTTGAAGGAGAAGTTGAAGAAGAAGAGGTTTGAGGAATTTTGGGGGTGGGGTTCTTAATGGAGTAGCGTAACGATAGCGTTATGTGGTTGGAGATTTGGAGATTTTGAGTTCGAATCCAATCATATTTTACAAATGGATAAAAATTTATGTTATATTTACTTAAGAATAATTTCACCTGATTTATCTTCTACTAGAAAAAGAATTTTGGGTGAGATTTTAATAGAGATGAAAAATGCAAAGGCACAAGGAAGAAGGTGGAGGAGATTAATGGGTGTCGAATTATTAAAGAGAGGGGGTAACAAAATTAATATTCTCACTTCACTGATGTGGTTGTAGAAATCTACATGGTGGACTCTTTACTTCCATCCATAACGCTGTTTTATTTTTGGTTAATTTTAACGGTCAACGATAAAATCAATTGATTTTCGTTAATGAAATTTGAATCTTGTGTCAGAAAAATGTATTATAAAAAATATGTGTAAGATTGTGTGTCGGGCCCTAACGTTGTACTTGCTTGATAATTTTTTCTAATATTATATATCATATGGTATATTAAGAATTTAAAGGGTATATATATCATTAATTTGTTTGTGACAGATCAACAGAGCTAAGCAATGCTCCCAAAAAATGTGGCAAATAAAACTAAAGGATTGCACCCACGTAGCCCACTTCGCCGTCCTTTTTAAATTCCCATCGTGTTAGTTGTCATTGACTTCATTATATATATAATGTTCTAAGATAAGAAACTTGCACACTTTAACTATGTCTCAAATTCCAAGTCTGTTGTTGCCTGGCCCAAACGCGGTAGCTACTCGAAATCTGTGGTTGTGTACTCCGACAACACCACCTTAACAGCCGTACACTTTCGTGGTTATGTGACTGTTACGTTACTGTAGGATCGATCATCCACCACATCGTTCAAGCATGTGTCGGGAATTAAATTAGCCTTCAACACCATGAAAAGTAACAAAATTGTAGATTGTGTTGAGTCGTTAACTCGGGCGCATGCTATTCATTAGGATTGGACGTCGACTCTAGATTACTTTAACCAACTCCTGTAACTTGTTGATGTATCTATTTATCTTATGAATGAAGTTTACTCTGATAAAAAATGGTGATGTGAGGTAATAAGTTTAGTAATGTTTTATAGTTCGAAAACATATTTGACAAAAAGTATATACGAAGGATAGAATGTATGTTTTTTATGAATTTATGATAGTGTGCTTAATGGTCTTATCTCAATAGTTAATGTGATTATCACGATCGTAACCATTTGTTTAAAGCCATGTAATGAATCTTGTCTGATAAAAAGCGCTATTGTCTAAGTCTCTTGTGGGCTTTTATGTTTCGTTCAAAAACTTAACATGATGAGTTTAAATAGAGAAGAAAAGCGGACCAATTTCATGGTCACTAAAAGCCCAATGAGATTGTTGCAAAGTTATGAGTTAAGTCTTTGGATAGATTTCATGAGTATCCTGCTGAAGTGAATCACTTTGATTTGACTAGGGATGGAGTAGTAATGATCTGACTGAAACATTTTGGAATTGTGTGGCCAATTCGTCAACCATTGCTTAGTAGAATTATTGATTTCATTCAATGAGAGAGGCTTCAAAGTGTATGATTTGAGTTGGTGAAAACAGTTGAGTTTTAGGGAGGCAATGAGTCATTATCTGAAGAAGCAAAAACCAGTCGATTTACAGAATAGCTGATCGAGTAATTGTCAGTGAAAATGGTGAAGACTAAATAACCTGACAGCAATGGTGGTTTCGTCCTCACTTAACTAATCTAATTGGATATTACCGGAGATTGGTGAATTAGTATACATCTGTTATTTCAGAAATGCAAACTTTTTCATTTCTGATGATTTGATTTCTAATGCCATGTACTTGTTATGATACAAAGATCAAGTAGAGCATCCATATCCGAGAAGAATCATAGATCCTTGTCTCTTCTTTTATCTACTGATGGTTTGCAAAAAACCAGTCTTTACCATGGCTTGGCTTTGAACCTCAGTCTGCATTCTTTTCCAAAATGGACTTGCTTCAAAGTTGCGAGCTTTATATCGTTTTTCGAGTAGCAAGGGCATAGTCTCTAGCTCTCTGCTTTGTTGTATATATGCAGATACCCCGAGTTTCCCCTGATGATTTCACTTTTTTCAGACAGCTGCAGAGCTGCAAAAACGTGGGGGACAAACAAGTTCACCAAGGAACTGGATTTTGTCAAGAAAGAAGCTGCAGAAGCATTAAATCAGTATCCGGGAAACAGAAACTTAGGAATTCCAGTGTTTAGCTTCAAACTATATTACAGGATGTCAAGAAAACCAGACAATGCAGTAGCAACCTGGAAACCAAATTCATGTAAGCGTAGAATTTATGTCTGGTTTTGTCATCTCCTCCAAGATTTCAAGAATAACCCAAAAACAACTGCAAATCAAAGGATCGTAAAAACGAATCATATCATGAGGATATGTGCTGGCTAACTTGCAATGCAGTTTACCTGTAGTGAAACTTTGGCTGAACTGTCCTGTCCGGTCAACTGAGCTACTAACATCAAATTGAAGAAGTAGATCTGTGATCATATTTCAAGCAGGCCAGCCAATATTATCAATCAGAAGCTGGAAAGTTGAAATCTAGATTCAGAACCCTGAGTGAATTAGGTAGTTAATAGTAAAGATAATAGGAACTCACCTGCATTATAAGGACCCCAGGATCATCAACATTATTCCAAATAATGATTCGTCTGAGGTGGAGATCGGCCGCTGAGGCGTCTTCGGCGTGGACATCGAGTCGAATCCTTCTCTACCGTCCGTCGCGTCACCTCGGACATCAAGTCGGGATCCTTTCTACCGTCCGGGGCGGCTTCGACGAGGAGAACGGCCGCCGCGTCCCCTCAGAGATCGAGTCGGGATCGTCCTCTACCGTCCCCGGCGGCTTTGGCGAGGAGAACGGCCGCCGCGTCTCAAAAATCGAGTTGGAATCCTTCTCTACCATCCGCATCGGCTTTGGCGTGGAAAACGGCCGCCGCATCTCAGAGATCGAGAAGCATCCCGACTCGATGTCCGAGGTGACGCCACGGACGGTAGAGAAAGATTCGACTCGATGTCCACGCCGAAGACGCCTCGACGGCCGATCTCCATCTCAGACGATTAATGATTTGCAATTTTGGAGGATGATCCACCTCAGACTGGTCCACAAGGTAACTGTGACCTGTTGTTTTATACCGGTTAACGTTGTTTTTCCACGTCGAACTTTCATGACTTATTGTCGTATTTTTCTTATTTTTATCTAGTCTAAACCCCACCGTAGCAGGTGTTCTATTTTTTTTACGGTAAATCTTTACGAGGTTTGTATCCAACATGCAAATTCCCAATTCAATGAGCCCTTTTGAGTCGGATGATGTTTGGCGCGGTGGATCTGTAGTTCAGCGATTGGTTTGGGAGTCGCAGAGCACCGATAGAATTAAACGCCTCGGTTGGGGGAAAAACAGATCCGGCACCGAACAGTGTGGTATGGGACTCATTTCCGGTGGCCTCGTGGATTGGACTATATCGCATGAATCTAAACCGTATAACTTATATCGCATGTACTGAACATTTGCGGGTAACGATACTCAAATCCATACGAATTCGGGACTACTCGAACCCACAGTTCAGATTACCACCCCTAATCGATATCCATTTACAAATAAATGTAGAAAATGTATAAAAAATTAACAAAATATAAACCGGCCAACGGGCTGGTGGTGAATCTAGTTAATAGAGAGCAGATAAATACCTAAGAATGTGAAATATAAATACATAACGTCAAAACATATGTATTGTTTTGGTTTAGGATTATTATTGGACAATGAAGTTGTGGGTAGTTGATAATTAGAGTAAACAGGTAGAACGAGAATACAGGTTTGCCCTAATGGATAAATGTGTATATCGCATGTATCTAAACCGTATAACTTATATCGCATGTACTGAACATTTGCGGGTAACGATACTCAAATCCATACGAATTTGGGACTACTCGAACCCGCAGTTTAGATTACTACCCCTAATCGATATCCATTTACAAATAAATGTAGAAAATGTATAAAAAAATAACAAAATATAAACCGGCCAACGGGCTGGTGGTGAATCTAGTTAATAGAGAGCAGATAAATACCTAAGAATGTGAAATGTAAATATATACCGTCAAAACATATGTATTGTTTATGTTTAGGATTATTATTGGACAATGAAGTTGTGGGTAGTTGATAATTAGAGTAAACAGGTAGAACGAGAATACAGGTTTGCCCTAATGGATAAATGTGTATATCGCATGTATCTAAACCGTATAACTTATATCGCATGTACTGAACATTTGCGGGTAACGATACTCAAATCCATACGAATTTGGGACTACTCGAACCCGCAGTTTAGATTACCACCCCTAATCGATATCCATTTACAAATAAATGTAGAAAATGTATAAAAAAATAACAAAATATAAACCGGCCAACGGGCTGGTGGTGAATCTAGTTAATAGAGAGCAGATAAATACCTAAGAATGTGAAATGTAAATACATAACGTCAAAACATATGTATTGTTTCTGTTTAGGATTATTATTGGACAATGAAGTTGATAATTAGAGTAAACAGGTAGAACGAGAATACAGGTTTGTCCTAATGGATAAATGTGTATATCGCATATATCTAAACCATATAACTTATATCACATGTACTGAACATTTGCGGGTAACGATACTCAAATCCATACGAATTCGGGACTACTCGAACCCGCAGTTCAGATTACCACCCCTAATCGATATCTATTTACAAATAAATGTAGAAAATAGATAAAAAAAATAACAAAATATAAACCGGCCAACGGCTGGTGGTGAACTAGTTAATAGAAAGCAGATAAATACCTAAGAATGTGAAATGATTTTTATAAAACATTGTTGAATATGTAGAAGAAAATTATATATGACATAGTTCCGCAGTGGAATAATTTGATTATGATTTTGGGACAGTACGACATCCAAAGGTTGCACAAAAGAGTACTTGACATTAATTCATCAGGGTTTGAATTCTACATCACCTAAACGTTTAATATTTCATTATATATATATATATACACGTTAGGTGTTGGGAGTTATAATTATAGACTGGACATATAAGCTTATATAAGGTCATAACATTGTCATCGGAGTTAAAACCTACAATGTCGATTCTGTTATGAAATTATTGCCATAGTGAATGTCCAATTGTAACTCCTATGTTTATTGTATTATTCAATGTAGTTTATTTCCCTCCTTTATGTGTAGTAATGTTAGAGAGTATATGTTACTATTCCATGAGCCTATAAATAGAGCTCTCATTTGTATCATTCTTCACACCTCAATAAGAAAGCATTTTCTCCTCCCATATTCTTATTCTTTGTCTGTATTAGTTTTACAACACGTTATCAGCACGATTAAAAGTAATCTATATAATTGTTTCACATATAAGATAATTAAACGAGTCTAAGTGCTACAACTGAACATTTAATACTTTGATCTTAGATACAACACATCACTTACAGGTTTAGCAGTTTGATAAATTTTTATTTTTATTTAAGAAAATATATCAATTTATCCTCAATAATTTATTGATATGTGATCTGTCAATAATTATAGTTTATCGAAATTAGGTCTAGAATTCGAAACAAGTTTTGGTACCCAAACCTGAACTCCACGGGTAGCCATTCCATAAGATAGAAAATTTAGTTCCGAAATCCCAAACTCATTCGAAATTACGGATATTCATAAATCAGACATGTACCACAATCAACATTACAGGGCTACTTGCAAAGCCTTAGCGGTTTTTTTGTAATGGTTGTTATTGTTTGATGGGATTTGTAAAACGTGTAGTGATCGTACTATTATGTTTCTAAGGCTCTAATGTTTTGGAATACTACTCGAAAACATTAGTCCTAAAAACCTCTAATGTATTAGGCTTCTCAGTCAAATCACAAAGGCCCTGTAAGTACCTCGTTCGGTGAAGGATTCCAACTCGATCTCTGAGACGCGGCGGGCGTTCTCCACGCCAAAGCCGCTGCGGATGGTAGAGAAGGATTCCAACTCGATCTCTGAAACGCGGCGACCGTTCTCCTCGCCGAAGCCGCCGGGGACGATAGAGGACGATCCCGACTCGATCTTTGAGGGGACGCGGCGGCCGTTCTCCTCGTCGAAGCCGCCCCAGACGGTAGAAAGCATCCCGACTCGATGTCCGAGGTGACGCCACGAACGGTAGAGAAGGATTCGACTCGATGTCCACGCCGAAGACGCCTCGACGGCCGATCTCCATCTCAGACGATTCATGATTTGAAATTTTGGAGGATGATCCACCTCAGACTGGTCCACAAGGTAACTGTGACCTGTTGTTTTATAGCGGTCAACGTTGTTTTTCCACGTCGAACTTTCATGACTTATTGTCGTATTTTTCTTATTTTTATCTGGTCTAAACCCCACCGTAGCAGGTGTTCTATTTTTTTTACGGTAAATCTTTACGAGGTTTGTATCCAACATGCAAATTCCCAATTCAATGGGCCCTTTTGAGTCGGATGATGGTTGGCGCGGTAGATCTGTAGTTCAGCGATTGGTTTGGGAGTCGCAGAGCACCGACGAATTAAACGCCTCGGTTGGGGGAAAAACAGATCCGGCACCGAACAGTGTGGTATGGGACTCATTTCCGGTGCCCTCGTGGATGGGACTATATCGCATGAATCTAAACCGTATAACTTATATCGCATGTACTGAACATTTGCGGGTAACGATACTCAAATCCATACGAATTCGGGACTACTCGAACCCACAGTTCAGATTACCACCCCTAATCGATATCCATTTACAAATAAATGTAGAAAATGTATAAAAAATTAACAAGATATAAACCGGCCAACGGGCTGGTGGTGAATCTAGTTAATAGAGAGCAGATAAATACCTAAGAATGTGAAATGTAAATACATAACGTCAAAACATATGTATTGTTTTGGTTTAGGATTATTATTGGACAATGAAGTTGTGGGTAGTTGATAATTAGAGTAAACAGGTAGAACGAGAATACAGGTTTGCCCTAATGGATAAATGTGTATATCGCATGTATCTAAACCGTATAACTTATATCGCATGTACTGAACATTTGCGGGTAACGATACTCAAATCCATACGAATTTGGGACTACTCGAACCCGCAGTTTAGATTACCACCCCTAATCGATATCCATTTACAAATAAATGTAGAAAATGTATAAAAAAATAACAAAATATAAACCGGCCAACGGGCTGGTGGTGAATCTAGTTAATAGAGAGCAGATAAATACCTAAGAATGTGAAATGTAAATACATAACGTCAAAACATATGTATTGTTTCTGTTTAGGATTATTATTGGACAATGAAGTTGTGGGTAGTTGATAATTAGAGTAAACAGGTAGAACGAGAATACAGGTTTGTCCTAATGGATAAATGTGTATATCGCATATATCTAAACCATATAACTTATATCGCATGTACTGAACATTTGCGGGTAACGATACTCAAATCCATACGAATTCGGGACTACTCGACCCCACAGTTCAGATTACCACCCCTAATCGATATCCATTTACAAATAAATGTAGAAAATGTATAAAAAATTAACAAGATATAAACCGGCCAACGGGCTGGTGGTGAATCTAGTTAATAGAGAGCAGATAAATACCTAAGAATGTGAAATGTAAATACATAACGTCAAAACATATGTATTGTTTTGGTTTAGGATTATTATTGGACAATGAAGTTGTGGGTAGTTGATAATTAGAGTAAACGAGTAGAACGAGAATACAGGTTTGCCCTAATGGATAAATGTGTATATCGCATGTATCTAAACCGTATAACTTATATCACATGTACTGAACATTTGCGGGTAACGATACTCAAATCCATACGAATTTGGGACTACTCGAACCCGCAGTTTAGATTACCACCCCTAATCGATATCCATTTACAAATAAATGTAGAAAATGTATAAAAAAATAACAAAATATAAACCGGCCAACGGGCTGGTGGTGAATCTAGTTAATAGAGAGCAGATAAATACCTAAGAATGTGAAATGTAAATACATAACGTCAAAACATATGTATTGTTTTGGTTTAGGATTATTATTGGACAATGAAGTTGTGGGTAGTTGATAATTAGAGTAAACAGGTAGAACGAGAATACAGGTTTGCCCTAATGGATAAATGTGTATATCGCATGTATCTAAACCGTATAACTTATATCGCATGTACTGAACATTTGCGGGTAACGATACTCAAATCCATACGAATTCGGGACTACTCGAACCCGCAGTTCAGATTACCACCCCTAATCGATATCAATTTACAAATAAATGTAGAAAATCTATAAAAAAATAACAAAATATAAACCGGCCAACGGGCTGGTGGTGAATCTAGTTAATAGAGAGCAGATAAATACCTAAGAATGTGAAATGTAAATACATAACATCAAAACATATGTATTGTTTCTGTTTAGGATTATTATTGGACAATGAAGTTGTGGGTAGTTGATAATTAGAGTAAAACGGTAGAACGAGAATACAGGTTTGTCCTAATGGATAAATGTGTATATCGCATATATCTAAACCATATAACTTATATCGCATGTACTGAACATTTGCGGGTAACGATACTCAAATCCATACGAATTCGGGACTACTCGAACCCGCAGTTCAGATTACCACCCCTAATCGATATCTATTTACAAATAAATGTAGAAAATAGATAAAAAAAATAACAAAATATAAACCGGCCAACGGCCTGGTGGTGAACTAGTTAATAGAAAGCAGATAAATACCTAAGAATGTGAAATGATTTTTATAAAACATTGTTGAATATGTAGAAGAAAATTATATATGACATACTTCCGCAGTGGAATAATTTGATTATGATTTTGGGACAGTACGACATCCAAAGGTTGCACAAAAGAGTACTTGACATTAATTCACCAGGGTTTGAATTCTACATCACCTAAACGTTTAATATTTCATTATATATATATATATATATATATATATATATATATATACACACACGTTAGGTGTTGGGAGTTATAATTATAGACTGGACATAAGCTTATATAAGGTCATAACATTGTCATCGGAGTTAAAACCTACAATGTCGATTCCAATTTATTGATTATATAATTGTTTCACATATAAGATAATTAAACGAGTCTAAGTGCTACAACTGAACATTTAATACTTTGATCTTAGATACAACACATCACTTACAGGTTTAGCAGTTTGATAAAGTTTTATTTTTATTTAAGAAAATATATCAATTTATCCTCAATAATTTATTGATATGTGATCTGTCAATAATTATAGTTTATCGAAATTAGGTCTAGAATTCGAAACAAGTTTTGGTACCCAAACCTGAACTCCACGGGTAGCCATTCCATAAGATAAAAAATTTAGTTCCGAAATCCCAAACTCATTCGAAATTACGGATATTCATAAATCAGACATGTACCACAATCAACATTACAGGGCTACTTGCAAAACCTTAGCGGTTTTTTTGTAATGGTTGTTATTGTTTGATGGGATTTGTAAAACGTGTAGTGATCGTACTATTATGTTTCTAAGGCTCTAATGTTTTGGAATACTACTCGAAAACATTAGTCCTAAAAACCTCTAATGTATTAGGCTTCTCTGTCAAATCACAAAGGCCCTGTAAGTACCTCGTTCGGTGAAGTGTTATGCTGTGCTTAAACTTATCATGGACATGTGTATGACACGCAAGCCTTTTTCCTTCAATTTCAGGTCCGAGGGCTTGCATTCCATTCCTTCACCCCAAATTTACTCGCATCGGGTGCTGATGATGGTCAGATTTGCATCTGGGACTTAGCCTCGCCTGGGGAACCTTCTCATTTTCCACCTCTGTAGGTATCATCGTGGTTGCTATAAGCTTTCATTCAGTAGCGTTAACATTCATTTTCTCATTCTTGTGTGCCTTCTCTCCAACTGGAAATGTTGGCTGGATAAATGAACTATGATATTGTGGTTGAGACACATGGTCTGTTCTGTCCAGTTATGGTTGCTCTTTACTTTTCTAGTGCATGGTGATGGCCGCCAGCGGTTTGTGCTTGTTTCCTTGTGGCATTACTTACTCATGTTTCCCAAGTAACTGGGGATTTTTATGTACTTGTGGGCAACATAATGTTCCAGTTCTTGAACTTGATTATACACTAGTTTGATATTAGGAGCTCTAGTTGACCAGTCTCATCATGTGTCCTGTGTTGTGGTTTGATGCAAGCAATGCCTGGCGGGGTTGATATTTCAACATTGTGGTGACCACTGATCATAATTTTTGCATTCCCTTTATGCAGGGTGCTGCTTCCCAAAGTGAAATCTCCTACGGTTCTTGGAATAACAAGGTCCAACACATACCGGCATCTACTACATCACGTATAAGGGAATTACAGGTGAGAAGAAAATTTTGGATTGACTTGTGGAGTTTTGTTATTCTCGTTTCCCTTGATTGCTCAATTTATTGTTGTTTTGCAGTGGTTTGGGACTTGAAGAAGCAGAAACAAGTTATATCTGTAAGTTCTTGCTGCTTCATTTGGACAGACAGGGCAGATAGATTCTGAGTTACTATTTGTAGGTTCTCTCTTAACTTGGTCTACGTTGATGCTATTTCTTCAATTTGACAGTGTTGCGGATGCAACGAGGTGGCGGTCCTCTGTTTTGCAGTGGCATCCTGATGTTGCCACTCAGAAAATTTGTGAGTTCTCGTACTTCACGTTGAAGGTAATAATTCATATTAATATCATACACATCTCATTTGTTCACAAAGTCCTTTGAAGCATGGTCTGAGGTCATTAATCTCTCTATATAAACATTATGCTTTCCGTATCTGTTTGTTTGAACAGCGGTGGGATAGCTGGGCTTATGCTGTGATTAGAATTTGGAGAAGTAAAGTGACCCATTGATCTTCCCTTTCCAACTGATAATCTTTTTAAGTTGTAAATACTCCATTCTATAGAGGAATTATTCTGTTCTCTTTGTTAGCAGATGCTGTGGTTTAGTAGAAACGTATCCCACAACCTGGGTTCTATCCCTGAGGCTATCTGTCACCTTTAGAAACATTTCGTGACATAGTGTTCGTGAAAAACATCTACTGTATACCAGTTTTATGCCTGATTTGCTGATAAGTTGTATATTCCAAATTCGTGGTGGATATTATGTATTCATATCTAAAGTATAGACCTACATTTTTTTTATGAATGAAATATTATTAGAAGTGAACCAGAGATTCAAATAGAAAAAGTACAAACAAGAGAGTGGCAATGACAACAATGGTCCGTTTGGCCGCTAGAATGTTGGATGGAATTTATGATGTGATAGACCCATAATCTAATAAATGTGTGACTCGACCAACACTTGGCACGAAGAAGCCATGACCATATGGACCCATTACACGTCCAACCCGTCTAATCCACGACCATTCAACCAATTGACCAAATTAAATATGGTTTTTACTAAATTTTATATTGAAAATATTTTTTAGATCATCCACATCAATTCATACTCATTCACCAAAGTGGATCCTACTTTCACCTTTATCTATTTTTTTTTAATTTTTCATCTTTCATTTTCATAACATTCCATCCATGTAATTCAAAATCTGATTGGTGGGATACAATCGCAAATATCTTCTCACCTAACAATATAAAAGTATTTTGTGAATGTTTTTTTTACATAATGAATATTTATGAAATTGAGACAAAATATATAGATTGTAAGTTATAAATCATGAACTTTGAAATTTATTTATTAGACCCACTAATGGAGTTTCAACCATCCTTTACATTATGTGGCCGTTTTTGTATTCGGAACTGCTTTAATATATTGTAAGATTTTTGTATTTTTTTTGTCAAAGGTAACAAGTAATTTTTTTGTATTAATTGCAATCAAAAGTTGCCACAAAATATATTATCAACTAGTGTAAGTAAATGCCACAATAAGTTATAGTTTCCTACTATTTTTTGGAAGAATAAAAGTTTCCTACTTTAATAATAATAAAAAATAATGAAAAGCAATATTCCGTTTCAATTGTTCCCATATCTTAGTAGAAAAAAAAAGGAAAAAAAGTCTTATTATATACTTTTTTCTAAGAAGGAATGAAATAAATAGTATTTTCCGACAAGGAAAAGGTAAAGAAAATTGAAATAAATAGAATTGAAATCCCTGAGCCAGTTTAAAGCTCGGTTGTTTGTTTGTTTCATTGATTTCAATAGTTACTTGGTTGATTTCAGCCGCTGTTATTGGATCGATCCGTGATCAAGAGTGTTCGTCAAACAAATTAGTAAGTTTTGGCCTAGCCGTACCCATTAATTTGCTCCATTGTATAATCAATTATATTTGTTTTTCTGCTTTTTGTTTTGGTCGCTAACTCGAGTACATATAATATCAATTCAATATCTAAAATCGACTTATGCTATGTTTGGTAATAGGAATCATGTGTAAAGAAGTTGAGTTGGAGTAGAAAATATTATGGTCTTTGAATTTAGCATTTTTTCCTCTATTTTGTACTATTTCAATCCAATAGGAATCCTGATTCCAATTACCGATGTTATTTAATCGTTTTTTTACGTTGCTTTTGGTTTGGAAATCAATATGATTAGGTGTTTTTTATTATTATGAATATTAGGTGTTTTCATTCCAATGGCTCAACCTAAAGAAGAAGTAATAGCTCTCCAACAATTTAAACAACTCATTCTCGACAACAAAAAGAGCTCTTCCGACGAGATCTCCATTTGGGGTGTCAAGCTCCAACCCGATGCCATCAACGACGATAAGACTGATACGATCCTCCTCAAATTCCTACGAGATAGGAACCTCAAAGCCCGTGATGCATTTGACATGCTCTCCCGCACAATCCTGTGGAGGAAAAAATGCGGCATTGACAAACTACTCCTCAAGGATGAGGACGATGCATATTCAAATGCTCTTCGGAGAGCCTTCTTCGTGTCCGGAAAAGACAAGGAAGGACACCCCGTGTGTTATTATGCGTACGGAGCCTTCCGCGACGAAGAGCTTTACAAAGAGGCCTTCTCTGACGAAGCCAAGATATTGAGGTGGGTGAAATGGAGAATCTTCAACTTGGAAAAGATGGTGAGGAGATTGGACTTCAACGCTAGTGGAGTTTCAACCATCCTTTTCGTCATCGACTTTAAGAACCTTCCGGGCTCCTCCAAGACAGCAATGACGACCGCAAGGCTGTTGACGTTCAAAGTGCATAAGGCCAACTACCCTGGGTTCGTCGAAAGACTGGTAATTTCAATGAATTTAGTGGTTTTTTCGAAACTTAAATGTTTAGATGTTGAAAATGTTGCTTTTTGGTTTGTATGTAGATAGTAATAAATATGTCATGGTCGGACCGGTTAATTGACAAGATCAGCCCATACAGAAACCAAGGAATGTCGACCAACTGCGTATGTGCTGGGCCGTCAAAATCTGGTGACACCCTTTTGAAGTACATTGATGCAGAGCAGATTCCGGCAAGATATAAAGGCCTTATAAAAAAGAGATAAGAGTGTGGAGATGGAAGCTAATGGAGGCGGTAAGCTACTCAACTTGGACAATTCGAAGAAGACGATCCTCTAATTATATTGCATCTTCTTCCCACTTGCATTAAGCTCCATCGGCTTCATGTCTTGTCCTTTTGCTCATCATCCCCGCTCAAGCTACTGCCTTTTCTTTTTCTTTATCCTTTTACACTTTGTTCTTCATTACTTATGACTTGTCCCCAACTATCTTTGATCGCCGAATTATCGTCTTCCGTTACCATGAAATTTCTCGATCAATTCTGGCTTCTATTTACAATATTTTTGCACCCACGTGATCACCGTCGTCGATTCTATATTTATGGATAATTTTTATTTTTCTACAAATATTTTTCAAAGATCGGACGTACAAATCATACAAATATATACGATTTTGTACAAACTCATAGAAAAGTATATACACATTTGTATAAAATATAAATTATAGTATAAATTTTATTTCTCTCCCAACATTATTGTGGGAAATAAAACCTCAGCTCAAGTTTATGCCATCGACAGCTAGTTGGTACCACCGCCTAAAAATGATGACTTAAAATAAAAGCGGAACTGTCAATTTCATGGTCACAGAAAGCCCAGTAAGACTCTGCAACAATGTGAGACTTGGGCCCACTTCAGAAACATGGACTATAACCAAACATTGTATTGGGGATGGTGGACTTCTCTTGGGAAGCCCCTCTGCAAAGTTATGAAATTGGGCCAAATTCCATCAGGTGGTATACCGTATATTCACCAGATACTGGATATTTTTTATGTGGTTGTTATTTTAGGTGTTAAATGAGGCGTCATGGTACGCCCTAAACTTCTAGTATTTATTAAATGGTTAAAATATTTTGGGGTGGACGAAAGATTCAAATTGAATATAAAAATCAAAGTTAAAAAATAAATGATTCAAAATCGAGAAGTTATTTTGAAGCAAATAACCCTAAACACGTGGGCTAAACTGAAATAGGAAAAATCAAGTCCAATATAAATCATAAATAAAGTCTCAAGTCTAATAACTCCAAAGAAAACACCATAAGTGTCCAACATCCATCCCGATTAGTCACTCCGAGTCTTGAGACATGATTGGCAGCAACTACAGCTCTTGCAAGTCATCTCCGCTTCGGTATCTCTCGTATGACCTGGTGGGTGGCTCGAGGTCAGTCTCTCGTGCTCAATTATTATCTTGTTAAGTACACTATGAAATAATCGGGGTGTCGTGTTATTCGTGTAATAGTAGGCATTATCGTGAAAGTCAAACTATGTGACTTATATTCTTATACTAGCCTTGACATTTATTCAAGGTTTCTTAATTCATGTAGGGCGTCCCCTCTTCTCACTAACTAGCCCTACCGCCCATTCATGGAAAATCATGGATGTCTGGGAGAACGTATCCGTCAGACAACATATCGTGTAAATCGTGGAGGTCTGGGAGAGCGTATCCGTCAGACAATATATCGTGTGGACGATACTGGCCCTATTCGATTGGGAGCGGGGTGTCTAGCTACTGAGGCTCGTATTATTATTCCTAATGGTCTATATTTGATTCATGAATGAAGTAGTGATAAAGTAAATAAATACTGAAACGTAATTGATAGCCTAATTTTTAAAAAAACAGCAACGGTAGAATTTATCCCCTGAAACCACCCACCCGATACAGAAATGGTGAAGGTCCAATTCGAGGAATGAAGATTGAAGCCGAAAGGCTTGATCGTCTTTATGAACCTAAAGACGAGAATTTCAGATATTAGACTTAATTCCAACATGGGTTCAAATACTCCGGAACGATGATTTGGCGACTTTCGAGAAATGACTTCACAATTAAAGTGACGTGTCAGACAAGATTGATCCGAAAAAACTCGTGTTCTACGAATCCGATGGACTGAAGAAATATATTATTATAATGTCTTAGTAATTCTGGTTATAAGAGAGAAAAGAATTCATTAATTTTAATTACTAACAATGGGGATGGTGGACTTCTCTTGGGAAGCCCCTCTGCAAAGTTATGAAATTGGGCCAAATTCCATCAGGTGGTATACCGTATATTCACCAGATACTGGATATTTTTTATGTGGTTGTTATTTTAGGTGTTAAATGAGGCGTCATGGTACGCCCTAAACTTCTAGTATTTATTAAATGGTTAAAATATTTCGGGGTGGACGAAAGATTCAAATTGAATATAAAAATCAAAGTTAAAAAATAAATGATTCAAAGTCGAGAAGTTATTTTGAAGCAAATAGCCCTAAACACGTGGACTAAACTGAAATAGGAAAAATCAAGTCCAATATAAATCATAAATAAAGTCTCAAGTCTAATAACTCCAAAGAAAACACCATAAGTGTCCAACATCCATCCCGATTAGTCACTCCGAGTCTTGAGACATGATTGGCAGCAACTACAGCTCTTGCAAGTCATCTCCGCTTCGGTATCTCTCGTATGACCTGGTGGGTGGCTCGAGGTCAGTCTCTCGTGCTCAATTATTATCTTGTTAAGTACACTATGAAATAATCGGGGTGTCGTGTTATTCGTGTAATAGTAGGCATTATCGTGAAAGTCAAACTATGTGACTTATATTCTTATACTAGCCTTGACATTTATTCAAGGCTTCTTAATTCATGTAGGGCGTCCCCTCTTCTCACTAACTAGCCCTACCGCCTATTCATGGAAAATCATGGATGTCTGGGAGAACGTATCCGTCAGACAACATATCGTGTAAATCGTGGAGGTCTGGAAGAGCGTATCCGTCAGACAATATATCGTGTGGACGATACTGGCCCTATTCGATTGGGAGCGGGGGGTCTAGCTACTGAGGCTCGTATTATTATTCCTAATGGTCTATATTTGATTCATGAATGAAGTAGTGATAAAGTAAATAAATATTGAAACGTAATTGATAGCCTAATTTTTAAAAAACAGCAACGGTAGAATTTATCCCCTGAAACCACCCACCCGATACAGAAATGGTGAAGGTCCAATCCGAGGAATGAAGATTGAAGCCGAAAGGCTTGATCGTCTTTATGAACCTAAAGACGAGAATTTCATATATTAGACTTAATTCCAACATGGGTTCAAATACTCCGGAACGATGATTTGGCGACTTTCGAGAAATGACTTCACAATTAAAGTGACGTGTCAGACAAGATTGATCCGAAAGAACTCGTGTTCTACGAATCCGATGGACTGAAGAAATATATTATTATAATGTCTTAGTAATTCTGGTTATAAGAGAGAAAAGAATTCATTAATTTTAATTACTAACAATGGGGATGGTGGACTTCTCTTGAAAAGCCCCTCTGCAAAGTTATGAAATTGGGCCAAATTCCATCAGGTGGTATACCATATATTCACCAGATACTGGATATCCTTTACGTGATCTATACACGATGATATCCTGTCTCCTAAATCATCTGAAACTTGTCACCACACGTTTGGACTGCTTGCCTCAGGTGATTGAACAAATCCCTAACAACCATCAGAGCTGCAAAGCATGCATGCAGAAGTTGGCCGAGACTCACTTATGACAAAGCCGTCGGAGTTGAGAGTAACTCAATTGAATGGTGGGGGCGGCATCTATCCACCACCAACTTGGTAGACGGACCGATCCTTCGGACAGCCGATTGAGTTATTCATGCGGTCATGCTTAAAGACTTCGTGAGTTGTGATCATCAGTGAGTTAAGAGGGAGGGCATTTCCATCTTTTTAACAATTACTAAAATGAGGTGGAGGGTGATGTAACACTCTTTTAACAATTGCTAAGGATGTGCATATGATTTCTAAAGTAACAATCTTGCTAATTTAGAAAGTCAATTAACAATGCCATATAAAATTAGAGCTCATTCTCAATCATTCGGCAGAGAAACCAATAACAACTCCAAAACAAAGACTTTTACGTACTTACTCTCCTCGCCTTTCAAAAAGTGGGGGTGTCATTGAATCAATGTCGAAGTGGTGAATCTCGTCCTTATAAATGTCTTATATATTATACCTAGGCTTGTACAAAAAAGTTATTAATCGACCCAATCGTTATAATCAAATCAACTCAACTTATAATTTCATAACTAGTAATTACATATAATTGGATACGGATGAATATAAAATTTTAAACTCAATCTCACTATTTCTCCAAAAATACAAATATAAAGATTGTTTCAAAAAGTATTTATTTCATGGAGAAAAAATACACTCCAATCTCTTTTAAACCATATAACTCACTTAAAGCCTAATCTCTTTTTTTATTATCATCAACTATTAAAAAAAACTAACTCAAATATTCATTGTTTTTAAACAGAAGAACAAAACTCACGACCTCAACTTCATTATTATTATTTTCTATTCTTCAGAGGTTTGCCTAAAATTATCTAGTTTTTTCTGTTTCGTATACAATCATCATATATAATAATATTACACACAATTTAAAATAAAAAAATGAGAAATATATGTATTTTATTTAAACCTGTAATCAAACCAACTTATTATTTATACTAAACTATAAATTTTATATTTAACAATTAGATATGAATAAAATATTATATAAATTAAAGATTATGATTCTATTATTTAAAAATGATAATAATCGACCCAATCAATCCACATCTGATTACCAGACAAGCCAAGTGCCAACCTCGTCCTTATGAATTTCATATATACAGAAAAGAACATAATGATTTTGGCAACAGTACAAAGTTGACTGGTCGACTATACCTATATATGAGCTGGAATAATATCTCATTAACTCACACACAATCGCACACATCATCTTCTCGTCTTTCTCTACTCTTCAATGATCATCTCTGATTCTCGAGTAAGAGACATTTTTTCTTTGATCTGATTCTTAAGGAATTTGAATATTTAAATTTCGGCATTATTTAAAAGTCAAGATTAAATAGTGAGAATATGATCATATAATTTTACATATTTTTGTTAAACCAGAATCCAACCATTTGTGATCGTCGGACTATCCTTTCGGTCACCGGAAAATTTCCCGTAGCAATTTTGGCCTCCATTGACGATATTTTTTTGCACCCACATGATCACCGTCGTCGGCTCTACATTTCTGGATAATTTTTAGTTTTTGCAAATATTTCTCGAAAATCAAGCGTACAGATCATACAAATGTATATGAGTTTATAAAAACTCGTACAGAAGTGTATACACATTTGTACAAAATATAATACTAAGTACTATACTTAATGCTTTGTATACACATTTATATAAGTTTGAAATATCAATTTTGTCTTAAGGTTTTTAACGGTTAGATCTAAAATACGATTTTTTGAACATCCGAAATTCATAAAAACTTTATAAATCAATTCATATAGAGAGCTGTTGGATTATTTACCCCCGTGTACATCCTACCGACGGTTAATTATCTACAGTCGAAGAGCAGAAGAGGGCAGATAATAATACAAAACCACTTCACGAAAACACCCTCCTGATATTTACAAGTATGCTTGCCACTGAGCTTGTCTTTTCAACTTAATTCCTTAAATAAAAACAAAGAAGACGGCTTCCTCCCTGTCTTCCTGTTTGTTCCCATCCTCCCCTTCGCTGTCCGCCTACTTACTAACATAACATGCATCTTCTTTTTTCTATATAAAAACACACACACAGTCACTCTAGCATGGATCCAAGCTATTGTTGTTGGAGGTAGTTGAAGGGTCAACCGTACCTTCTGTTCGAATCAACTTTTGATATTGGGATCATGAAAATTCGAACATATAATCGTTTGGTCTAAATATTTTGATATCATGTCAAGAATTATTGTATTGTAATAACTCGAGTTGTTAGGAGATGGTTAATGATGGATCTTATACCATTCTCTAAAAGTTATTAAGGGACAATAGATGAACCAATTAATGGAGCTTTTCTAACCGTTCAAGTTATTGAGTTCAAGTTATTGAGATGCAGTATGGTTTATAATATGGAATTAGAGTTTTTAATAATAGGGAGGTTTTCTTTTCGAATTTTGATACGTCCCCTAATTCGTGCACATGGCTTACTGAAACTATGTATATCTCAATTAATATGAGAGCTTTCATTTTGAGAAAAAATGTTGATGACTACTATAAAATCAATATGAATCTTTTCCCAATAATCAACACCCACAAATGTGAACCTCTGAATAACTAGCCGCAAACCTGTAAAGGCCACGTCTCAATTGCCTCCTAAAAATTCAAATTATTGTGATATAACTAAGTCGTAAATCGGTTGGTTATTTCGAGGTTGACACGTTGGTGGATGACCGAGTGTTGATTACTTATGGCAAGTTTGAGTCCTTGTTGGACTAAGCAGGTTAGTATAACTTTTTTTAAAAGTATTTTAAGAATATTTTGGAAAGTTTGTGTTTGAATTTGGTTAATATTCGAATTAATTTTATCCGAATCAAGCAGAATTCATAAGTTTTGTTTTTCGTCCAAATTGTATAACTTAGTTGGTAACACCGTGTACCGACGAGTCCGAACAGGCTAACAGAACTTACTGGTCAAAAAGTCAAAAAAGATTTGGTTGGTTATTTATAATTATGAGGTGGTTAAACCCAACCATCAACATATTCGGTTGAATGGGAAAAACAGTTAAAATTAGTCAGTCATTCATCAGAATCAGATCCTTCGATTTCGCTCAAGAACCGCAGTCATTTTCCATGGAGTTATTGCACTGTGTTTTTTTGGTTGGCACTGTTTCCACAATCAGCCAAAAATTCTATATATACAAATTCGAAAAACAAAAATTGGAAATTTACAACCCACGACCACTCTCCACCTACTTTACTCTCTCCTCCTCTGATCTGTACTCCTCCCCCTCTACACTTCACACTCTGCAGAGAAAAAAAAACTTTTTCTTCAACTCTCTAAGCTCTCTGCTTCCCCTTTTGACCAGCGGAGGGGTTAGCTGCTATCTCCTCAGTTCACCATTTTCAGGGCATTGCTTGAGTTTCTCTCTGGAGGGAGAGAAAGTTTCGCCCTTTGGTCTTCTCAGCTCCGCCGCTTTACTGGGTTTGATCCATTTTTCTGTTGTTAGATTGCTGGAAAGCTGTTCTAAGTCCAGATTCCTGCATTGGATATTTGGGGGTTTTGGATTTGGGTTAATTTTCTGTGCCTTACCATTTGGAGGGAAGAAAGAGGGTTATGATTTTGGCAAATCCTTGAGCTTTAGCCTGCCTTTTTGTCTTTGGTGCTTCAATGTACAGCTTGAATCTTGCCATTTTTACCCTGAACAAATTGGATAATTGGTGGCTGTCTCTCATTTCCTTTACAAGGTAGCACCAGATGTTGACTTGACTTCTTGTTTTAGGGTTCCTTTGAAGTAGCATTTTTTAGAAGCTACACATTAGTGACTGTGCTGTTGAAGGTTTTAGGGTTTGAGTTGGGGGGATTGGGTTTTGCTACTGAAGCAAAAAAATGAAGAAGGTTTGTCTGGTGTTATTGTTGATGGTGGTAACTACTGTACTGGGACAATCAGATCACCTGACATTGTTGGAGCTCCGGAAGGGCATTGTCGATGATCCCTCGGTGAAGCAGCTCAAGTCGTGGGATTCGAATTCCTTGGCATCTGATGGATGCCCCAAGGATTGGTATGGAGTTGTTTGTAATGATGGCAATGTGGCTTCAATTGACCTCAATGGCATGCTTCTTGGTGGCAATTTTAGCTTCCCGGTTATCTCCGGTCTGAAAATGCTGACCAACTTGTCCATTTCGAACAACCGGTTCGGTGGTACTATCTCGGAAGTTGGTTCCATCCAGACCCTTGAAATCTTGGATCTTTCCAACAATTTGTTTGAGGGAGTTCTACCTTTTGACATTGTCAATCTCAAGAATTTGAAAATGCTGAATCTTTCTTCCAATAGCTTGCAAGGTATGGTTCCTTCTGGTTTCCGCAATCTCGAGGCTTTAAAGTACTTGGATCTACACAGTAATAACCTCTCCGGGGATGTCATGAATCTGTTTTATGAATTGGGTGACTTGATTCATGTTGACCTCAGCAGCAACCAATTCTTGGGTTCTTTGGATATGGAAATTGGCAGTCCGAATTTTCGGTCATCTGTTCAGTATCTGAATATAAGCCATAACGCGTTGAATGGTGAACTCTTCGCCCATGGAATGCCGTCTTTTGGAAGTCTAGAGGTTTTTGATGCCACTAATAATCAGTTAGGTGGCGCAATCCCTCCATTCAAACTTATTACTTCTCTTCAAAAGCTTAGGCTTGGAAGCAATCAGTTCTCAGGGACTGTACCTGGAGGTCTTCTGCATCAAAGTCCAATGCTGCTATCTGAGCTCGATCTCAGCCATAACCAGCTTGAAGGTACGTTGTGGCCTCTTTTTATCCACCCTTTGGTCGTAACCAAATCGATATCTTAATTATCTAATGATTCATTTTCATTACAGGTCCAATAGGAGGTATCAGCTCTACAACCCTGAGGAAGCTTAACATGTCTTCAAATAGCCTATCAGGTATCTTACCAGCAGTCATTGCACATTGTGCCGTCATAGATCTGAGCAATAACATGCTTTCGGGAAACGTGTCAAGGATTCAGAACTGGGGGAATGAAGTGGAGGTGATTCACCTGAGTTCAAACTCATTATCAGGATCTCTCCCCAATCAAACCTCTCAATTCTCCAGGCTGAGTTCACTCAAGATATCAAACAACTCAATAGATGGTGAACTACCATCAGTGTTGGTGACACTCCCGGCACTAAAAGCAATCGATCTCAGCCTTAATTCTCTCAGTGGGTCGATCCACCCTGATTTTTTGGCTTCACCAACATTGACCGATCTTAATCTATCAGCCAACAATCTCTCGGGGCCACTACCTATTCGAGGTCCCCCGGGCTCAACCGAAAATATCAGCTTGACATCTCTGGATCTCTCACATAATTCACTAGACGGAATTATACCTCCAGAGATCAGTAAGCTTAAAAAGTTGGTGTATTTGAACTTTTCTCATAACAGTCTGAAAGGCAGCATCCCGTCCGAAATTCCTGATGGACTGGAAGGATTTGATGTTTCTTCCAACAACCTGTCTGGTGTTGTGCCTGAAAAGTTAAGGCGCTTCCCCGAATCATCTTTTCTTCCTGGGAATTCATTATTGGCAATTTCCATCTCTCCAATGTCACCAAAGGGTCCTTCTCAAGGTGTGATACTTCCAGGTCATCGGTCGCGACTAAAACCAGGCATCAAAGCTGCAATCGTTGCCGGGGTTGTTGGTACTTTTACGATTTTGCTACTTTTGTTCGTCGCTTTCCATTCAAAAACTCAGTGGCAGAATATTAGAATGGGAGCTGCTACCAAAGGAATTGTCAGAAATGAAGGTGGAGTGCAAAGTAGGTCTTCATTGCTTCCTACCACTAGCAAAAATTTGGATGGATCATCTTCTAGCTTCCATCATGTTGCTCTTCAACAATCCAAGCTACATGACAATGGTGACACTTCATCAGCTGTAGGGAGGCCAATGGATAACCCTCACCAATTCAGAAATGAAGAAGAATTAGGTTCTCCCATGTCGGTTTGTTCTTCGCAGCCATCACCTTCCAAAAGCCAGCTTTCTCCCGAGAGTCCTGGCATGCTCCAGGTCTATTCTCCGGACAAATTGGCCGGGGATCTGCATCTATTCGATAGCTCCTTGGCGTTCACAGCGGAGGAACTTTCTCGCGCCCCAGCTGAAGTGATTGGCAGGAGTTGCCATGGAACACTGTACAAAGCCACACTTGATTCTGGTGTTGTTCTGGCTGTGAAATGGTTGAAGGAAGGAATATCAAAAGGAAGAAAGGAATTCGGAAGAGAAGTCAAGAAACTCGGGACCATCAGGCATCCGAATTTCGTTCCTCTGGTTGGTTACTATTGGGGTCCCAAGGATCATGAAAGGATGATCATATACAGCTATTTTGATGCACATTGTTTGACTCTTCATTTCCAGGGTAAGTTTCCATTTACATTTCTCATACTGGAAACCCTTTTCACCCTTTCAGAAAGATTTATCATTTAATCCATGTTGTTTCTTCCTGATGCTGCAGAGCCAAGAAATTTCCCACCTTTATCACTAAACGAGAGGCTCCGGGTGGCGATTAGTATCAGTGGATGCTTGAGCTTCATCCACAATCAAAAGGGAATACCACATGGCAACCTGAAATCAACAAACATCTTACTGCAACCTCCACATAACGATCCAATGCTCACTGACTATTGTCTGCACCGGATGATGACATCAGCCGGGACAGCTGAACAAGTTCTCAATGCTGGTGCTCTTGGATACAGACCGCCCGAGTTTGCTAGCTCGAGTAAGCCCTGCCCATCTCTGAGCAGTGATGTGTATGCATTTGGAGTCATTTTGGTCGAGCTCCTCGTAGGTAAAAGCTCTGCAGATATAGTTCCTTGGGAGCACGGAGTGGTTGATCTGACAGATTGGGTTAGATTGTTAGCGGATGAAAACCGGTCCAGCGATTGCTACGATAAGCATATGCTAATCAACACCCATAATTCGGAGGAGGCACTCAGAGTTGCCAACCAAATGCTAGCGGTTGGTCTTAGGTGTGTTTCAGCTGCACCAGAAAGGCCTGACATGAAAGCAGTTTTTGAAGATCTTTCAGCCATAGTGTTGTGAACCATTGGGTTGAAGTAAAGCACGAATCTTTCTAACCTCTCATTTTTATTTTGGAAACTGTTACTAACCCAATTTATTGGTTTCCCCTTCTCCATTTTGCTTACCTTAGCTTCTTGTAGCTGGATTTAGATTTGTTTGTGTGGTTTGTGGCTGTCAGTGCAGCTGGTGGTGCTAGTTTCCTTTGTCAATAGTGGGTTTGGTTCTTCTGGGATATGCTTGTTGAGGTAGATATTCCTTTTGTTTTGATTTTGGCCTATTGTTTACCTCTTAACCATTGCTCTTAAGACAGTTGATCAATTTGTGATTTTTCCCCTATTGTAAGTGCATGGAAAACTTCTGGTTCTCATTGATTCACCGCAGCTGGTTTGCTTACCCTTATTGGGAGAAGGTTTATTTTGGATTGTGACACTGGTAAACAGCAGTTATGCACAGGGATATGCTGTAATGAATGATCTGTTGATTCCTGTCTTGAGTGAATTCATGTTGAAATAGAGATTGATTCAGGTCTATTGTTTTTTATTTGTTCGATGACACCTGACCGGACATGTCACTTTTCGGATCTCGCTAAAAACTCCGGTCTTGTTGGTACACTGGTTTTAGGGAATAATTAGGATGTAGCAAATTTGTGTTGTTAACCACCTCATCAACAGGGTGTTGATTATAATGCTCTGACCAAAATTATGAATGATCTGCCCAGAAGACATCGTAGACCAATAAGTGATTCGGTGATGGAGAATTGGGTTGGGCAGATGAGCCGCTCTTCCCAGACGCCTTCAAGTCTTCAAGGCATCCTTTGACAAGGCATGTAACCGAGTCAGCTCATGGATGATTGTTAGTGGGGTAAGCGTGCGAAGGTAAGGGTGAGACCGAGAAATATAGGAGGTTGGCCGAAGGCATGAGTATGACATAAGGTGGTATCTTATTATAGTGTTCGGATCTTAGGCGTTTTAGATAGGTGAATAATGCTGCACCGGTCATGAATGAGCATCTCTGAAGATTAGGGTCATGAATGAGCGCTGCTGGTTAGTAACTTGTTTAAGCCTTAAAGGATGAATCTAGACCCTTGATGAAGAATGACTGATATTGATTGACTCAATGGTTACTGGTTAGGGCTTGAACCTGACTCAGGGATTCTTTGTAGGCCGGTATGCCTTGAGCCATTCTTATGGGCCTGGTGATGGTAAAGGGCGATGGGCCTGAGTCATTCCACTACCCACCACCCACACGTCAAAACACAACATTCCACTATATCAGACGGCGAGGGATCAACTTAACGGACGTTATCTGCTCGTGAAGTGCAATGCTTTTCCGATAAAAACTCCGTCAATTTCTACATGCTGCCATTAGAAGGGATCACGATGGTGGTTGACTTGGATGAGATGAGGATTGTGGAGTACGGCAATAAGAACGGAGCTCCGATGCCGAAAGCTTCCGGGACGGATTATAGGCTGACGGAGATGGATCCGCCGTTAGGACCCAGGCTTAACGGTGCCGTTTTGCTTCAGCCTGATGGTCCAGGTTTCGCCGTCGATGGACATTCCGTCAGGTAAACCAGAGCAATAATTGAAATAAATTGGGAGATTACTTGATTATGGCTTCTTAAAAAATGACGTGTCTATGAAAATGAATTAAAAATTTGAATCTTTTTTCTACACCAAAAATTGAACTTTAAAATGAATTAAAAAATGAAATGTTAACATCATCTCTAATTCACCAATCATTTAACAATTTCCAATAAAACCTTCGTACCAATAAATTTGATAATTAGCTCATTCATCAAGCCATGTCTATATATTTAGTTTTATGCGATGTTGTGACACGAAATTTGAAAAAGTTTTGGAGTTGGCGATGCAAAGATAATTATCAATAAGTTATGTAGTTATCATTAATATTCGAATAATTCATAAATCATGATATATTAAAGTAATTTTTAAGTTAAAAAAATGATTTAATGTGTTTATATAATATTGCTAACAAATTTGCTAATTTAATAAGCATTCATACACTACTAATAAAATGCTAAATAGAGAGTAGCTCATTCTCCTCGTCATTTGATAATTGGTAAAAAATAGAGATGGGGATGACCTAATATGGTCAGAGGTTAATGTTTTTTTATCTTAACAAAATAAAGAATTCATAGGATCACATTGTATATCTGAGGAAATATAGGGATCTTGAACGAGATTTGTCGGCTTGGATACATTTTTTTTATGTATTAGAAATTTTTTTATATTGATCAATATAATTTCAACACATTGGAAAAGCCAAAACAAGTTGAATATCTCACGTTATGTGTCGATCTTGAAAATCAGTTGGGTAGATTGGGTTTCGTTCGATGCCCGGCTCGGTTTGATGATATCCACAACTCAGATTTACGACCCGAAACTCGAATCATACCGGAGTGTCCTCTACAGAGGGTACATGTCCGAGATATTCGGGCCCTACATGGATCCAAGGGTCAATCACTACTTTAAGTCGTACCTCCACGTGGGCGAGTACGGGTTCGGTCTATGCACGGTTCCATTGGTCCATGCACGGTTCCATTGGTCCGGGCGTCAATTGTCCGGAAAATGCAGAGTTCATGGACGGGTACATCGGAGGAATCGACGGCTCGCCCGTGAAATGGCCCAACGTCGTCTGCATATTCGAGAGGCATTCCGGGGACGTCAAGTGGCGGCATACTGAACTAGGGATTCCAAATCGATTGGTAAGAAATTGTGCGGTTTGTATTGGTTTGACCGTATTGGTTGAACCGATTGGTTCGGTTTAATTCGGTTTTATGGTTTGTTCCAGGTAACTGAGACTAGAGCTGATGTGAGCCTTGTGATGAGATCGGTTGTGACCGTTGGAAACTATGATCATATAATAGAATGGGAATTCAAGCCAAGTGGTTCAATTAAAGTTCAAGTATGGTCACCTTATAATATGAGTGGTTGAAAATTTAATCCGAAAATTGGTTGATATGATATATATTTTCTTTATACTTCTTCTCATCCGGCATAACCATGATTGTGAGAATCGCCTATTTCGTTCAACATTCGTGGCGAGCGCTCTATGTGGCATCATCAATCCCATATGTCCTCTTTATCCTCATCGTCCTTCCTTTCGTCTCCGAGTCCTCACGGTGGTACTTGGTTAGCGGTAAATTTAGTCAAGCCACCATGGTAAACATATATGGGTTTTTAACACATTTATAATCGAATTTATTTCAAAGTTTCCTATCTCGCAAATTTTTTATATAATTCGGTCATTCCTTACAAAACTCAATAATTCTATGATTTAAATCTATGATTCTAATTCCATAATTTTTATGAGATTATATATCTCTTATTAAACTCACAATTTGCTTATCATATTTCTACTTCAAATTTTCTCAAACTGATTATTCAGAAAATAGCCGAATCAAACGGTAGGCAAGTCCCATGCGGTGTCGTTTTAGCCCTCGACGAGCAAGTAAACAATCCTACCACTCACTCAACAACAACATAAGATGAACAAGAGGCGAAGAATCATCACCAAGAAGCAACCGGTTCTTCAATCGACATCGTTCGATGGTTGGTCACACAAACCAGATTGTTCCTATCGGTCTTCATTAGCTTCTTCGGCTCCATTACATATTACGGTCTCAGCTTGAACGCCGTCAACCTAGGGACCAACCTCTACCTTAACGTTGTTGTTAATGCAGTCTCTGAAATGCCCGCTTTCACCCTCACTGGGTTCCTCGTAGACCGCATAGGACGAAAGCCTCTAGCAATTGGTAAACAAATCCGTTTGGGAATTATATTGTTCATAATAGCCATTAAAATAAGTTACATAAGTTATTAAATAAAAATGCGCCTCAAAACCGTCACGAAAGATTTACAAAAATTATTAAATAAAAATGTGCCTCAAAACCGTCACGAAAAGAAAACCTTTCGTAACGGTCTCTAAATCATCATCTAAATCATCACCAAAAAGCCATGGTCTCAAAACCTTTGCTAACATTTGGCAACGGTTTCAAAACCATTATCATCTTTTTCGTTACCACATGTCATGTCATCTAAACTCGTACCAACTACAATATTATTGATTTGAACTATGAAATTGTGATAGGCACGATAAGCTTTAGCGCGGTCTTTCGCTTTTTTCGGCAGTGTGGTTGGGGGACAAGGGCGCGTGGAAGGTCGTGAGGATGGAATGCAGTGTATTAGGCATATTCGGCATGGCTGGGACGTACAATTTGTTGTTTATCTACGTCGCGGAGCTTTTCCCCACGGCCGTGTTAGGTTGCGCGGCACAAGCAACACAACTCGCTGCAATCCTGGTACCTTTCATCGTGGTTTTGGGCGGTTCGCTACCGTTAGTGATCTTTGCGGCGTGTGGGTTCGTGGGAGCATTGATGTGCCTGTTCTTGCCCGATACATTGAATCAGCCAATGTATGACGCTATAGTGGGGATGAAGGAAGGGCAACGTGCTAAAAATGATGTTGATGTGGCTTGAGTGAATGCTCACACTTTTATATTTGACTAGAAATAACCCGCTAAAGGAAACCATATAATTTTAATTGTTGTGAAAAGTTCAAAAATTTAGATTTATCGAGTTACAATTGATTGAATTGTGAACAATTAAAAATTTATAATCACAAAAGTAGAACGACCGTTTCCCTAATAAAATCAGAAAACCTTTAACATATCAAACTAAATACTTTATTAATTGGAAAGGCCCGCGTAAAGCAACAACATTAACAACTTAATAATTTTATTAAATGTATAGTGTTTTTATTTAGTGTTTTCATCCCCGAATACAAATTTCAGCTGCAGTATTATTTAGTGTTCACCGGCTACTTTGACCGATTGATTGTGTATACTGCGATGATGACACAAAAGACGACGATGCACCTTGTTCGTTGCTTCTTACAGATTCCCCTGTATACAGGGAAGGTCTTGGAGGCAGAGGTAAGCTTTCCAGATCTCCTTCAAGCATGTCCACCACTTTGTTCATCGGAGGACGGCTGTCAGGATTCGTCTGGATGCACCACAACCCTACAATCACCATCTTCTTTGCAATCTCATTCTCCTCTTCCGTTACATCTTCTCCAGCTACAATAGGAGTTCCTTGTGTGGACGACACAACCTGATCATGAACCCAGAACGGGAAGTAAACTTGACTCGAACGACCTGTTGCAACATTCAAGTTATTCCTTTTCTCTGCCATGTCCAACAGTAACATTCCAAAACTATAGACATCAGCTTTGTAAGATACGCTTCCGATGTTCCTGTAAAACAGCTCCGGCGCCATGTACCCAATTGTTCCCCTTGCTGCAGTTAGAGTTGCAACTCTATCGCCTGCATAATACAGCCTAGCCAACCCGAAGTCTGACAGTTTCGGGTTAAAGTTGTCGTCAAGAAGAACGTTGTGGGGCTTGATGTCGAAATGCAGAATCTGCATGGCACACCCGCTGTGCAGATATTCAATCCCTCAACCAACTCCGATAGAAATGCGATACAGTTGTTGCAAGCTCAAAGTTGCACATCCTTGTTGCTTGCGAAAGATGTACTTGTCAAGGGAACCATTTGGCATGAACTCGTAAACGAGAGCCCGCTTCGATCCTTCAGAACAGAAGCCGATAAGTTTAACCACATTCGCATGGTGAATCGTTCCAATGGTAGCAACTTCGTTAATGAAGTCTTCGACTCCGCCAGCTGTGGACTTTCCAAGCATCTTCACAGCTGCAAAACTGCCGCTTCGGAGCTTGCCCTTGTAAACGGCACCAAAACTGCCTTCACCTAGCTTGTCCTTGAAGTTGTCAGTGAACTTTTTGATGTTTGAATAAGAGTACCTGATTGGCATGAGGTTGTGGTTTTGAATGAATTTTTCTATTTTATCATATGCTGATAGATGTCTTCTTCGCCATTTATTTATATATAAGGTTATATATAAGGAATGCAATAGCGACTGGCATTCCACAAGCTTTTATTGACAGGTGAACAATAAGCCCTGTGAAGTTATAAGATTCTGTCAGTACTGCTTCAGGTAATGAAAACATTAAATATAAGGAAAGGAAAAAAGTTGGAAAGAATTTTACCAGATACCAGGATCGCCGAAAAAACTACAAGAAAGAGAAAAAGGAAGCGAATTACAATAACTTCGATATGTATATTAGAAAGTAAGAGAATAGAGTTTCCCTTTACCTGTAAAAGCAAATGTATCAAACCACGGGACTGCACACAAGAAAAGCACATATGAAGCATGAGTATGCCATATTATACGCAGAGCAGGATGTCGACAGAAGATGCAACTGAAAGATCATACCATAGTAAGTACAGTTGTAGGGGTGCCATGAAAGGTGAAAACCATATTCAAACTGCTGGTGGAGTTGTTGAAATGAGAGATGGGAATAATTCTTATCCGTTGGTAACAAAGTCATCATCTCCACTTTGCACTTCTTTCCCAAGCTAAATAAATCCACATCACCACCAGCTCCGTAGCCATGGAGGACCGCATAATAGTAGTAACGAGGTGAAGAATCTGTGGATCGGTCGATGCAAGGAGCTGTTGCCATAAACATTGGAGAACTGACCATAGGGTTCTCACAGCTGATCAGAGTCCAGACGTTACTGAGTTGTTCCCTTTCTATTCCTGAGGAAGAATTGTCCACTCTAGGTCTATAGGTAGCATACCGATCATCCCTGAGATAAAAATTTCTCAGATCCAAAGGGGTAGTGGGCAACGAGGAGCAGTTGCCTCTAAAGACACCATCATCCACCAACCGGATTGTCACGTTGTTGTAATTGATTGCTTGAACATAGAATCTTGCAGAAGAGTCCATCAGATACAATATTGTTGTATTGCTCTCACATGACAGGTTATAGTTGTAATCTCCGCATATCTGGGGATCAGTGGTGAGTCGAAAAGGGTGCTTAATGATGGGGATGTTCCCACAGGACGAAGGTTCACAGTTCCCACCATTGCCAAAAGCTTGGCAATTCTGCAGAAGTAATAGTGTTTGCAGCAGCAGCAGCAGCAGAATAAAAGGTGATGAGATCATGGCTGAGACAGAATATGACTCAGTTTTCTGTGTGATTGGAGAAATAGCAGCGTCTGTAAATCGTAATGTTCTGCTTGCATTATCTAATCAAACCAAAAGTGCACGATTGACTGACTTTTAGCCCATTACACACTCAAATGAGGATGGACAAAAACCTTTACATCAAAGGTTATCCTTCTTTGTGTGGTAGTTGATGCAGCCAGCTATCTCTAACATTAGGAAGGAGTTTTGAACAGTCCAGCTTTTCTTTTTTTCTAATTTTGTCTTCTCTTGGACCAAATGGACTAACTTCTTTCAAAAGGCAGAGTTGATAATCTTCCTGATACAATCCTTTCTAAAGGGTATCATCATCAATCAAAATGAGCTACATATAAAGAAAACAACAACGTTTTCAATGCACTGGTTCTCCTTCCTTTCAGAATTACTAGCAGCAAGCCAAGAGAGATTCACCGGAAGCAGCTTCAAAAGACGTGGTGGGACAAACAGCATAAGAGATTATGATAAGGTTCCCATTCACAGTCAAAGACAGGCCATCCGGGTACCATGGATATCATAAACCTTATATTGTTATAAACTACTCAAATCACAAGTGAAATAAATCGAGATACTAATTTTAGTAAGAGATTAAGCTACATAGATAGTGAAGGACCATAACGTTCTTGCTTTCAAACCAAGACTAGTTTGGGCTACAGTATGCTGTAATTGCAAAAGAAGTTTCGAAAACAACTGTAAGAAATTGGATTCTAATCAGATTGTGAATAATAGATCGTCAACCATAGACCATGTCAAATTGGATGAAGCTCGAAGGAAAGAAATGGAGAATCTCGCTGTTTCATGATTGAAGTTTCTTGAGATATCACTTTAAATCCGAAAATAAAAACTAAATTTCTCAATAGATATCTAATCTCCAAAATTATTGCACTAGCTAGACAGTGAATTGAGACTTACAGTAGAGTGGAGAATCTTATTCTTAACTAGTTTATGCGTGCATTCTAAAGTAAGATTTGTATTCACAAATCATCATATCCTAGGATAAATTTCTAACATTCCTTCTCACAAAACTCTGATAAAATTGTCTGCGCCACGTGCATTACCTTAAGCATTCCAGCATTACTACTTTCTGGGTAAAATAAACTGCATATTTCTCCGCAAATATTTGTTAATGATTTCATGTAGTTGCTCTCAGTGAATGGAAGTTCACAAGATACAAAGACTATACGCCATGGCTAATTCCAGTAACATGCCATTCCCCATCAAGCAAGAGCATCTCTGATTATCCATTTAAGGAGATACGAGAAAGCGTCTACATTATCCTTCGTCTCCTCACATAAAACTAATTCCGCTTCCAAGTTCCAACTGATTCTTATCATGCGCACATTTTGGTAGTTGCAACTTGCAAGAGTTGCCAAAATCAGAAGTATCCATCGGATAAAATACCTGAGCTACTAATTATTGTAATGTTTGATGCCAATGTATACAGTTTTGCAGTATGATTATGCTATTATCTTGTGAACCATCAACACTAGTCTCAACAATACATCATATAGTTCGAATCAGAAAATTAGTGTCGGAAGAACTACAGGTGAGAACTGCGAGAGGAACTTTTACAACAGACTATTAACATAGAAAGTAATAATGTCCACCCTATGAACGGAATTTCTCGTTGACTAAGTAAGCAATAGTTGGACCAGGATTAGCAAAATCCTACATGGATCAATTCAGTAGCATTTCAGCCGGAGGAAAGGAATTGGTAATAGTTTGAAATCAAACTGACCTTTACAGTCGGAGAAGCTGTTGATATGGCGAAACAATTGCGGTGATGGGTTCATGGACTTTCCTCTCAGTATCCTTCACCATCATTGACCTCTTATTTTTCTTCTTCATTTCGATACTCAAGATTCTGATTCCAAGAGCAGTAGCCGCAAGTAACCATTCTCTATAGCATCGATTACATAAGCAGTGGGTGCTAGGAACTAATCAGAAAATGGACTACTTCTAAGTGATAAACTCACCCACAGGAGAGCAATCAAAAGGGTATGGAATTGACATTGTAAGCCAGTGCATCCATGTTTGATATAGATGAAAAACTTGCGGACTCTGTGCTTAGCGAAATATCCATGAGGGTAGACTTTTAGAATCGATACCTTTAAGTTGATCATGTAACCTGTTCCGGTGCAGTAAACACAGAACTGAAAAGAAATAAACACTGATTAAATGGGGACCTGAATACGATTCGGTGATGCGGCTTGTCATCAATATGCTGGACATGAGAAGATAAATAATATATAAATAGTAACATATATTACAACGAAAAGAAAAGAAAAGAAAAAGAGAGGGTTTTAGATGAGTTCTGAACCCACAAGGCTCAGATTAACAAGGCAGAATGAAGGTATTAATAACTCCAATTGCTAAACAGATGTGTCATAGCACAGAATACAGCTTGACAAACTTCAACTGTCTAGCTTAGTTTGATCAAACAAAATAAGTTGTGGAATTCCTTCTACCGCAAGCTAAAAAGAAGGAATTCCTGGATTTAATTTACATTTCAACTGCAGTATCAGTGTTCACTGGCTACTTTAACCGATGGATTGTGTATACTGTGATGATGACACGAAAGAAGCCGACGCTGATCCTTCTTCGATATTTCTTATAGATTCTCCAGCATACAACACAGGTCTAGGAGGCAGTGGTAAGTTTTCCAGCTCTCCTTCAAGCATCTCCACCACTTTGTTCATCGGAGGACGGCTATTAGGATTTGTTTGGATGCACCACAACCCTACAATCACCATCTTTGTCACAATCTCATTCTCCTCTTCTGTTACATCATCTCCAGCTAGAGTAGGAGTTCCTTGTGCGGACGTCACAACCTGATCATGAACCCAGAACGGGAAGTAAACTTGACTTGAACGACCTGTTGTTGCATTCAAGTTATTTTTTTTCTCTGCCATGTCCAAGAGTAACATCCCAAAGCTATAGACATCGGCTTTGTAAGAGATGTTTCCAATGTTCCTGTAGAACAGCTCTGGTGCCATGTACCCGATGGTTCCCCTTGCCGCAGTTAGAGTTGCAACTTGATCACCTGCATAATACAGCCTAGCCAATCCAAAGTCTGACAATTTTGGGTTAAAGTTTTTGTCAAGAAGAACATTGTGGGGCTTGATGTCGAAATGCAGAATCTGCATGGCGCACCCGCTATGAAGATATTGAATCCCACGAGCCACTCCGATAGAAATTCGATACAGTTGTTCCAAGCTCAAAGTTCCACGTCCTTGTTGCTTGCGAAAGAGTTGTTGTAAGCTCAAAGATCTGCGTCCTCGTTTCTTGCGAAAGATGTACTTGTCAAGGGAACCATTTGGCATGAACTCGTAAACAAGAGCACGCTTCGATCCTTCAGAACAGAAGCCGATAAGTTTAACCACATTCGCATGGTGAATCGTTCCAATGGTAGCAACTTCGTTAATGAAGTCTTCGACTCCGCCAGCTGTAGACTTTCCAAGCATTTTCACAGCTGCAAAACTGCCGCTTCGGAGCTTGCCCTTGTAAACGGCACCAAAACCACCTTCACCTAGCTTGTACTTGAAGCCGTCGGTGAACTTCTTGATGTTTGAGTAAGAGTACCTAATTGGCATGAGGTTGTGGTTCTGAATGAATTCTTCTATTTTATCGTATGCTGATAGATGTCTTCTTCGCCATTTATATATTAGAAATGTAACTACGACCGGGGTTCCGAAAAATACTATCGCCAGGCGAGCTGAAGGTACAAGATTCTGTCAGTACTGCTTCAGCTCAAGAAAACATTAAATAAAAGGAAAGGACAAAATTGATTCATATTCATTGAAAAAAAAAGTTATTCATCCATGAAAAAGTTGCGAAGAGTTTTACCGGATATCAGGATCCCTGACAAAACTACAAGAAAAAGCAAAAGGAAGTGAATTACTATAACTTTGATATGTATATTAGAAAGTAAGAGAATAGAGTATCCCTTTACCTCCAATAGCGGAACTCCATATTCCTACACGGAAGAACAGGACATCTGAAGCATGAGTATGTTGGAAAAAACATATTATATGCAGAGCAGGCAGTCAATAGAAGCAGCAACTGATAGATCATACCATAAAAGCAGTGACCATTGTAGTGGCTGTCAGTGTAGCAGTGATCGGGGCAGCGACTACATTTGTAGCGGTGCCATGAAAGATCAAACCCATATTCGAACTGTTGGTGAAGTTGTTGAAATGAGAGATAGGAATGATTCTTACCCGCTGGTAACAAAGTCATCATCTCCACTTTGCACTTCTTTCCCAAGCTAAATAAATCCACACCACCACGGTCGCCATCAATAACAGAATAATAGTAGTAATGAGGTGAAGAATCTCTGGATCGGTCGATGCAAAGAGCTATTTCCATAAACATTGCAGAATTGACCATAGGATTCTCACAGCTGACCAGAGTCAAGACTTCATCAAGATGTTCAATTATTTGTGAAGTCCCTCTATATCTTCCGGTAGCATACGGATCATATCCTCCCAGAGACAAAGGGGTCTTGGGAAACGAGGAGCAGTTGCCTCTAACCACACCAGCATCCACCAACCGGATTGTCAAGTTGTTGTAGTCGATTGCTTGAACATAGAATCTCGCAGAAGAGTCCATCAGATACAATATTGTTGTATTGCTCTCACATGACAGGTTATAGTTGTAATCTCCGCATATCTGGGGATCAGTGGTGAGTCGAAAAGGGTGCTTAATGATGGGGATGTTCCCACAGGACGAAGGTTCACAGTTCCCACCATTGCCAATAGCTTGGCAATTCTGCAGAAGTAGTAGAGTTTGCAGCAGCAGCAGCAAAATAAATGGTGATGAGATCATGGCTTAGACAGACTATGACTCGCTCTTCTGTCTGATTGGAGAAGTAGCCGTGTGTGTAAATAGCAATGTTCTAACCAAACCATAACTCACTTTTCTACTTCAATTATCTAACCAAGCCACAAGTACATGATTGACTGACTTTTAGCCCATTACATACTCAAATGACTTTTATCCTTCTTTGTGCGGTAGTAGAAGCAGCCAGGTAGCTCTAACATGGGGAAGGACTTTTGAAAAGTCCAGCCTTTCCTTTTTCTAAATTTGTCTTCTCTTGGATCAAATGGACCAACTTCTTTCAAAAAGCAGAGCTGATAATGTGCTTGCTGCAATCCTTTCTAAAGGGTATCATCTCATCACTAATCAAAATGAGTTTCATATCAAAGGAAACAGCAATATTTTCAATGCACTTGTTCTCTTTCATTTCAGTACTACTAGCAGCAAACCATGGATCAGCAAGCCATGACAGTTTTTGCAGAAGCAACTCCAGAAGCTGTGGTGGGACAAACAGCACAACAGATTATGATATAAGGTTCCCATTCACAATCAAAGGCAAGCCATCCGAGTACTATGGATATCCAGGGTTTTCGCTTTCTTGCCGAAATGGAAGTAATAAACCCCTGATCCATCTCCCAAATTCTGTGAACTTGACAGTTATAAGTATTGACTATGAATCTCAGGTGGTTCATGCAAAGAGCCCAAATGACTGTCTGCCTGCACAATTCCTGCACCTAAATCATTTGGCCTCTATGTTCGAAATAACTGTTAGGAATTACACTTTCCTCGATTGTTCCCTTGCTCCTGCTCGTTCATCTTTTTCATCCATACCTTGCCTTGGCAGTACGGTTCGCGCCTATTATTCCGATTATGCATTGGATGATGTTGATTTTGTGTCTTGTACAAAGATGTATGACATTCCACTACCTGATTCCTGGCCTGCTAGTCAGAGCCTTGAGCTGAGCTGGTCAAAACCAGATTGCAGCAAATGCTACAAGTCAAAAGAGCAATGTTGTGTGTTGAAGCAGGGGAGCCCTGAACCTGAAGCTCAATGTTGGCCTGGTTTCACCAACAATAATAAAGGTATGGGGCTATCTTCAGTTCATCACTACCTGCACTCCGTATATTATAAATTAATCATTCAATTATTTACCTTTTCTCTTGACAGTGTCGCTACTAAAGAAGGGACTGATAGCTGGAGTGGTACTGGGTTCAGTTTTCATAGTGGGACTTCTCATTTCCCTCTACCTTGCATACAAGCATGACCGTAAAGAAAGGGAATACCGCGTTAAAATCGACAAGTTCTTGGATGATTACAAGTCCCTTAAGCCTACACGGTTCACATATGCTGATATCAAGAGGATCACAAACCAGTTCAGTTGTGAACTGGGTCGAGGAGCTTATGGAACAGTGTTCAAAGGCAAGCTGTCAACTGAAATCCAGGTAGCCGTTAAGGTCCTTAACAGCGGCTTGAAAGGAAACGGAGAAGAGTTTGTAAATGAAGTGGGAACAATGGCTAGGATCCACCACGTCAATGTGGTTAGATTGATTGGGTTTTGTGCAGATGGGTTTAGGAGAGCTCTGGTCCATGAGTACTTACAAAATGACACATTGCAAAAGTACATCTCTTCTTCATCGTCCAAACTTGACTGGAAGAAGCTCCAAGACATTGCTCTTGGAATAGCCAAAGGGATTGAGTATCTTCACCAAGGGTGCGAGAACAGAATCCTGCATTTTGACATCAAGCCTCATAACATCCTCCTAGATCAGAGCTTCAACCCCAAGGTCTCGGATTTCGGGCTGGCCAAGCTGTGTGCCAAGGATCAGAGTGCCATATCTATGACAACAGCTAGAGGGACAATTGGATACATTGCGCCGGAAGTGTTCTCTAGGAACTTTGGGAGCGTATCTTTCAAGGCTGACGTGTACAGTTTCGGGATGTTGTTGCTGGAGATGGTTGGAGGAAGGAAGAATGTTGACGAGACAGCTGCAGATGGTGAGCAGATATACTTTCCGGAGTGGATTTATAACCTATTTGATGAATCTGGGGAAGATGTGAGGGTTGAGATTGAGGAACAGGAGGAAGAAGAAGAAGAGAAGAAGATTGGTAAGAAGCTAGCAGCAGTGGGGCTGTGGTGTATTCAGTGGAAACCAAGTGACCGGCCTACGATGAAGCTAGTGGTTCAAATGCTGGAAGGAGAAGGTGATAGTTTAACACCACCTCCTAATCCTGTTGCCTCAAACAATGGTGGAGGTTTGAGGATGACAAGGCTGCAGGCTGGAGGTAGTCGTGTGCCAAGAATGGTTGTAAAGACAGGGATGGAAATTATTCCAGAAACAGAAGAATGATCACTCTACTCTATGAAGTCGGCTTGATCAAGTTGGAGTTAAATAAGATCAATGAACATAAAAAATCGGAGAGATAAAGAAGCCACAACTTAGTTCCAGATGGAAGAGTGTTTCATCTAATATAATATTTATGTACTAGTGTAATTCATATGGTTTTAAGATGGGGAACATGGTGAACAAGAATCCTTTCAGTTTCTACTGTTTTCATTCGATAACATAGATGACAATGAGAAGGGGATTAGTTATTTACCAGGCTGGAAGATCCTGGTGTCTGGTGAGCATGATTTAAGGCAGTATTCAGCAGAACACTTGACTGGAGTTTGATTAATATCAAGCATCAACCCAATCTACAATTAGCCTACGACTAAGAGGGATGGAAAGCATTGAATACGCAATCACTAGCATGGAAATTTCAGAATATACAAGTACTAGTAAATCAATGTAAATATGCAATACTACTAGCATTTTTTTCTTTACCATTAACATAAGCAGGACCCTCTTGGATGCTCTTCAATTGGTTATTTACGCATAACAGTAAACTTGAATTGACATCTCTGAAACCAAAATGGTTCAATCTCTCCGACTCCTCTTACTTCGCTTCCTGTCTCGCCTTCCATTTTCTTTCTTCTCGCTTCGAATGTCTATCTTCTTCGGATGAGCTGCCATCTGCTGGTTTCTGCTGTTGCATAATCACCCGTGGCATGTTCTTCTTCAAATACTCACGCAGGTTCTCGGTGAAGAAGTTGATGGAGAAACCTTGTGCTCTTCGGATTTACTCAATTTTCATGTGTGATTTCCTCTTCTCGCTCCACAAGATCCAATTCTGGAAATTTTCCTCTCTTGCTACCTGTAAGGCCGCCATGCAGCCCACGGCCCACCACGACCCAGCTTATAAATTTTAAGTTATTTCCTTACCTAAACAGTCACCCCATCACTATCTTATTAAGAAATGGGTATTTTTTATGTACTACGTCAGCCACGTCGGATTTCGGACGAATTTTAGGACGATAGTGGATAGTTATATGGATTTGTTATCGTTCATAAATTTGAGTTATGGTTTCATTAAAAAAATGAGAGATCGAACTATTACTTATTCGAAACTTGATATTTTTAACTCTTTTCTTTGAGATTGATTCGTTTTATACAATAAAATTAAGTTTGAGTAAAACGATCAACAGAGAAGAACTTATCGATAAAAAAAATCATTTAATTTGAGAGAATGTATAAGGATATTTATAGGGGGCATATGAAGTAAAGTCTTTTGTAAGCCACGTTGTATAAACTTAACATGGCAATTTAACTCCTTTGATGATTTAATTTATCATTATTCATTTTAGAAGGATTATGATTCAATTCGAAGCTCTTGTGCAAGAGAACACCGGTACATAATTATCTTACAAGCTCATTTTTCAGTTTAATCTTTGAACGAGTCGAATTTGTTTCGAGTCTCGTACTAGCCGAGCTCTAGCTAGTTTAGGCTATTTGACGAGCTAACCTAGTAAGCTTGTGATTCAAACTTTAAACTAACTGAGGTTGACAAGCGGTCTAAACGAGACGAGCTCAAGCTAGCCAATTTATAAATTCATGAGTCGAGCTCAAAGTAGACAAAATTTTATACATTACCAGCAAAATTATCATTATCAATGATTCTCAAATAAAGTGATCCACGAAAAATATATCGTAAAATAAAAACTAAACCGTCAAAATCCATAAAAATACATCTACAAATTCAATCATCCGTAACTGTACATCCCTCCATAGCCAAAAATTATTTCCTCCAAGAATACAATCAATATTAATTTTTCAGTCCCTAATTTTCACTCATCCTTGGCTTAATATTAACTAAACTGTAAAAAAATAGAATTATAATTAGGGAAAGTCAGGAAAAATACTAAAAAATTCTTATACCCTATCTCTACAAACCAAACAGCCCCCTAACCATTCCGGTACTACCAAACGTCGACGTCGTAACCACATTGCTGCGAAACGACGGTAGCATTCGCCGTCAAATTATCCACCGTCACATCACAGTCAACTTTAGCAGTAAACGTCCACGACTTCACCCCACCTAATCTAAACTTAACGGGAGCCCTCATGTTCAGCTTAAACGACGCCGCACCCTTCAACGACCGTTGCACGGCTCCCGTCAACAGAATCCCGTTCCCTTTCAACGCCGCCGCAAACGTCGTCACCTGATTCTTGCCCTGTTCGAAAACCGGAACCGAACCGGTCCCCAACTCGATCCCGTTGTAAAACACGGCGGCGGAGCTCCCCGCCCGATAAAGCATCTCCATTTTCTCGTTCCGGTTATGAGCCCTGATTGTGAATTCGAATTCAGGAGATATCTCGGAATTCGAACTCGGCGAATCGAATCCCTTGATTGACACGGATTCGATCCTGTAGTGAGGCGATTTGGGGCGGACGACGAAGAAGAACACGACGGCGCAGATTGTGAGCAGGAGGAGGAGTGAGGCGGAGAAGAAGGCGCAGATGCAGAAGAGTCGTCGTTTTCCTCCCCAGCCGCCGCCGCAGCAGCAGCGGCGGCGGTGGGTTTGGTGATTCGTTTTGGAGAGCTGGTCGAACCGTTTGGCGTTTTCCGGTGGAGGCACTCTGTAGATTGTGTCCTTGGGAATGTGGATGACGTAGGTTCCCGGCGGCGGCGGGGGTTTAGGTTTGGCGGCGAGGAGGAGCTTAGTCGTCGGAGATCCTGGCTCTGTCGTTGTGGTGGTGGTTGTGGTGGTCATGGTTGTTTGAGTGGAGCAGCTGGTGGTACGTGAGGTGGTACGGGTCTCATCGGTGGAAGTTGAGCAGCGAGGTGGGACCCGATCGGAATCCGCCATTGCTGCCGGCGAACAGAGAGAAAAAACAACAGGGAAGTGAGCTCGGGTGGGAAGAAGGAAAATATAGATAGATAGAGAAAAATGAGGAAATGAAAACTGAAACAGAAAATGGAGAAAAGAAAGGAAATTGAAGTGTGCGTTTGTTACGCGTGAATTTCAAACTGTTTTTTTTTTCACTCGGTGTGTAAAAACAAAATTTGGAATTAAATAATTAAAGTAAGTAATTTATTAAGACTATGAATGGAGACACAAGTTGTAATTATATGGTTTCCATACAAAGAATTGTAAAAAGGAGGATACTCACTTTTGGTATGAACACAATAATAATAATAATAATAATGTTAAGGCTGAGTATTTTACCAATTTTCATATTGTGGTGATTAATTAGTATTGAATACATTCTTAATGGTAGCTTCTAGTGGTATATTTACCCCAAAAAAATACTTGTTGTATTTTGGAATTCATAGATTTATTCTCGTAGGATGCATATAAACGGTTGTTTTTAATAATTCGAGTGATTGAGAAATGGTTAATTATAATTTTATATTATTATTCTTTTACACGTTGGCCTCCAAACGAAAGTTAATTCATAAGCTTTAAGTTTGTACATGAACATCATATCTTGTGCTTAAATCAACTGTTAATATTGGGGTTATGGAGATTCGAACTCATAACCATTTGGTCAACCCAAACTCTGATACTATGCATGTTATGAACATTACATCCCCGACAATACGAATGATTAGAAGATGGTTAGTTATAAATCTTATATCATTCTCTCACCTCATGCACTAAGAAAATATATATTTATTACTAGCATATTCTAAAGTAAATACTAAATACAATTGAATAGAAAAATTAATAAAAAGATGTATTTGTTAATATCGTCAAAACTTATAAGATTTAATTGGTTAAAATTTAACAAAGGAGTCAATGTAATTTTTTTATAATACAAAACCGAAACAGATGTGTGTGTTTCCCTAATTATTTCTTATATTTTACATTGTTCATAGATTTTGTTGGGGGCAAAATGGTCTAAGCACAAACATGCCAAAATAATCTCACGTCACGTAGAGGACAAAAGGAGTAAGAGGAAGAAAAGAGAGAAACTAATAAGGGGAACACAACATATAGATATTATGCTCTAGGCTGGCTGTTTCCAGTCAAGTTAATTCCAGTTTCCCCGACCGGCAGTACAAGGCTGGAACTGGATGATTAATTACGGTAATTTTAATAAAACAGCTTTTCTGAACCATACCGGACATCAGATCGACGAGTCTAAGTCGTTTAAACCGTAGTGCTTAACCGTACCCCAAAGACTAAATCGTAATTATATTAGTGTTACACTAGACGGTTTTAATAAGTAATTCACAACTACACAGCCACACTGACCCGACTACTCATCACACCGATATGGTTTTGAAAACACTCATAAAAAGTATCATAAATTAATTTTCCAATTGGTTATGGTATTATTCTAACAAAGATATATTACATGTTTATGATTTTTTTGATAATTGATAGAGCGTTATCGTCATGAATATTTCGTACATCCGGTTTTATGCCCCGTGAAAATAATGTATATAGATTGCTTAACAACTCAAGAGATACTAATGTTAATATAAGGTGATTTGAGAAGGAACTCAAAAACAAATTCGTACGGATTTAATTGATTCTAACCGGAAAAATATGAACTCAAAAACAACCTCACGTACCTGATGATATTGAGCGAAGCTTGGTGCTTGTTTGGTCTGTTAGTTTTGATGTGGGGGGTGACTGGAAATATTTGAAATTAAAGATGAAATTAAAGGAAATTGGATGGGAGAAGAAGAGAGAAAGATTAGAGTTTGGAATTAGTAGATTTATCGATTTTATATACTGGGAAAATAGGCCGGTCGGGCTTAATTGGCTTAATTACGTGGTCGTCATGCAAGTGGAAGTCCGGTTTTTATTTTTATTTCTTGACGATTGAGTCATGTTCATATTTAAAAATCCAAACATTTATTAAAGTAAAAACGGTTATCAGACCATCTTTCCATTTTCATTCCAAAATTTTAATAATTATTAAAATGACGTGAAAATGAAGTGATACATAATTAATAATTAATAAAACTCTATATAAACTTCATAAATTAACAAATTTTCTAAATTAAAAAGTCAATTAACAATATCATATAGGTAAATAGATCATCTTGTAAGAAAATAATATTTATAATTTGAATTTATATTATGAATGATATACTTTTATTGGTGAAAAGATATTGTTAATGAAGATAAAATGATGAATAAAAATTGTTAGGGATAGATGTGATTTAAAATTATTTACTAAATTAATTATTAAAGTTGTTTATGTAATGATGTAAACACAATTAAAAATTGTTAAATAAATTTTACAATGAAATGAACTAATATTCCATAATCTTTTAACTTTTAAATAATTAAAGTGTTAAATTATATAAGATAAAATTTCATCCAATATATGAATGTGGAGTTTCAAATGGGTAGAAGATGTCATTTGGAGTACCCATCTTTGACTAAACTTTTGGTTAAATAGTCCAATTTGTAACTAATGTAAAGTAGAGAGGTGAGTAGTGGAATTCATATAATTTATTTTCTCTGATTTTCTTTCTCTAGACACATTTTGGTAGGATTTATTTTTTATTTTATTATTTCATAAGGATTTGTTTATGTATAAATACATGTTTTAGCATTTCTCTTTGTTTATTTAAACTCTCTTAATTGTAACTATGTCGAGTTGAGATTCACATCACGAAAATGAAGCCTTAAGCAAGGGTGGGTTCGTAATTTCAAAGGATGAAAGCATCGGCACGGATCAAACCTCCAAATTAAAAAAAGGATTTAAATTACATTAAAAATGTTCATTTTTATTAATTAATGATATGCCCATTAAAATATTAATCGAATTGACGAAATCAACAACACTAGAGTAAAACTTAATAGAAAATTACAAGTTTGAGTCCAAAATATATATACAACTACACTACTCATTCAACTGTTGATTAAGGTACTCATTCCCACTAATTGTATATCGAACGCTTCTCACTCTCTAAATAAATATTTAAGTTTTACGACTTACTATATGAGCGGTTCCTCGCCGAGTTATGGGATAGAAAAAAAATGCTAAGACTTTGAGTGGGTCGTCCTTGCTGTACGTACGTGTATTCTTACTTGGTCCAAGTGGAGGATTTGGTTGGTTGGTAACGCCGTAGCATTTTGGCATTACACGGTTCCTTTTAAGTAAACAAAGAAACAAGATAATTAAATTTTAATACAGTTTCACAAAATTAAAGCTGTCAAGCTTGAGGCAAATCTCCTTTCATATCCCAGCTGTTGTGTATGTTAATGTATACTTTGCCACGTAAAAGGAAAAGTATAATAAGATGTATTAATTAAGCCGATGAAGATCCCATCAATCTGTGTTAGGTATTTTGACCGTTTGTTCGGCTATGAGTGTTTTCAAAAAGAAGATCCCAATTTGTTGGACTTTGAACCATTCATTCGCATGGTTCAGTAGTCAGTATAATTTTAATATAATGACGTAGGTTTAAGACGTAGAATCATATATCGTTAAATTTACATATTCGACATTACTTGTGAACGATTCCGCAACCATGGATAAAAGTAATGGAGTTGTTGAAAAAACGAAGCCGAGCTAAATTTTAATGTGCTCTAGGTTACCTTGTTATTTTTTTTTCACTGAAAACCTGCAAGATATTATTAATTTCAATGAGGTGTTACATTATCAATCTGAAGCTGATCAACCAGAAAAATTAACGGTCTATCAACTCACAAAACATGGCAATTCCAAAGGGCATCACTTTACGCCATGACATGTGTAGCCATATTAGTTGCACGACGACAATATCTCGAACTACCACTACTAAAACCATCAAAAGGTCCCCATCTCAGCGCGATCTTCCATCCAAGCTTGCTGATAAGCTCCGTACAGTCACTTTCCAAGATCACATTAGTGAGATTCAACTGTCCAGCAAGCTGAATGCCATACTCTGCCGCCAAAGCTTCCCCCATCTCCGGGGCCCATTCACCTGGGATTTTCTTAACCGCAGCAGCAAAGAAGCGGCCTTCAGAATCCCTAACAACAGCTCCATGTCCAATTCCGCCACCATCAACCATTCCAACATCAGTATTGATTTTGAACACACCTGCAGGAGGTCTCTGCCAAACAGCAGCAGGTTCATTCTCACCAGCCCTTCGTCCATTAGAAGCCTGCTCATGGATTCGACGGTAGTTCGCCAAAAAATTCGCACTGCAACTAAGGATTTCTTCTTCATTTGATCGGCAACCATTGAAAAGGTGCACATTTCGCTCCTTCCATTGGTTATTGTTTTTGTACAATGTGACATAGTAGATTCGTACAAAACATAGACATATATAATCGACTCATACAATAGTTTTAAAGATGGTGAATTTAATTTACTCGTACCATGGACATAACAATGATATAAAAGACTCATAATAGTGATGCTCATGTTATATGATATAATAGACTCATAATAGTGATGCTCATGTTATATGATATAATAGACTCATAATAGTGATGCTCATGTTATATGATATAATAGACTCATAATAGTGATGCTCATGTCATATGATATAATAGACCCGTGACAAGTGGATAATTATTCCGTAACAGTTATAAAAATACATTGTAAAAGATTCATAATATCAAAGTATCGATTTTAATTTTTTCTCAAAAAGTTAAAAGAATATATCGAGATTGGTCTCAATAGATTCAAAAAATTAAAATATAACATTTGTAAAGTAAAAGTTATATTTTAAGTGTATAATTAATTATAGTTATTAAATTAAAATTAGAGAGAAACAAAAAGGAGAGAATGTGTTTGAAATGAAAGAAAATAAAAAAAAATCATTTCTCAAAATTTGATTTTCCCCCTACCAGTTTTCGCCCATGTGGCACATGACACAATTACCCAGAAGAGCATAATTTCATCAAATTTATTTTCGGTCGTCGGATCAAATTGTGACATCATAATTCACATCCAACAGCCTAGGGTCTATCAGAGGCACCTCTTAGATCCATAGCTCGTGTTGCAGTTTTACCCATGTTGAGGTTGGCTCGTGAGTTTATATGCTGGCGTTAGACATGATGATAAAAACACAAGACACACGATTTACGCAGTTTTCGATCAAAATGATCAACTAGTTCATGGGGAAGGAGAGGAATTTTTGTTCATATTTTTTTGTTTCAGAGATGTCAATTCAAGTTTGCTATTATGCTTATATAACCAATTGAAGAGCATCCAAGAGGGTCCTGCTTATGTGAATGGTATAGAAAATAATGCTTAGTAGTATTACATTGACTTACTAGTACTTGTGTATGCTGAAATTTCCAAGCTAGTGATTGTGTATTCAATGGTTTCCATCCCCACAGTCGTAGGCTGCTTGTAGACTGAGTTGCTGGTTGCGGTTTCATCCATTGATGGTTTTGTGCAATTTTATGACAGCTGATGGATGGATGGATATTAATCAAACTCCAGTCAAGTGTTCTGCCGATCAATCATGCCTTAAATCATGCTCGCAAGGATCTTCCAGCGAAACTGGTAAATAACTGATCCTCTCCCTCTCATTGCCATCTATGTTATTTGAATAAAGGATTCTTGTTCATCGTGTTCCCCATCTTAAAACCATCTGAAACACTCATTTTGATGGATTGCGGTACTCAAATCAGAATGCATGTTATCAGCTCTGTCTTCTGAAAGAATAACGTCCGTTTGATACAAGAGAAGACCAAAATAGAAAAAACAAAGGCTGGGCTTTTCAAAACTCCTTCCTAATGTTAGAGCTAGCTATCTGGCTGCTTCTACTGCCACACAAAGAAGGATAACCTTTAATGTATAGCTTTTTGTCCATTCTCGTTTGAGTATGTAATGGCCTAAAAGTCAGTCAAGCTTGTTGTTTGGTCAGATAATGCAAGCAGAAAAGTGAGTCATAGTCTGGTCCGAACATTACTATTTGCACACATTGCTACTTCTGTCTCAGTCATGATCTCATCACCATTTATTTTGCTGCTGCTGCAACTGCTACTACTTCTGCAGGATTGCCAAGCTGCTGCTGCTGCAGATGGGGGAAATTGTGAACCTTCGTTTTGTGGGAACATCCCCGTCATTAAGGACCCTTTTCTACTCACCACCGATCCCCATATATGTGGAGATTACAACTATAGCCTGTCATGTCAGAGCAATACGACAATATTGTATCTGATGAACTCTTCTGCAAGATTCTATGTGCAAGCAATCAACTACAACAACTTGACAATCCGGCTGGTGGATGCTGGGGTGTCTGGAGGCAACTGCTCCTCCTTTCCCACTACCCCTTTGAATCTGAAAAGATTTGATCCCATCAATGGTCTGTATGCTACCAGAAGATATACTTCGCAACAACAGAACTTGAAGAAGTCTGGACTCTGATCAGCTGTGAGAATGCTATGGTCAGTAGTTCTGTAATGTTTATGGAAGCAGCTCCTTGCATCGACAAATCCACAGATACTTCACCTCGTTACTACTATTATGCGGTCAGTGATGGTGACCATGGAGGCGGTGGTGTGGATTTATTTAGCTTGGGAAAGAAGTGCAAAGTGGAGATGATGACGTTGGTACCAGCCGGTAAGAATTATTCCCACCTCTCATTTCAACAACTTCAGCAGCAGTTTGAATATGGGTTTCATCTTTCATGGCACCGCTACAAGAGGACTCACTGCTCCGAGGTGGTATGCTTCATTGATCGCCACTACAAAAGCTCACTGCGTGAAAGGTATGATCTATCAGTTGCATCTTCTGTCGACGTCTGCTCTGTGTATAATATGCTATTTTCAACATACTCATGCTTCAGATGTCTTTTCCTTCCCTCCAGTAACATGGAGTTCTTACGTTTTTGGAGGAAAAGGGATAATCTATTCTCTTACTGTCTAATATATATATTTATCGAAGTTATTGCAATTCTCTTCCTTTTGCTCTTTCTTGTAGTGATCCTGATATGCGGTACAACTCTTCCCAACTTTTTCCCTTTCCTTTTTATTTAATGTTTTCTTTACCTGAAACGACAGAATCTTATACCCTCATAGTGACTTTTCCTCGCGTGTCAATAACATCTTGCGGAACCCCGTCTTAATTGCATTCCTAATATATACATGGCGAAGAAGACATCAGTCAGCATATATGATAAACTAGAAGAATTCATTCGGAACCAGAACCTCATGCCAATCAGGTACTCTTACTCAAACATCTAGAAGTTCACTAACGGCTTCAAGGACGAGCTAGGCGATATCGAATTTCTATCGAAGTGGCCAGCGGGATTGAATATCTTCATAGCGGGCGTGCCATGCAGATTCTGCATTTCGACATGAAGCCCCACAACGTTCTTCTTGACGATAACTTTAACCCGAAACTGTCAGATTTCGGGCTGGCTAGGCTGTATTATGCCGGCGATAGAGTTGCAACTCTAACTGCAGCAAGGGGAACCATTGTGTACATGGCGCCAGAGCTGTTCTACAGGAACATCGGAAGCGTATCTTACAAAGCTGATGTCTATAGCTTTGGAATGTTACTGTTGGACATGGCGAGAAAAGGCATAACTCGAATGCTACAATAGGTCGTTCGAGTCAAATTTACTTCCCGTTCTGGGTTCATGATCAGGTTGTGTCGTCCACACAAGGAACTCCTATTGTAGCTGGAGATGATGATGTAACAGAAGAGGAGAATGAGATTGCAAAGAACATGGTGATTGTAGGGTTGTGGTGCATCCAGACGAATCCTGATAGTCGTCCTCCGATGAACAAAATGGTGGAGATGCTTGAAGGAGAGCTAGAAAGCATACCACTGCCTTCTAGACCTGTGTTTTATGCTGGAGAATCTGTAAGAAACGTCGAATAAGGATCATCGTCATCTTTCGTGTCATCATCGGAGTATACATAATACATCGGTCAAAATAGCCGGGGAACACTAAATAATACCGCAGCTCAAATGTATATTGAGGGACGATTCAACAGTAAGTATCCTGACAAGCTATTTGAAGAAATCTAAGTACTGTTTTTTTAATCCTTTTCCAATAGTAAGTATAAATGGTAATTGTTCGACTTGTCAATTTAACCATGTAACTAACTAATCTGTCACACTCTGCAGTGTAGATAAACATACTGCATACCATCCTCACCACGCTACCGAAAAAGCAGAAGATCGCGGTAAGACGATTCACCACAATCTTTCTAAAAATGTTAAATTTTTTGCCAAATGTAGCAACTCTATATGACTTGTTTGGAGTTTTCTGCCATAATTTTATTGTGAATGAAAAATAGACGGGCACTAAAGACAAAAATCGTAGCAAACCAGGTCAATTTGGCTTCTGAAACAGAGATCCAAGTATAAGGCAGAAGAACAATCCAAAGTACCTTCCCCATCCTACATACTACAATCCAGTCTCAGAAAAAAAGACCATTTCACCCTTTTCTGTATCCAAAACTGCTTTATTGTTCTTCCATCTGCTGATCTTTCTATTACCTGTTCTTCATGTACAACAAATACTGCATCAGAGAAAGGGAGAATCACAAATCCTTCCTCTTCTTCTTCTTCACTTTTGATGGTTTTTACTAGGTTTGACCCTGCGTTTGTGAGTTGACCGACTCGAACTGATGCTTGGCAGCCTGGATGGCATTCTCAACATCTCTATACGCTTTCACCGACAACTCCGCGTACTTGCTGAGCTGTCCGAGGAACCCTTCCAAACTCGACCGGAACCGTTCCGAGCCAGCAACCCCGTCGTCTCTCAACATGTTTGCCCCCGAGTCGCTACCGTTATCGTTCCACGAACTATTCAAGTTTTCAGCTTTCTTCCCTTGCTTCTTCCTCTCTTGAAGCGGAATAAACCTGCTCGTTTCAGCAGCTAACCCTTTGATGGACTCCGCCACTTCTCTTGCCGGTAAGGCCTCGAGCTTGTCCAGCCACATGCCACAAGTGGCGTAGATTGGTGCGCCACAGCGTCTAAGCATCAATGCAGTGTTCGGCGCCCTCTTCTTCCTCCTCGACGTCTTCTCCTGGATGACGACGCATTTGAAGAGCCAGTCATTTATGGACTTGAGGTACGATTTTTGGGCACTCGTCCACTTTGTGAAAGTGGAGCACAGTGTGGCGAGCTCGTTTTCGAGATGGAGGGTGATTTGGCGGCGCGACTCTGATGGCAATGAGATCTTCGTGTTCCCGTTCGCTATCGAGATGATCGTGCACTGGAGTTTGTGGCATTCGTACATCACTTCCCACATTCGACTAAGCCTGCAGATTTAAACCGTAAAATAATAAGATTTCATGAATTACTGTCTAGAATACTTAAGATGACAATACATTAAACATAAATACGTAAAAAAGCAGTCGACAAGATAAGAAAATAAGAACAAAGGAGTATTGGTACGCTATTGGAAGAAGAAAATAAACGGATTTTACGTTATGGTTATTATTTTAAGTTTTATTTATTACTAAAATAATCAAAATCTGTCAAGAAAATAAGTGTGGCACAAAATGAGAAATGAATAATTTTCACTTCGAAAGTGGAATCGTAAAATACGACAAAAAATCGTTGATTTTATATCATTTCAGGATTTTGATCGAGATTTTATCCGATTCCACGACCCACCAATTTTGTGTAAAATCGGGATAGTTAGACACCAATGAAATCGTGAAATCCTAAGATTTTTAAGATCAAAACCGGGATTTTGAGGGGAAATATATGATGCTTACCCTTCAATTAACTCCTCAAGTTGTGGCTGAAGCTCTTTATCCCTCAATTCCTCAATCCTCTTCGATATGGAATCAATTCTTTGGATTGCAATCCTGATTCTTGAATGCAGATCTTTAACATTGGCACGGGTTTTATCGATCCTATAGGAGCCTTCATTTTTCGATTCCAGCTGCCGTAAGAATCTGCATTTGGCATCGTATTCCCTCCTTACGATTTCGCTAGCCTGAGAATCATGAAAGCATGATTACTAAACCGATTTCCTATAGTTTGTATTAACTTGCACATAATAGAAACACAGAATCATAATCATACTTTAACTTCGTCGTAAAGTTTTCGCTCCCAAGCGTGTAGTCTATCCAAGGTTGAAGCATGACTACCAGAATTCATGCAGAAATTGTCAAAGAGATTACCGGCAAGATCCTCCGCGTCATCTTTAGAATTCAATCCAAGAAGATTTCTTGATGATGATGAACGAGACGACGTTGTCCTGTGCCAAGTTAAGTACTTTACAGCATCTTGAGCGGGCTCTAAGGGAAACATCAAGAACAAGTAAAGTCAAGTAGCCAGCGAAATTAACCAAAAAGAGTCGCAAAACTTGTTAACTATAAGGATTATGTAAGATGCATATCACATTTATGAGTAATGGATAAGCACTCGTAAAAGCCTACATAGAAGATTGCAGACACTAACGAAATGTATAGTCACACAGTAACCGATTCAACACCAACTACATAAAACCACCTACATGATTATCTTGAAATTAAAGGCTTACGCATCAAACCCATGAAAAACAATGAAAGAATATCAACCATCTAAGCATAAAGCTTGTTTCTTTACAAAGAATATGCCAACAATTAGGGAACCCTAACCTTCTTGTACATGTGTAGGATCTTCTCCACAAGAAAAACAAGCCTTAAGTAGAGTGGAAGCAGCCGACCCATCTGTAAAATGCAGAGTGCAAATTAGAAGTTACACTATTACTTAAGAAAACTCGACCAATCTCTCATTGATCGTGGCTAAAATGCGACGTTTTCGAGACAAATAAAAAACCTCAAAAGACAATAATATTGGGATGGGAATGTGGACATACTATCTTTCGTCGCGGCCAAGGGACGGAAATGCAGCTTATTTGCTTCGAGCATCCTCGGAACTTCTCTTCCAGAATCGGAAGCCTTGTTAAATAGATGCTCAATGTCCCTCATGCTTGAAAAGAAGTCTTTAGGGGCAACCTTGTTCTCATTCTGATCTTCTTTCACAGAAGATGGTTTCTTTCTCTCAGCCGAAACATCAACAGCTGATGATGTCGGAGTTCTTAGTAGTGGTGATAAATAAGGAGAGTTACTCTTCTCTCTGTTCAAAAACTCCCCTTCCGAAGCTACACTCTGTGTAGAAGTCACAGTAGGTGAAGGGCTTGGGGCAATGTGATGATGATCATGCACCCTATTGACATTCTGATAACTTCGTACGAGTTTCTCCGGGGGAGGGTCATCATCGAATCCATCCTCCGAATCATCATATCCATCGCTTTCACAAAACGAAGCCTTGTCCTCTTCTTCATCTTCCAGCTCGGGAATTCCTTCTTCATCACCATGCTCAAACCCGTGGCTATTATTTTCCTTTCCATCTTGGGAAGTAAACTCTTGATCGATTGGATGGAAAAGCTGAAAGTAATCCCAGGAAGGTTCGGAGGATGATACTTCAGGCTTTTCTTCGGTGGACTTAGGCGGTGGTGTTGCATCCTGTGGGATATTACTGGAAGAAGTGACTGTTGCTATAACCGAAACCGGAGGCTTTTCTTCAACCTTTTTAGAAGGGAAGCCTTTGAACTTCATATGGTTGACCTGAAACCTACGGGAACTAGGCGGAGTGGGCGACCTAGAAAGGTTTGGGTTTTCAGCCGCATCTCCGGGATGGGATACAGATGGAGACGAGACCGAGAAGTGTGAAAAGCCCTTGTCAGTTCGTAAATTCGGCTCTGGTGTAGCACTGGTGGAAGTGTAGAGTGATGATTCAGTTGGAAGAAGGTCGGGTTCGACAAACTTCCTTAATGCAACTCCTGTGCTTCTAAGGGACTGAATGTAAGCAACGTGTGTAGCTGCAAGGGAGCATCTACCGTCGAGTGCTTGCCTTACGAACTTCTTTCTCGCACGACAAAGCTGCAAGGCCTTATCTTCCTCTACCTTGGAGTTATTAGCCCCCATCTCACCAGATATCCAACAGTCTCAGCTCAAAAGTTCTCACTGGAAGTGAGGAAACAATAAGTTCAACATCAATCAATCTTTGCAACTAGGTTTTGCCAAACAGTCTGCAGAAGTATACAGCAATTAAGAACACAGTCTCTAACATTATAGTGGAACTAACAGCTCAATTCCATGGAAAGGCAGTCTATATCTATTTAGTATTTACTGATTAGTCTTCTCTACGGTGATGACATTTGATCATAGTAATCAATATTATGGTGAACACAGAAAAGAAGTGCAAGGATGAACCAAACAAGACTTATGAATGAAGTTCATGAGAAACATACTAGAATCCTCAAAATATTAGGTCAAGGAATATAAAAAGAAAGATAGTCAGAGTTCAAATTTCCTTTCTTTCTTCTTAAGCCTTCAAGGCAGAGAAAGAAGTACCAAGTTTGTCAATGAACAAACTGAAGATAGATACTCCTGGACAAGAATTTAAGAAATGACATGAAATGGAAAGCTTAGAACTATGACCTTGATTTCAAAACACTGGAACTTGCTCTTGGTTTACAAACAAGTACCCAAGTATAGAACTTTTTTTTTAACAAAACTAGTACCAAGTTTGTGAATGAACAAACTTAAGATAGAGATACTCCTGGAGTAGGAAAGTGAGAAGACATCAGGAGAAAGAAATAAATGACATGAAATGAAAAGCTTAACAACTATGACCTTAAATTTCAAAAGACTCTTTAGTTTTTAAACTCCCCAATACCATAAAACACACCTAACCAAAAGTTCAGAACAACCACAAAAAGCCTAAGATTGAGGGAACCACCAACCATCCAAAGAGAGGCCAATTCAAACCCAATTTCAGATGAAGAATCACACACCGTACTAATCGAAGAAGGAAAGAAGAGAGTAAGAACAAAAAAGTCTTTGCCTTTATTACCTGGGAAATCGAAGGCAGCAGGAAGAAATCGTGGAATTCAGAGGACCCAGATGAGTTGAGATTAGAGGAAGGAGAGTAGAACCATTGATCTCATTTGGGGTTGGGGGGGTTTTGAGAAAGGAACGAACTTTGGGAACAAAGAAGACGCAGAGATGATAAAAGAAAGATTAGAATATTGACTGTGTAGGAGAGTGAATAAATGAAAATTAATAAGAAATTGCAGACAATGGCCAAGAAAGAGAGAAGAAGATGGAGAAGAGAATTCCTTGTTTAGTGGTGATAATGCTGATGTAGAGAAGTGAATCGGGTTCCATGCAAAATGCCAAATGAAAAGCAAAGTCGGACGGAATCAGACGGCTTCTGCCCTTCTGGGAAATTGTGGGTCCTTTCGTCCACCGCCTACCCCACCACCATTACCCAACTCATCCACACACAGCCCTACTTCCTTTGCTTTGCTTTGGTTGATTTCATCGAGTTAAACTATGGTTATTTTATTTAGCAAAAATATTCTCAAATGTCAATACAAAAAGGGTAGAAGACTACGACTCCACCGGCATAAGTAAATTGAAAGAGTTTTGAAAGGTTTTGACATGGACAAGGCAAAGTCAGTAAGCACACCATTGGCACAACACTTCAAAATATCTATTCAACAAAGTTCAGGGAAAGATGATGAAGTTCGGTATATGTTAAAAGATTACGGTGGCAAGTTTGATGTAGGTTATGGTGTGTATAAGACTAGTTTTGGTATATACGGTGAGTGAGATTAATAAATTTATGACTAATCAATGGAAGGGGTATTATATTGGCATTATTGACTTTCGGTCATCCACAAATCAATAATAGAATATGTATTTTGCATTAGCAAGTGGTCCAATTAGTTGCAGGTCAACCTGGCATAATGCAATTGCTTTATCAACTAGAGAAGTATAAAACATTAGTCGTATTACTAAAGAAATTAAGGAGGCGTTGTGGTTGAAATGAAAAGCCTCGGAGGTAGGCTTTTAAGTAGCAAGTTTTTGTGATATACTATTGACACTCAAAGTGCCATAAAGCTAGTGTATCATGCAAGAATCAAACACATTGACATATGATATCACAAAATCATATATAGATTGAAGGTACACACATGGCAGAATGCAGCTGACATATGAACAAAGGCACTACCATCGGAAAAGCTCAAACATTGTATGGACTTACTCTTACAAGAGTTGGAAGCATGGAGGTCGAATAGGTACTCGATCTGCATAGTGATTAGTCGCCAAAGCGGGGTTTGTTACAAGGGTATCTACTAATCCTACTCTATTAGTAATCTTTTTGTGTATACAAAGAAATACTAAACCTAATCCAAATCATTTTAATATTCCTAAACCTATGTTATGTTAGCCTGTAAATCTCAATTTCTAATTTTACTCTCTTCTATTCATCTCGAAAACATTACTCAAAATCCAAATCATTTTCACGTTTTACAACACATATTTAACTGTAATTAACTATAATTACAAGTACTATAAGCAGTAAATTATGAAAAGAAACTTCATCTCAAGTACGAAACCTAGAAACATTAGAGTTGATCATCATCTATATATCATTCCATACTCTAAGTTGTATTGTAAGAGTCCAAATAAATGGTGATATGCATGTTTGACCCAAAAAGAAGATGACGTGCATGAATAGTTTTAAGGCATTTGCTTTTGAACAGAAACATCAAACAACAACATATGAAGCTTGTGGAACCTTTAGAGATGTGGAAGTATATACCCAAATTGATGAGTGGTCTTGTGATGTTTTCTTGACAAAAAAGTTATTCTATACATGATTGATGAATGTGGGAGAACCTATTGTACCATTTCATTGTGTTAAAAAATGGGTGAAAAAGAAAAGAGTAAAGGTTAAACACTTAAACATACACTTACTTATAAAAAAAACACTTAAACATACACTTACTTATAAAAAACACTTAAACATACACTTACTTATAAAAAAACACTTAAACATACACTTACTTATAAAAAACAGTTAAAACATACACTTACTTATAAAAAAACACTTAAACATACACTTATAAAAAACACTTAAACATATCCTTTCAAATCTTCAGCAAGCCATAAGCATACCATTTCATTGTGTTAAAAAATGGGTGAAAAAGAAAAGAGTAAAGGTTAAACACTTAAACATACACTTACTTATAAAAAAAACACTTAAACATAACATACACTTACTTATAAAAAACACTTAAACATACACTTACTTATAAAAAACACTTAAACATACACTTACTTATAAAAAACAGTTAAAACATACACTTACTTATAAAAAAACACTTAAACATACACTTATAAAAAACACTTAAACATATCCTTTCAAATCTTCAGCAAGCCATAAGCATACCATTTCATTGTGTTAAAAAATGGGTGAAAAAGAAAAGAGTAAAGGTTAAACACTTAAACATACACTTACTTATAAAAAAAACACTTAAACATAACATACACTTACTTATAAAAAACACTTAAACATACACTTACTTATAAAAAACACTTAAAACATACACTTACTTATAAAAAACACTTAAAACATACACTTATAAAAAACACTTAAACATACACTTATACAAAACACTTAAACATATCCTTTCAAATCTTCAGCAACCTATATTCATATCATTTCAGGTCTTTGATCCATACTGGAGTTTGTCTAAAAGCCTGATATGATTCTGTTTGTGCAGGAACTATCATTGACAACAAAGTTGGTCATCCGAGGAACAATGATTTCTATCTCTGTGCACATGCTGGGATGATTGTAAGTGCATTTTGATACCATTCTTTGATCACGTGCTGTCTCTTTACGGTATTATAATTAAGATATTGACTTGGTTTTCGTTTTTTTTAATTTCTCAGGGAACTACTCGTCCAACTCAATATCGTGTTCTGATGGATGTGGTTGGTTTCTCAACCGATGATCTTCAGGAGCTTGTGCACTCTTTATCCTATGTGTGAGTTCCTTTTTATTACAAATAAGCCTACGCGTAAGCCTCGGTGTTTAGAGCTATTGGTGGATAAATACTTGGGTGTGGTACTTTGTTGCAGGTATCAAAGCTGCCATTTCTGTAGGTAAGAGATTTTTCTGTTTATAGTTCCAGTTCGAATGATTTTTCGTAACGTTTGATTGAGTTCTGATTTTCACTTGGTGTATCATGCTGTTGCTCCGATCTGCTATGCCCACTTGGCAGCAAGTCAAATGGGACAATTCATTAAGTTGGAAGTATATACCCAAATTAGTTCTTCACTTGAAACGCATCATTTTATCCACTTCTGTCTCTTCACCGTTACGTTGACCAACGGTCTTCTCTTCCCTCTCCTTAGTGCTCTGTTTGTTCTTCACCATGCTTGAAAATGTAATCAAATTTTGCTCGTCAATTATTGGGCGAGCTCGAATATGAGTTTAAATTACGTAGTTGTTGGATGGAATATCAAGGCTCGGATACACTTTGGTTATGATTTGCTTGTGGTTGGAATATTGAATGCTTATGTTAATTTTGATCTTAAATAATGTTATCAACTTGATCGGCTCATTAATAATCATGGACTATATATGTCTATTCACTAACAACTATTTTTGCAATCTTATTAATGATCTGTAATCCAACGCAAATCATTAAATCACTTAATAATCGGGATGAAGGGGTTGTCTCCATGCATAGAGATTGATAGCCTAATAACGTGATTGTCGAGGAACTAAGTGTGCCACTCTATTAGAATTCATCCTTGTCCATACAACCGTTGAACCTGTAGGTTGAAGATCAGTGAATCTGATACCCATGCACTCATCGCCCTTCACCTTCATCTGATCCGCAACCCGCATCAAACCAAATTTTCCTAACGTTAACCAAAGCAAATTTGGGTGGTTTTTTCAATTTCCAAACTAAAATGTTAAGCCTATTTCTCTAAGGCTAAATGCAACCCAAGAGTGCAAAAATTAAATGTTTAGAGTCACATTTTAGCCTTTAGCCTGTCAAAAATTATCTTCTACTCCAATCCTGCAAAAGTCTAAAAATAACCTCGCACATGAATTTCGACTAACGTTTGTGTTAAATGTATTTAATGTTATTATAGTTTTATTTTTTCACACTAATTTTTCATACATTGTGATTATTTTGTAAAAACAAATTTTTTGATAAAATTTTATTCACTTCGACATACTTTCTTTATAACAGTTTTTCATTGATTTAGTGATAAATTACATCACCTTTGAATTAGTTTAGAGATGGTTGAAGATTATGAATTGAGGGATTTAAAGGATCCATTCAAGGCCGCTCGTCGTCGTCTCCGTTTGTTTCTTTGTCGGAACAAAATTTTTAATTTATTTTTCAAATCAGCTGTCGTTTTGAATGTTTAAATATCCCTCAATTTGAACGAAAAAATTAGCGTAACTCTTTTATATGGTAGATTTCGAATTTAAAATAATTAAAATTAAAATTGACAATTCATTCAATTGTTTTGCTATTTTCGTTTTGTTTTTTTGTCTAATTTAAAACAAATATTTTGGTAGAATTTTATTGACTTCCAATATAAAAATATTGTGCCTCGAAATCTTATAAATAATAAATAACAACAAGATTAAAAGGAAAATGTAATCATGAAAACAAAAAAAACAAAAAAAAGTGACGCAACTGTCCAATTTCAGCCAGACGTGAGGAAAGTGAGGTCAACGCGTCCGTTTTGCCATTTGGCCTCTCCATTGTACACAGCCTAACCTATCTCTGTTTTATTTTCTTATATTCTACTGCTATTTCACTACTTGTCCCCCCTCTCTCTTTCTCTTGTTGCTTTTCCCAAAACCAAACTCATCATCATCTTCCTTCCGTCCTCTGTCACTGCAGAAGGCGAAATATTAAATGCCCATGTCAACTGCATCCCTTAATTTACATTGGGGATTACTATATGACGCCCTAACTTTCGAATTAAACGACGCCCTAAACTTCGTAATGACGAAACTATCCAAATTTACTAATTCGAAAAACTTAGTATCGACAAAACTATCAAAACGTATAATTCGAGAAACTTTGTACCGACGAAACTATCAAAATACTTATCTCGACAACCTCTAACGGTACATTTTTCGTTAAAATTCGATGAACAGAAGTCGGGATGAATCGAAAAAATCGCCACAAAAGGGCCTGGCCGGAAGCTCGTTTCGGCCGGAGGGGGCCCCGGCCGGCCGGCCATTCCGGCCCGCAAGTAATAGCCGGCCGAACGGCCGGCCGGCCGGCCCCCTCCGCCGAAACGAGCTTTCGGCCGGCCTCTTGCGGCCGATTTTTTCGATTAATCCCGATTTGTGTTATTCCGTCAGAACTTTCGTATATGCCGAAATTTTAAAATCCTAAACCCTAAATTCTAAACTCTAAAATCTAAAATCATATAACCCTAAACCCTTAAACCCTAAACCCTAAATTCTAAAACGCTAAACCCTTACTTTAGAACCCTAAATTATCAAACCCTAAATCCTAAATTCTGAAACCCTAAACCCTTGATCCTAAAATTCTAAACCATCAAACGCTAAACCCTAAATTTTAAAACTCTTAACCCTAGAATCCTAAACCATCAAACCCTAAACCCTAAATTCTAAAACCCTAAACTCTTAACCCTAGAACTCTAAATCATAAAACGCTTAACCTTAAACTCTATACGTTAAACCCTAACTTTAGTATCCTAAATAATCAAACCCTAAACCCTAAATTCTAAACCCCTAAACCCTTAACCCTAGAACTTTAAATGATAAAACGCTTAACCTTAAACTGTATACGGTAAACCCTAACTTTAGTATCTTAAATAATCAAACCCTAAACTCTAAATTCTAAAACTCTAAACCGTAAACCCTTAGAACCCTAAATCCTAAACCTTAAACTCTAAACTCTAAACCCTTAACTCTCAACCTAAAACCCTAAAACTCCAAACTAAACAAAACCGACAACTCGTAAATACTATATCCTAAACTCTAACCCCTAAACCTTAGAACCCTAAACCCTATAACCTTAGAACTCCTAAACCATAAAACCCTAAACTCTAAATTCTAAAACTCTAAATCCTAAACGCTAAACCCTAAAACTTTAATCTTAAACTTAGTAGTATAGAGAATTCAATATCATAATTTGTATTGTATAAAATATAGTTACTAAATAATTTTTTAAGAAGTTTCAAATTATATAATTGATTTGAAGTTTTTATTGATCAAATAATTGAGATGTAATGTACAATTTAATTAATGTATGATAAGATGCTACTTTTTAGTAGTAATTAGCCGTGATAATGTGTATTATTATCAATTAAATGCATGTTTTAATCAAATTGTGATATTGGTAGAGATGGTAATCACTTAGTCTTTTCGCTTAAAAGACCATGGTTCGAATCCTCTCCCACAATTTTTGTAAATAAAAAGTATTGTTACAAAAATTGAGTCCAATGTCTAATTAATTTCGGTTGAACCGATTCGGTCTAAACGAAATAATAAAAAAAAAAAAAAAATTTGGGCCGATTCCGGCTGAGAACCAACCCGGCCGGCCGCCGATTTCGGCCGGGAACCGACCCGGCCGGCCGTCGGTTCCGGCCCTGGAAACCAACCCGGCCGGAACCGACGGCCGGCCGGGTCGGTTCCCGGCCGGAACCGGCGGCCGGCCGGCCGGTTCTCGACCGAAATTTTTTTTTTCTCGGTATTTTATCTAAATGGAGGTTCGACGGATCTTCGATTTTTACTTCCGATCTTCATTTGTGGGTGTTTGATAGTGTTTGACGGTATTTAGTTCGTCGATATACACAACTTCTTACATAAATTTTGATTTTACGAATGGATAATAACGTAATTTACTTTATTTAGGGCGTTGTTTAATTCGAAAAGTAGGGCGTCAAATAGGGATTCAGTTTACATTTCAACTGCAGTAGTAGTGTTTGTCGCTACAAATTGGTTGTGTATACTGCAAGGATGAGATGATGATCCGTCCCGTTTAAAACAGATACCCATTCTCGTTAGAAGTAACAAATCCATCTCATATCTCGTACTCGTATGACGGTATGAATAAACGGGTACCCACTACCTATACGGTATAAATAAAGAGTATCTAATCGAAATTGTTATTGGGTTTTATCGCAATCTTAACGCGATTCACATCACTAAAACAATGTTCTCCCGACCATTATTATCCCCACTTCATTCACACTCAAAGAAAAGAAAAACTAAAAAGTTAAAACAACTCTTCCTCATAGTTTATGGGCCATAGCCCACAAAAAAGAAAGAAAGAAGGGCTCCTTCTGGCCCCTTCATAACTTATGGGCTACATAAGGCTAAAGCTACAATTCAGCCCGTCCTTATGGAATATATATAAACATATGGGCAGCAGCAGATCCTCTCCTTCAAACCCTAATTATCAGTGAAGTGCAGAAAGCAGAGCGGACATCAGAGAGATATCGGCGATCGATCATGGCTGTCGGGTTGAAAAACTTAGTAACCAAAAACAAAGGGTTCCTTTGCCTTGCTGGTACGTCATACAGATTAGGTTTCTATGTAAAACTTTTGATCTCTCTCTCTAAAGTTTCTTTCTTTTCTTCCCCTGACTGGATCCTCTAATTATTCTTTGTTTCAGGATCCTCTAATAGAAAATTTTTTGATATCAAGCGAGGATTCAGCTCGTCATCACCAGCAGGCGAAGGCGAAGGCGAAGGCGAAGGAGTAGTCTCCAATCCCCCGCTCATCTCTAAAAGTAATTACTAATAATATGATATCTCGATTTGATTTGATTTCCTTGATTCGACTAATTATTAATTCTTGAATAAAAATAATAGATGACTTAGGTGATCCTGAGAAGATCAAGCAGTATCTCGTTGCTGACTGTGGACTTGATATTGTTAAGCGTGTAAGGCTTGTTAATGTTAAACCCAAAGCCTCTGGTAACAAACACGCCAAGGAATGCGATCGGCTTCTTCAGTTTTATGCAGAGGTATATATATGTTTTTGGTTTTGCTTTAAATATCTTCTTTCTACTAAATTATGATTATGATTATTATTATTATTATTATAAATCCTAAATAAATAAATCAATCAATGTGGCTGTTAATTAACGAATTATGTTTACACATACATACGTGCAGACTGCGTGTCAGAACCGACGATTTATATGGATTCCCAACGGGTACCTCGAATTGGTTTGTGGAATTGCTATCAAGGAAACGTTCCTGGCCCGCATCCAGAGAGAGTGGTATTGTTTAATCGACCTTGTTTTTATTGAGGATTTGCCAAAAAAACTAGACAGAAAGTGGAACAAGTTTTGACTAGTCTTGTTTGAGCTGGTTGAAATGGTACGTAGTTGAACGTTTCTCTTGTTGAAAGTGGCTGTTATTGCTCTTGCTCAGCAACGTAACATCCCTCAGAATGTAATGTAATATCCATCTCACATTCTCACTAACTAGTATGGATGGATGGTTTTAATTTCGTTTCTTTTGTTTCTACGGTGATGTAATATTCTACTTGTTGCTGCTGTCTATCTATGGTTTCATGTTATCAACTCTCATACAAAACTAAGCTCTCTCTCTCGCAGTTTAAATGTCATTATGGTTTTGTGAGATTAGGCTTCACTAGCAACTTTTGTATGTTTGGATGGACAGATTTCAGGGAATATAACATTACCTAAGTTTATAACTCCATCGAACAGTTTCCGCTCCCAAGAATGTAGTCTATCCAAGGTTGAAGCATGACTACCAGAATTCATGCAGAAATTGTCAAAGAGATTACCGGCAAGAACCTCTGCGTAATCTTTAGAATTCAATCCAAGAAGATTTCTAGATGATGATTAACGAGATGACGTCTTCTTATGCCAAGTTAAGTACTGTACTTCAAAAGGCGAAGGCCAAAAATTCTATGGTTTCATGTTACGGACTCGAAAGTAGTGGAAACGAGAGTGTTGGTAGGGCTGTTCACGAACCAAGCCGGTTGTGAGCAGCTTGGTGTTCGGCTCGCAAAAAGTTTGATCGAAGCTGGCTTCATCTTTAACGAGGTGGCTCGATAATAAACGAGCCAGGATTGAGCTTACCCTAGCTCGACTCGTGAGATCGATGAGTTTGGCTCGCAAGCTAGCTCATTTGAGGCTCAATTACCAATTCAAGAGTTGGCTCGTTAAGGCCTCTAAACGAGCTACCTATTATTTTGTCGAGCCGATACACGAAGCTGCAGTTTTCAGTAAACTCACATGAACTGACATTGTTCATCAGTTTCATGAACTGATACTCTATCATTTATCAATGTCAAGTACATCGGCAAAAAGCATATCCTTGGATGCCAGCTGCTCCAAGAACAAAATCTATTACTCGTGATCATCGCAGGCCGCGGTTTCAGTATTACACAGCAAGAGTATGCTGCAATCTAAACAAAGGCATCCCGACTCCCGAGCAGCAGAGGTTCACACGAGGTACAGCTCACCTGATTTTACAGATCAGGTTAATCTCGAGGAGAGGAATCTAGTACAACTTTTATCGATTTACATTTTTCAATCATATGGACCGAACTCAAGGGAGAATGATTTTTCTAGGCAATTGATGAGAGTCGAGACCTGCTCCGTCTCCATGGTGATGGTGGTCGTGATCGTGGAAGATAAGCGTCAAGATTCCTACCAAACATAGAACAGAGCCCACGAGAAGTTTGTCATACCGTTCCACCCAATGGAACTTGATCTGACTCGCGCCGTAGAAGGACAGTGCCACCAGTGAGGTCATTACGGTAATCGTGCTGTGAGATAACACCACACACGAGCAAAAAATCATGAATTGCTTCCACACATTCGAAATGCGTTAACCAAAATGCAAAGGAGATCACGGTTATCGTGCTGCTACATAACACCACATAATAATCCAGTGTCAGCTTCACTGGTTGTTAGTTAAAGCTTAAAACACAAACAGAGAATGAACGGCTTGCACACAATTGACATGCTTCAACTAAAATGGAAGGAAGTTTCTAATTCCAGCCCACGTATCAACCATGTGGACAAAGAAACATGATAATGGCATGAAAGCTCTACCTAAAGCCGAAAACTCGAACAAACTGTTCTCATACCTGATTAGCAGTACAATAATGGCAAGCACCATCATAGAAGACGAGTTTCCAACAGCAAGGAACACTGGAAGCGTAGTAGCGCAAGGAGATAACGCAGGAACGAGAACAAGCCCTGCAACAGCCATCTTCTCCATTGGTTGGTTATGGGAATGACTGTGTCCACCTTTGCCAGTGAGATACAGTATCACATAACCGCCACCAAGAACCACGAGAAGAAGCGAAGCTAGCTTGTGGACTGTTTCTTCACCGGCAATGGTGTTTGCCATTGTGATTGCTGTTATGCCGAGGAGTGAAGTTGACACGACGTGCAGAACAGCTCCGAAGGCAGCTACAAAGAAGTCAGGGAAAAAGTAAGGGAAAATAGCAGGAAATTTCTGGAAGTGAGAAGCTTAAACATCTAATGAACACTAATAACAAACAAGTTTTAATAGCTCAGTTTCACTTTCTGTATCAATGTCAGCTAATATTCACAAAGTAATGAAATGATATTAGCTTCTGGTGCTTGAAAACATGAATTTGCTACAAAATTAATATGTTCATCATAAAGCATGGAGCAAGCGATTCACTAAAACCAATCTATAGCTTCAATTCATGGCAAATCAACTACAGATCTATAGGCATTGAATCTCAATTTTATCCAATTTATTGATTTGCGAAGTTGCCGCCCAAAAACGGATCCGATTCAGGATTAAACGGAAAGATCACTGAAACAGACGGCCAACAACATCATTGAAGATACGGAAATGAGACGGATCTGAACCATGTTGCAAAAGAGAGTGAGAGAGAGAGGACGTACTGACGAAGAGAGTTCTCGAGAGAGTCCATTTCTGAGCGCGGCCGACAATGGAGAAAGGCAGCCAGTGAGTGGGGATGAAGGAATGGAGAAGCGAAACGGTGGCGATTCCTCCGATCGTGGATAGATCTTCGGCTGTGAAGCTATCCATCTGCGATACAAACCGAATGAAATTCTTTGTTCAAGTCCTCACACAGTGAAATCTTTCCTTTCTCCAGATGGAAACCCGAACCAGAGGAAGAACTAGAAACCGATAGTAATGATCTCTTCTCCCCAGTAGAATGCTAGGTTACCATTCAGGAACCTTGATTGCGTAAACAGGGTTGCGAGATCTTCAATCGGAATGAGGAGAGTTGCTGAGTTTGCAGGGAAGCTGTTTGCTTAAAAGCTAATTTTAAGTGTGCTATTTTCTTTCGTTTGTTCGTCTGACGTCAGCGTAAATTAGAACGTTATATTCTGTGTTTTCTGAACCGCACCGGTCGACGTTGATTGGTCGCATCTTTTGAAAATTTTGGTATTTGCTCGATCACCAGGCCGAGTTGCGGGGGTATCGGATCAAAATGGTAGTTGATTTGGGAGAGGAGCTACCGCAATGTTCAGCTCCTCCTTTACTTCCAATGTGCCGTTACTCTTCTTCAGTCAACTGGCCGGGACACCCACTCACACACTACTACCCTCAATTGCGCCTATGATCTTTTCTGGAGTGATTGAGAGGTTTGCATTATTTATATCTACCGCGAGAAAAACCATGATGTTGATTACTTAGCTGGTAGAGGTCATTCTTTGATTATTGAATTTCATTATATCGAGCTTAACGATCTGACTCTTTGTTATTGGTTGATGTATGACTTGCGCAATGTTTCTGAGAATCATTTGATTATAAACGAATAATAAGGTGCATTAGCACCTGAGTTACAGACACAACTCTGATAGCTTAGTTTCCACTATAGCATAAGCAATGACATATTAAGGATTCACGTACGAAATATGCGCATTTCCACTGCATCTGACCATGGACCGACTTTTTCAGCGCCGGTAAAAACTTCACACGTTGGTCTGCTCTTTGTTTATTTGAGTTTAAGATGTCTACTCTTTCTACGTTTATCCACTCCTGTTTCTTACTTCTATCTGCTACAGTGTTACTTTCTTCAAATTCTTTTCTTTACTGACGTCATATCAAACAATATTATAATGCTAAATAATTTATAGGATTTAGATTTTCATCTATCTAAGTATTTTGAAGGGTTTACAAATCACGGTTCAACTATAATTTATAAAATGATCGATAAAAAACTATAATTTATAAAATAAGCAATTGTATCAGATGCGATTACGATTAGCCGATTTGATATTCCGGTGATACGGAAATGTCGTTGTTTTAAATTGAAACATATGTTATATTTATAAATTAACTTTAATCAAAACAGATGTTAATATAATTGAAATTCGATTAATTTGTTAGCTGAACACTATTTCAATTTCAATTTCAATTTCAATTTTTCATTTTATAATTTTCTCATTATAACAGCTAAACAAAATTTCAATTCTCAATTCTTCTTCTATTGCAATGTCTTAAAATTCAAAATTAGCTCACTTTTAGTAAATGGGGGCTTGCAAATCCAATTCGTATAGCATAAATATGATTGGTTAGTATATTTGGATCAAGCGCAACAATCGAATTTTTTGAGAAAAAGTTTCACCGTTACTCAGTTGGCATGGAAAATTGCGCTCAAAACGACTCAATGGTTACAAGTTCACAAGCAGGCTTCGATGTTGAACGAGATTTTCTATCCGCCGTAAGGTGAGGTTTGCTGATTTTGGGTGTGTTCTTATTTTGCAGGTCTGGCTGTTGCGTTGCTGGAATCTTCCCCTCGTTTCCTTTCTTCGCTTGCTAACGCTGTAAGCGGAAGCTCTTGCTTTTGATCACGCTCCTATTAGCAGGGTTTTGATCTCCTTGGTCTGCGGTCAGATTCCATTTCCTTGTTTTGTTTCCCAGATTTGGTCCGACACACCCACAGTTCGGCCCAACCCAAACTAACAAGGTATGTGAAATTAATTTCTTTTTGGATCAGACTAGACGGGCCCGATCCGCAGGCCCTGCGCTTACTAATTTGCGGGAAGGCGAAAACAGTAAACACACTTATTTCGAAAAAGTTCAAAAAAAAAAAACACAGCGATTTTCATTTTCTACTTCTCTGCATCTTGTTCTTGCTTCCCGTATCTAGGGTTTCAAGAAATTTTTTTGGTCATCCAATCGGCTAGATACTCAGCCATGGCCGAAGTCATTAACATGCCGGTCGATTCCGTCGATGGCAACGGTGATCGTGACCCCAACGAGAAGCCCTCCGCTGTTGACGACGACCCCCAATCTTCCCCTCCGCCCCCACCACCTCTTCCTGTACCTCCTCGCCGTCGCGACAGAGACTCCCGCGAGCGCCGAGACGATAGAGACCTCGACCGCCCTCCCAATCGGCGAGGAGGCGATTACTATGACAGGAATCGGTCCCCTCCACCTCCACCACCTAGAGACAGAGAGAGGGATTACAAGAGGAGGAACAGTTTGAGCCCTCCGCCGCTTCCTTATAGGGATAGGAGGCACTCTCCTCCACCTCGTAGGTCTCCTCCGCCGTACAAGAGGTCCAGGAGGGACGATGGCGGTTATGACAATAGGAGAGGTGGTTTCGGACCTGGCGATAGAAGGTTAGTTTTGGATTTCCTTGAGGAATTTGTTAAACCAGTGAGAGCTTCAGCTGATATATGACTTGACGTCCCCTTCTTGTCTGAACTGAGTGCTCGTAGTGAGGGTTTACTTTAGAACTGTGACGTTCAAGATTGTTGATATTAGTGTAAGCAACTTCATTACTTTATGGTCGCATAGCATTGTGCTTATCTCAGAAGAAACATCTCTTTGGAAAGGAAATTGATTTGTAAACTTAGAGCTAGCTTCTCAGTTTCGAAATACTACAGACCAAGTTAAACTAACAGCAGCCACAGAGCTCAAAGGGGTCTTTTACTTTGCAATTCGTTGGACTAAACGGTGCATGTATCAATATGCCTTGTCAGTCGCCAGTTTCATCAACTCTCCTGTCTCGTGTCTAATTTCCTAACTGTTTGCCAGTCCCGGAAGGACTGCAAATTATCACTTGTATTTACGCTCAGAGGGTGATGTGAGTTTGAGATGGTAACTACATGGGTACTGTGTCTGTGAAGTTTGAAATATTAATGATGCCGGATGTTTTTAGTATGGTTTTCATGGACTTTCTACTGAATAAAGACATTTGTAGGAAATGACTTCCATGTTTGAAAGGGGCAGTTTTCCTCTTCGAGTTGTTCTTTGGCTGTGGCAGTCTGCTTGTAGAATTTCTCAATGGTGTAGGAATGTTTTACAATATGATAAGTTGATAATCAGTACACTAATGTTTGTGTCGACTTATTTCCTCCATTTTCTGCAGTTTGATAAGCTTTAGTCTTCAGTCTTTCTTGTAACCTTTCTGATATTACATAGCATCAATTGTTTTATCCGTATTTCTTTGTTTTATTCTGTTTTGGGAAGCACCCGGGAATAGATCGAACTTATAGAGGATGTTGCTGTCATAATTTTCTGTTAAGAGAAAAAACGACTCTAGGATCACATAATCTTGAATACAAGCTAACTCCATAGGATTACTGCCCATAAATACAGCCCTTCCTATGGAATGACCCAAACCTCCCTCTAATAGGCTGTAGAATTTTGGTTAGCTGTTCAAAATATGAGCTGTAGCAATCCTTTTGCTTACAATCTATCAGTATCACATATTTGTTCGTTTCGTGTAGGGTTGGGTATGATGGTGGCGGTGGATATGACCGTGACATGGGTGGAAGGCCTGGCTATGGTGATGAACGTCCTAATAATCGGTACATGGGTCGTGGTGGTGGATATCAAGGTAGTCATCTGTTGAAACCTAGAGCAAACCTCCTCTCAATTTTTTGCATTCCAATTCTAAAACTTGTAGAAAATACTATTGTTGACTAAAATAACTGTGTTTAGATATGCGCATACTGTGCTGTTAGGTCTCAATATGTTTACATTAATGGATTTCAATTATATCCACATGATGATCTAGAATCAGTCGTCTCACCGTTATATCATTTCAATGTGGAATCTGATATACATATCTACTTAGATTATTATACATGCCAATCTAATGCAATCAGAATTGGTGTTTAATGACAATGTTTCAGGATGTATTTTGTGTCATTGATGGGGCAGCACTTCCTTATTTTTAAATACTTGACAGCAGACTTCAGACTAATGCTTCTTTGATGATTGATGCATTTCTACCATGTTTAACTATCTGGCATTGAATTAGAGCTTTGTTTTGCAGAGTGGGATGCTGGCCGTGGTGAATATGGTGATCCTGCTAATGCTGGGACCACTCAAAGGTTAGTTTTAAATTCGTAGTAGAAGGGGCTAATTTGTCTCCGCAGAATTTCTGGAAGCTATTTCTCATTGATTTTGACTTCTTCTTAGTTGATCTTATTCTCAATAAATGCATCATCAATCTATTTATCGGCTATCTTATTAAATCTGCATATATTATCGAGTAATGTACACATGTGATCTACCAGCTGAAATATATCAATCCAGATTGTAATGGCTCCATTATATCTAATTACTTCTCATTTTGTCATCTTACATGGCTAAGTTTCTTTTGCAGAGAAGGATTAATGTCTTACAAACAATTCATCCAGGAGCTTGAAGATGACATACTTCCCTCTGAAGCTGAACGCAGGTACACCGAGGTCTTTATTGAGGTTAAATCATGGCCTTGATTTGTTGTCGTGGAATTTGAAGTACCAACGACTTTTATTACTCAGATATCAAGAATACAAGTCAGAGTATATTACGACTCAGAAAAGAGTATTCTTCGAGGCACATAAAGATGAAGAATGGTATGGATATCTCCACTTTGAGTATTCCTTAGATGAGTTTCTGTAAGTGTCTTGTTGTAATTTGGAATTTTGTTTGTGTAGGTTAAAAGACAAATACCATCCCACCAATTTGGTTCCAGCTATAGAAAGGTAAATCTTATTGAGATGGAGGTATCTCTTTTTATACTCGTTCCAAAATCTGCTTATCTATGTACAATTTCAATCTAGGCTGAAGTTGGAATGCCCATTTGTAATGAAATGAATGTTCTGCCTTTTAGGATTTAGTTCCATTTGATTGGGTACAGTTTCTGATTTCTGTATGTAAGACATGATCTGTATTTTACCATTGGTTGATTGTTTTTCTATTTAACCTCTCTCATGGGTTGTAGGAGGAATGAGCTTGCTCGAAAGGTTGCCAAGGAATTTTTGCTTGATCTACAGAGTGGGACTGTGGATTTGTAAGAATAATGCTTTCACTTCTACTTGCATAATTTGATATTTTTGCTAAATCTATATAATTGATGTGTTTGTACTGAAATCTCAATTTTAATGTCAAATGGCAGAGGTCCTGGTGTCAACGCACTGCCCCCAAATAAGGCAGGACAGACCAGCAACCCAAACTCTGAAGATGAAGGTGCCAATGGGGGAAAACGAAAGCGACCTGGCAAGGCACCTGCCAAATATTCTGATGTTCTTTCATCTGCTCCTAAGGCTCATGCAATTAGTTCGGAACCGAGAAGAATTCAAGCTGACATTGAACGAGCACAAACACTAGTCCGCAAGCTTGATTCTGAAAAGGGAATTACAGATAATATCTTAGCTGGTTCTGATAGCAATAAAGCAAACAGAGAAAAATCTCATGGAAGCTCTTCTGGTCCTGTTATTATTGTATGAGGGTTAAGCTCTGTTAAGGGCCTGGAGGGCGTTGAATTGATGGACACACTCCTTACATATCTTAAGGGCCTGGGGGTTGCACAAAGCTGTTTCATGCTGCTGAATTTGTGCACAAGCATATAAAACTTAAACATCCTGAAGTTGTTTTGGAGGTCACATCCAAAGTGAGGGAGGAGCTTTATTTTCAAAACTACATGAGGTAAAGCACCTTGCTTTTATGTACGGTTCTTCTTGAACTAAAGTTACATGTATCCAGTATCCTTGATGAGTTTTTGGTTTCTGCATGCAGTGATCCAAATGCACCTGGTGGTACTCCTGTTATGCAGCGACCTATAGTGGTATGCCTTATGAAAATAACACTACTAAAATGCTTTAGAATGAAAATATGCCAGCTTTCATTTCGACATCTTACTGTTAATCTTTCCTTCATTGAGGCTTTCTAGTAATGCAAAATTTCTGTGTAGAAGGATCGATCAATACACAGTAGGTTAGGTCCTTTGAAAGATGTACGTGGCAACAAGAGAGAGCGTGAAAATCAAGCGAATGGTAGATCTGAAAACTCACAGCCAGGGGAGTTCCAGTCGAACACCGATGGTGCTGATGGAGGAAATCCTGATGAACAAATGTATGATAGTGCTGGCGGGCAAGGGATGCACGCTCCTTTCTCCTCGGATATGGCTCCTCCAGTCTTGATGCCTGTTCCTGGTGCTGGGTAGGTTGACTCACATGAAGCCAATCACAACCATCCTTGTTTACTGAAAGATGTCATCTGATACTAATATCTTGTATATGCAGTCCTTTGGGCCCTTTTGTCCCAGCGCCGCCTGAAGTCGCGATGCGGATGTTCAGAGAGCAAGGTGGTCCTCCTTTTGAAGGTGGTGGTAGAAACCAGAGACCAGGTCCCCAAGTACGTGGACCGGCTCCGATCCTCCTATCTTCAGCATTCCAGCAGGATCCCCGACGGATTCGCAGGTCACTTTCTCCGCACCTTATTCTGTGTGAAGATAGTAATTCAATTTTAGTCTGGCCCTTCATTTTTAATTGCTCAAGCGGACATGGTTGCTTTGCTCGGCATAGTTATAGAACTGCATAAACAACCATTTAATCCGTACTCTGGTCCTTGATTTGCTGATTGGAACTTGCAGTTCTAAGTTTCGAGTTTTTATGTGCAGTTACCAAGACCTGGATGCACCTGACGATGAAGTCACGGTGATAGACTACCGGAGTTTGTAGACATGTAAAATGCCGGAGTGCCGATACTTCCCAGTAGTAATCTCTTTGAAGCAGAAACCTGCTGTGGCTTACGGAAGATTTAATAATGGGAAGAGCAGTCCAACCACTCCCTAGAGTTCATCGTCGGACAAGGTTCGTTTCGTCTGCGGGGATCGGAAGATGTTCAGAACGATCTTATTACCTTAGGTTGTATGTGATAGTTGATGGAAGGGCGGTACAGTGACGTGAATCCAGAGGGTTTTACTCATTTCCCCTTTTTTGTTCATTTGGGTCTGCATTTTCTGGAGAGAGCCAATTGAAAAGGTTGCCTTAGAAATTTGACTCGGGATTTATTTTGGTTCGCCTTTCCTCTGTTGTGCTGTAAACTAATTACTATAATTGACCCCAAGGATGATTGCTTTAATGGATAGACGAGTGTTATTAAAGCAAGTGTTCATAACGGTACATCAAACAAATTCAAGGTGAAGCTTGGTTCATAATGTGATAACTAGGCTTCGTTTGGTTGCGGTAATGAGAAAGTTTGCTCTCTAAAATTACTTTAACGAGATAAGTTGTATAGAGATAGTCAACATTTCATTCAGCTTTTTACTTGTCAAACCTAGTCTCAAATTACATTTTGACATACCGCCCGTTGGTTTACAGGTGACGGCTCTACCAGTGAGCTAGTCCGAGTATTAACTCCCTTCGGGAAGTTGCCTCTTTTGGAACAACTTGTTTCGGGAAGTCGACTTTCATTCTTTGGATATCGTCAATAATTCCGATCTAGAGCCGAGCACGGGAACAAACACAAGCATACGATCTAAACAACTACAAACGGGTTGCGAGTTCTTTGGACGGAGTTGATCACAAGACCAAACGCAATTAAGAAACAAATGACTTCATAGCATGCAGCCCAAACGGATAAAAGGCGAGGTGTCGTTGGCTACAAAATAGTCGGTCGGTTTACTTCGAAAACACAATGAATTCGATCTAACTAACCTAGGAGGTACTTTATACAACTTGCACGATGCTATGTGAAGTCAGGAATCGGAGCAATTTCATAGTTACAGATCGTTGACAGGTAGACTCGTGACTCGGACTTGGTCGTGAAAGTTTTCGAACGGCATTCCGCATTCATGAGACAAAAAACAAGGTATTACAATTTTGAACGAAAAAGAACAAGAAAACCGACGTTAGTAATGTTCAAGAGTGGAGGAAGTTTCACATCCTAAAATCTTTTACAACTCACAGCAAACACTAAGAACGCATAATCCTGCTTATTTGTCCGCACAGTATATATCATCTCCATCGACAATGGAAAGCTGAATGGTTCTTTTCATCCACAGGACCACACATACAACTGTTTTACACCACCACCTTAAAAGTTACAGAGCGTTTTTGGCTGAAGATCTGGGGAACAACCAACCAACAATCTTAAATACCTACCACTGACCGAAATCTGGTTTCACTAGAAGTCATCACTCTAACAATGTACATAACGTAGACTACACCCTCGCCGTCTTCTTCTTCACTTCCGTTGCTTCTTATAAGCACGAGAGTCTGCTGACGATGGCTCCACCTGCATTCAACACACAAAAGAAAACCCAGCTCTGAGAATCAATGGCCGCATCACAAGATTCTAGATTCCTCCACATCCAGTGGTGGAGCTAGAAAATTGGTCAATTGGGTTTCGAAATTCGTAGCACAAACAAGTCATCTACATAGATAAAAAGACAACTCTATAAAAAACTAAAAATCCGACCATATAATACTTGATATTCATATAAAAAACGAAGAATAATCAATGCACACTGTCTACAACGAGATTTCATGCGAAACGAATACGCACAAATACAGTAATAGGGTTTGCTCCATGAATAGCAAGATTCAACTACTAGTTTGAAGCAAGTTCAGAGTATTTGTGATCTCTTGGTACGTGTAATAATTTTTATCACTAGTTCTGGACAACTTATTTGACTACCGAAAGAAAGAACAAGGAACATCACGGGACTCTGAAACAAAAAATTTAATCTGGAACAAGACAGAGATTAAGGGATACTTACAGTGTTTGAGAGCTGTTTGCGTATGTAGGACATGGATGCCAACATAGCAGCTAGAGTCCCTTTCGAGACCTTGAACCTAACGAGCACTGGCTCTCCTGGACTAGTTTCAGTCTCGCGAAGCTGAAAGAGGAAAAGCAAGAGCAAATTATACCAATCGAACACGAACAAAGAAACAATTCATAATTGAAACATAAATTCTCTATTCCTAGACCAATAATTCTTGTCCTCAACCCCACAAGGAGAGAGGTGCACTTCAAGAACTGTATCGAGCGAGACTGTATGATAATATATCCAATTTCTTAAACAATATTGATTGATAAAAAGCATCAGGCAGACCATGAAACTGAACTAGTTTAACAAGCAATTTGTCAGCAATCAGATGTGCTATAGCTATGATTGGCCTAAGCTTCAAATGTTACCATATGGTAGCTTTATGAGACTAGAAATTTAGGGTAGACCTTGAGCACAAAACCACTAGAAATGAGGCTTATAATCAATGAAGACTGTTTTAAATTGGAAACTCAAGAGATCAGAACCAAAAAGGGTGCAAGACTAGAAGAGATATCGAACCATACAAAAAGCATCAAAGATGGGTGAATGCCTAATGTCATTCCAAACCATTGATGAACCAACATCTACAACCAATATGACAGAATGGAACTCTATTTTCCCTAAAAGGACATATACGCAATTTAAGTAAAAAAAACAATTGAGAATGGAACTCTATTTTCCCATGGAAGGTTGTCCGGGAAAGCACTAATAAAGCTAATCCAGCAGTTTCTGTTTTGTACTTCTTATTGCGGGAGAGAGATTCAGAAATTTGATTTACACACCTCTAAGTTAATAACAGTAACACTGCTAGCTGTCTTTGAGGGCTGCTCGTTGACGCTTGTCATAGACTTCAGCATGGGCTCTAACGAGACTTTCGAGAGTTGAAACTTGACGTCAAAGTCAATGGCTGGAGTCTTGCTGTAATCTTGCAACTGCAGCCGTCGCGTTGCAACAGTACATATCAAAGGTCAGGCGATAAATTGGAAAGTTGAAACTAGAAAACTGAAAGAAGGTCGTTGGCAAAGAGACCCCAGGGGTTATAAATCAATAGATCACACATTTCCCATTTGTATCATTCAAGGAAACCGACCAAATTGAGATCCAGATTACTAAATACACACCTTTAGGTGAATAACAGCTACTCTAATTCTCGGGATGGCACTCTTGTTTTCCATCTCCCAGGTCATTGCTTTAAGATGAAGATGAACTGCCGCCTGTAAAAAGCAGATAGATTAGTTGTCAGGAGCCAACCAGTTACTTGTAAATAGAAACAGTAGGTTTGTGGAATAGCACATTAAGGATACCATATTTACAGTAGGTACATCCTCTCGCTTAATGGACATGGGGGGCGTTAGGGGAAGATTTACGTCAGCAGCAGATGGAGCCGAAGCACCAATATGGTTCTGATAAAATTTACGGAAAACTTCATCTTGATTAGGCCACAACAGTGGGGGTGTGTCTTGTGATGCTGTCGATGTCGTCTTGTCATCGTAAGAATTACCATTACCCTCTGTGATTGCAGGTGTAAGTTTGGCAACGTTATTTTTCACATCTGCAACCTTCTTACCACCCTCTCTAAGGGCAGCCAATGCAGCACTATAAGTCTCCAAAGTTGTTGCCCCTTCCTCAGCATACCCGATTGCTTCTCGGCAGAGATTGTTGTATCGAGACGTAAGAGACACAGGGTTTGAGGGGTCTTCAGTGCTAGGTTCCTCAATCCGACGACCAGCTTTAGCATTTATTGTCCAGCGAGGCAAGATATACTGTGCCGGCAATGTAAAAATGTTCGAAACAGTGAACACTGTGTTAGAGTTCTGTGAATCTGGAGAAGATTTGGAAGAAGGAAGAAGAAGGAAGAAGAAGAACGCAGAACTTGTTTGATTGAATGAGTAAAGTGTAAAATGAAACGGTGAGTTTACAACCCAAACTCTAAGGTTTTTATATGTTGGTCATTGTAACTGACTGAAATAACAGAAAGGTTATTGTAACTAATTATGATAATAGAAATAACAGCTAACTAACTTTTCCTAACAAACTGGTAACAAACTTTTGAGTTTGTTTCCCTAATACCCCCCGCAAACTAAGTATGGATTGATTCCATGTGTAGTTTGGAAATAAGATTTCGAAAAATGTGAACTGGTAGTGATTTGGTGAATGGATCAGCGAGTTGATTTTGAGTGGATATGTGTTGGACTTTTAGAAATCCATTGAGGACTTTGTCTCGTATGAAGTGGCAATCTAACTCAATGTGTTTTGATCGTTCGTGTTGGATTGGGTTTTCCGTCATTTTGACTGCAGAGAGGTTGTCACAATATATTTTGTGGGGTTGTGGTATGTTGATGGAAAAGTCGTTTATGAGACCATGTAGCCATTGAAGTTCAGCTGAGGTTGAAGCGAGTGCTCGATATTCAGCCTCTGTTGATGATTGAGAGACAGTGGGTTGCTTTTTGGATTTCCAAGATATGATGGAGTCTCCGAGAAAGATGCAAAAACCTGTGACGGAGCGTCGAGAATCGGGGCATCCGGCCCAATATGAATCAGAGAATGTGTGAATTTTGAAGGATGAGTTGTTTGAGAAATGAAGTCCATGGGCAACAGTGCCTTTGAGGTATCGGAGGAGTCGATGTGTGGCTTTTTCATGGGAAGTGGTGGGGTTTGAAACAAATTGGCTAAGGTGGTTGACCGTATGGCATATGTCTGGTCGAGTTGTGCATAGGTATTGAAGGCGTCCAAGTAATCGACGATATGATGTTGTTGCTTCAGGACTTAGAGGTGATCCATCTTTTGTGCTAAGACGGATGCCTGGATCACTTGGAGTAGAAGCTGGTTTGCAATCGGTGTAGCCGGTGTCAGAGAGTAAATCAAGAGTATATTTTCGTTGACATAGGTGAATTCCTTTTGAGTTGCGAGCGACTTCCATTCCAAGGAAATATTTGAGAGGTCCTAGATCCTTTATGGTAAAGGCAAGGTCGAGGTGATTTTTGACCTTTTTAATTTCATTAGTGTCTGATCTGCTAGGATGATGTCATCGACATAGATGAGGAGGGTTGTGAATTTGTTATCGGTGGTTTTGGTAAATAGTGAGTAGTTGATTTGGATTGAGTATATCCTAGAGATGTTAAGGTTTGAGAAAGCTTTGCATGTCATTGTCTACTAGCTTGTTTGAGTCCGTAAAGGGATTTGTTTAGTTTGCAGACTTTTCCTTTGTCGGATGGAGAGATGGGTAGACCGGATGGTATGTTCATGTAAACATCTTCATCAAGGTCACCATGGAGAAAAGCTGTGTTAACATCTAGTTGTTCGAGGTGCCACCCTTTGATAGCGGCAATGGCAAGAAGTGTTCGTACAGTTGTCATTTTTACAACTGGTGAAAAGGTGTCCATGTAATCAAGCCCTTGAGTTTGAGTATACCCTTTTGCAACAAGGCGAGCTTTGTATTTGTCGATGGATCCATCTTGTTTGTATTTGATGCGAAAGACCCATTTGCTAGCGATGGGAATGATGCCCGGGGTTTTTCCGTGAGGATCCATGTTTTGGTTTGTAGGAGAGAGTTTAGCTCTTTTTGAATGGCTTCTTGCCATTGAGAGAATTTTATAGCTTGAGTGTAGGTGGTTGGTTCTCTTTGAGTAGTTATAGACATGGCAAAACTTTGATGTCTAGGACTAAGCTTGGCATAGGTCAAGATATGGTGCATGGGGTAGCGAGTTGCTATCATGTTGCACTTGTAGTCTGAAAGGTATTTAGGTTTGTGAATAGCCCTTGTCGATACTCGTTTTGGTTGGTGATTGATGGTTTGAGCTATGACTGATGACGAGTCATGAAGATGCTCTATATTTGAATGAGTATTAGTTGTATTGAGAGTTTGATGATTATTTGGAGGAATGGAAGGAGTTTCCTTGGATATTATGATGTTTGGAGAGTCATCAATGTGAGATGGATTTCCATAGTTGGGAAGGGGAAGTGGTGTTATGTTATGAGTAGTTTGGCCCTTGTAATAAGGGAATATGTTTTCGTAAAAGGTGACATCTCGTGATATAATGAACGAGTTGTTTGTAAGGGAATAAAGAATAAAACCTTTCTTGTTGGGAGGATATCCTAGGAATACGCACGGAGTAGCTCGTGGTAAGAGTTTTGATCGTCCATGGGAAAGAGTGGAACTGTAGCAAAGACATCCAAAGACGCGTAAATGTGTGTAAGATGGTTTTTGCTTATAGAGAGCCTCGTAGGGTGTGCGATTTTGTAAGAGAGGGGTGGGTGAGCGATTGATGATGTGGATGACATGGTTGATGGCATGACTCCAAAAGGAGGATGGAAGGTAAGATTGAATTAAGAGTGCCCTTGTTATGGCTAGAATGTGTTGATGCTTTCTTTCCACAAGACTGTTTTGTTGAGAAGTTTGTACACACGTGGTTTGATGGATGGTCCCTTTGGAGGCATAGAAATTTGGAAGGAGAAATTCCTTTCCGTTATCCGTACGGATGATGCCAATGGTGGCGTTAAATTGAGTTTTTGTGTATTCAAAAAAATGTTGGACTAAGGGTCTAACTTCTGATTTGTATTGGATGGGAAATGTCCAAGTAAATCTTGTATATGCATCTAATATGGTTAGGAAATAGCTATGTCCCGAGATTGATTTTATTGTTGAAGGACCCCATATATCCATGCTAACCAATTGAAATGGTTTAGTGTAAACCGTGGAACTAGTTGGAAATGGGAGGCGTTTTTGTTTAGCACATGGGCAAACAGAACAATGAAATTCACGGCGAAATTGAATTGGATCATTGGTTTGTGCTAGAGTCTGTAAGCACTTATTGCCTAAGTGTCCAAGGCGATAATGCCATGAATCAATACAATATTTTACACGAGAGAAAGTAAAAGATGTATGCTTGGAATCAGCAGGGACTGCTGTGAATTGAGATTCATGGTTCTCATTGATTGCTGCACTCGTTGGAGTGGAAATGGATGCGCAGCTTGCTTGCGTAGCTGGTCGTTGCAGGACGTATAATCCATTGGACAACTTAGCTGTACCAATCTTCCTCAAACGCGGGAAGTCCTGAATTAAGCACACATCATTGTGAAAAAATAGATTCAATCCTCCTGCTTTGGATAAGCAGCTGATAGATACTAAGTTGAATGTAAAGCTGGGAACTAAGAGCACATTGCTAAGCATCATGTCATCAGAGAATTTGACAGTTCCCCTGTGAGTAGCTGGAACAGCCACTCCATTAGGTAGATAAACAAACGCATCAATAATGGAAACTACTTTTGTAAAGAATTTGATGTTGCACACAATATGATCAGAGGCACCATTGTCTGGAATCCATGACGTGAGGGAAGAATTAGGAGTGTTACCCGAGTGCGGATGCGTGAGTGGATCTTGGTGAGGATGGGGTACAGCAGCATTGACTCTGCTGAGCTATTGAGCATCGTGAGTGTCTTCATGGACCACTGATGACAACCTATGAGGTGCACATTGCTGCTGAGCAGGGGGTCGAATTTGAGAGGTTGATGCTCCATCAGATGACTGGAAGGCAATCATCATTCGTTGAGTGCTCGCTGCTGGAATTGGGACCATTCTGTCTGAGAAATCTGGACAGAGTTTTGATGTGTTTCAGCTACAGGGTTCGATGGAGTAGTGACAGCGTGAGCATGAGCTATTTTCTTTGCTTTTGGCTGGTATCCTGGGGGATACCCGTTCTTCTTGTAGCAAACGTCAATTGTGTGGCCAACGTAACCACAGTAGGAGCAAACTGGGCGCTTGCCTTGGCGCTTGAAAGAAGGGGCACGAGCGTTGAGGGAAGAATCGCGACCGAGAGGAGTCGGATCGAGTGAACATCACCCGAGTATCGGCTAGCTGCGGGAATGCTTCCATGGGAGGGCCACCTTGGTCTCTTTCCCGTTGGATCATCATTGCAAACACACGATCCAAGCTAGGCGGCGGATCCGGCAACATGACTTGAGAGCGAGCTCCGGCAAATCCGTCGGTGAGGCCTCTAAGGAAGCGAATAACGCGATCTTGGTCGTGGTAGAGACGAATCTTGGACAAGATGCGGTTGCATGGATGAGGACAAGCACAATCTGGAAGAGGACGGAAGTTTGACAGCTCATCGTATAATGTGATGAGCTCTGTGAAGAACTCAGTGACAGAACGAGTTCCCTGCTTGAGAGCGAAGACTTTTTCTTGCAGATCCGCGATCTTGAATGCATCGCCTTGAGAGAATCGGGATCGGAGAACTAGCCAAGCTGATCGAGCAGACTTTGAGTAAAGAATGCTCTTGGCGATAGTTGGGGATATAGAACGAAGTATCCAGCTGAGGACGAGCTTGTTGTTGCGAATCCAGTATGGATAAAGCGGTTGTCCTGCCTCGGAGCTTCGATAGTGCCATCCACGAACCCAATCTTGTTCTTGCCATCCAAGACCATTGAAATCGCCATGGCCCATTCGAGTAGTTGTACTCGTGAGAACGGTGGAGACCGGATTCCGGCCCCAATGCTCGGAGGGATGGATGTAGAACGGATTTGTGATGTCCGGGATGCCTAGGACGGCTCCTTGGGAGAGGGAATCGATTGTTGTTGGAGTCGTACCAGCGCCGGTGACTCCAGGGGCTTCGTCGTCGTTGATGACGGCCATTGATGGAGCAGGTGAACTGTGAGAGATGAGAGCGAGCGGAAGACTGGAGGAGATCAGACGGGAGCGTGCTTTTGGATCGAGGAAGGGCGACGAGATCCCTACGATACCATGTTAGAGTTTTGTGAATGCGGAGAAGATTTGGAAGAAGGAAGAAGAAGGAAGAAGAAGAACGCGAGAACTTGTTTGATTGAATGAGTAAAGTGTAAAATGAAACGGTGAGTTTACAACCCAAACTCTAAGGTTTTTATATGTTGGTCATTGTAATCGACCGAAATAACGAAAGGCTATTGTAATTAATTATGATAACGAAATAACGGCTAACTAACTTTTCCTAACAAACCGGTAACAAACTTTTGAGTTTGTTTCCTAATACTCTGTCAAAACATGTCTACAAAGAATGCTCGAAAACTCAAACATTTGGCGAGTAGCGGCTTGCCGTCATATCTCCGTGATTCAATGTAACAATATATTCCTTATGATCATCTTCAAATTTGGCAACCACGAATTTGCGACGGTTTCATCACCCTCGATTTCGTTAGCGTATAAACAAAAGTTTCAACCAACTCCTCCTGAAACTTTGTAAATACCGTCTTTGTATATCGGCTTGTCTCCTGTTTCTCCATAGGAGATGGTGTACTTAGGATTGGTGTCGTAGAAATCGTCTCGTTGAAACTAGATATCGGTTTAACGGAAGAAAGGTAGAGATTTAACGGAAGAAGTTTAAAATTTTGAGTTTTGTTGAAACTAGATATCGGTTTTAAAGCTGTGGCGGATCTAGACAAAACTACTTGATTGGAAGGAAGTGTGGATAGCCGACGGGACAAGTCCTTGGAGTAGAGCTAGAGTTTAGTCGATGCTCAGGCTATTCGAAGAGTGACATGTTAAAACGACAATAAAAGAAAACTAGAAATAGAATAAAAACTAAAAATACATTTTTAACCTTTTAATTCGAACATTTTTATTGGTCAAAATGTCATATATACGTGAAAGGTTCCGATGCACCATTGAAAAATTCAAAAATCCAACACCCTTAAATAGAAATCAAACTTGTTAGAAAAGGGGTGCAACACGAGAAGGAAGGTAAAGATCTAACGGAAGAAGTTTAAAATTTTGATTTTCGTCGAATCTAGCTACCAATCTCAAAATGTGGTGGATCCGTTGGATCAGAGAAGTTCAAACACTGCAAAACTCAATTAAAAAAGATGAATGGAACCCATAAATCAACTAGAAAGGAAAGGGGTCATGTAAACTATAACTAGTTACAGCCTAATAAAGAACACAAGAAACTTGAAATAGAAAAAAATAATAGTTGTGAACGTGTCTAATGACACTGTCTTGGAAGTAAAATTTCTCGATATCATCAAGCAACTGAAGGTTTAAACACAGCACTCATTCAATCGTAGGTGAATAGTTTTTTAAACGTTAGAGATTTTTTAAAATTGTTTAAACATTGAGAAAGAATCAAAAGGGAGGCGCGTAGAATGAAAGGAGAGAGTTTTTTTTAACTTTTTAAACGTTGATAAAATATTAAATGAGTTTGATGGTTATATGGTGGAAGGGTATGCGGCAATGTGGCCGTTTGAATGGAAAATTTGGACGAAAGTGGATGAAATTTGATCAAAAAATTATTTATTCAATTTTAAAAATCGGAATGATGGGTTTTGAAATATAGGTATTAGTTTAGTAAGGTATTATTCATGTTAATAACTGCTCGATTCTTCCTTGCTCTTCACCCGAACCTAGCTCCACCTACTACAAACTTTGTCGCCACTCACCATTTGCAAGCTCATTTACCGATGTTAACGGCCACCTAATAACTCTTCCTCCAAATAAGAAATTTTTGTAATATTGTAATAGCATTGTTAAAGGTTTATTATTTAAGGTATAATTAATTTTCATATACCATTACTTAATTACAAATTAGTTGATTTTTTTATTAATTAATTTGATTTGATAAAATTAAAAAAACTATCAAACGGGGAAAGAAATTTACATTCGAATAAATTTGTTCCAAATATCTTTGCTTGATTTGATAATTTTCTCATCGTTATATTAACATCGGTAAATAACATATTAATTCGAATAATTATCCGGAGGATTCGATTTTTTGTGTTTTAATATTTTAATTTTCATATATAAAATACAGTTAGAGAAGTTAATTCTCTAAAGCATTACTATCCTACACATTTTTTTGCTTATTCTAATTAATTAGATACTTAATTTCAAACAATTGCTTTGAAAAAGGCTAAAGGGATGATCTGCTGGTTGGTTTGGGCTCCAACTCGAGCTGGGCCCAATAAAAATTTGGGGAAGAGGAGAGGGGCCAGATCCGAGGGTAAATCGTCCGGTTCGAGCGCCCACGATCGACCCGGAACTAAAAGACTAACATACCCCTGACCATTTCGGGCGCTGAAGAAGGAAAGCAAGGACAAAACCGTAATCTACCTAACTCTAATCGGCCAGGTATAAATAGCCCTCTTAAATCGAAAAAACGCTTATTATAACCTAGCCTCCCTCTCTCACTTCTCTAATCCTCTCGCCTCTCTCTTCTCAACCTCTACCTCACAGCGCCGACGGTGCCGCCGCCCTTCCTCTTATTTTTCCTCTCTTTCTTCCCCTTCTCCTTCTCCACAGCCTCTCTTCTTCTTCTCTACGCCCTTCCTTTCTTCTCCTACTTCTTCTTCTTCTCCACGGCGCAGCGGCGACGGAGCGCCGCCGCCTCCCTCTTCCTGTCTTCTTTCCTTCTCCTTTTTCCTCTCTCCCTCGTCCACAGCGGTGACGGCGCTGCCGCCACCCCCACTATCCCTCGCCCTTCTCTCAGAGGCAGCAGCGGCCGAAGAGAAACGGGCAGAGATGATCAAAAAGGTAAACGAAAACTCTGTTTTTTTCTTTCATTAATCCCTACTTCGCAAATATTCAAACTGATTTATTTATGTAATTTCAGGTGTACGAAAAAAACGCAGATCCGACTTGCTCGGGAAAATCGGAAAAGAGGAAAGACAGCCTATAGGAAGGTAAAAAAGGCTATACTGCTACTCTGATTTTGCTGGTAAAAACTGTTTTGTCATTGATTTAGGGGGCTTAAATGTGTATATAGAAATATGACAATTTGACTATCTTCTTATTGAAATGAACTCAGTAATCTAGACACCATAAAAATTTGATTATTTTTGCCGCTTTCATAAAATTCCTGCAATAAGTATGAGATGAAAATGCCCATATTTTTCTTGGTTTTGGTGCAATATGCTAGGTCCTTGTATGATATTTGGGTCTTGATGTTTGATGATGCTAAAATGGGTAGAAATTAGTCACTTTGATCCTTTTGTGGCATATTTCAGCATGTTTTCAAGTTGAAGAAACTTCTTTTTGTGACCCTTTTCTTTGCTTAGGTGGGTTACTTGGTCGTTTTTCAAATCCTCTTAAACAAATTTAAGCGTTATTAACTTGATGAAAATATCCATTTTGCTTTGGAACTCTTGTAGTGACTACTTAGACTTGCCTCTTTTAGTATTTAATTATGGTAGTTATTAGTGTGAGCTTGTTCATCAAGTAATGATATGAAAGATTTCTCAACTCAAATGTTTTAGCTATATGAAGGAAAACATGAGTGAATGATATGAGATTGAATGCAGTGGGATTAGTTTCGAACAACATACCGCTAATACGAAGTTTTCCTTGTTTTTATCAGGTGGTTGCGACCTCTCCTCGTTCCTAGCGTTCGGGATGTCTTGGCTCTCTCCTTTGCGGTTTCTACATGGATGACGATAGCAGCAGGGAACTTGTGTTTTTTTGTGTGTTTTGTAGTGGTTTTTGGGTTGTTGGTTGGTAATTGGGGCTTGGGGCTCTGGATCCAACTGACAGAAGATAACTCTGCTGACCATTCACTTCAAAGCGTCCAACATGGATGTCGATTTCTACCACTATAGTGTATGTTCTATATTAACTCTCTCATTTAATGCGCATGCAATAGCATGGTGCTCAGGATATTGCAATACAATGAATTTGGTTGCTTTTGGTTTCTTCAGGTTGCTCTATTGTATGAAGATGTTCGCCCTGTGGAGGGTATAGGTGTAGGGCGTAAAGTCCTCGACAAAGTACATCAGACTTACACTGGTGAATTAGGTGGAAAAGATTTTGCCTATGATGGTGAGAAGAGTTTGTTCACTATAGGACAGCTACCCTTGAACAAGCATGACTTCAATGTAGTTCTGGAAGACTTTACCTCTAACAGGTTGCTTTTGTGTGTATATTCCTGTCAATTGTATGTTTTTTTTAATTATCCTGCTAATTCTTCTGTAAATCTTGATATGCAGAAACAGCCCTGATGGACATGGTACGGAAAATGAGACTGATGGCAAGAGGTTGCGACGTCCTTACAACTGCAAGTCATTCATAGTTCAGCTAAATTTTGCTGCCAAAATACCTATGAAAGCAATTGCAAGTGCATTGAAAGGGATAGAGACTGAAAATTCCCAAGAAGCATTGCGGGTGTTAGATATCATACTAAGGCAACATGCAGCAAAACAGTTAGTATTTAGAATATTTATGCTCTATTTGTTAGATTGATGCATGCAATCTTGTCTCATTTATTTGTGTGTTGGTGTTTTTTAGGGGCTGCCTCCTGGTACGCCAGTCATTTTTCCGTAATGACCCCAAGAACTTTTGGGACTTCAGTGGTGGGGTTTTAGGTTGCAGAGGCTTCCACTCCAGTTTTCGAACTACCCAAGGAGGATTGTCTTTGAACATCGGTAAGCATATTTGAGTCAGCATGATAGTGAATTTTGTAGTGCTCGCTGTCATAACTTCTTGGATATTGTGGCTAAAAACGTGTTTGCTGGATTTTTTTTAGATGTCTCAACCACCATGATTATTCAGCCTGGGCCTGTGGTGGATTTTCTAATCAGTAAACAGAATGTCAGAGATCCGTTCAGTCTGGATTTGGGCAAGGTAGCTGACATCTGTTAATATCTCTTTCTTGATACCTTTCCGATTAATCGTCTGAAGTATTGGGTTATGTTTCTGCTGACAGGCTTAAAGAGGTTGAAAAATCTGAGGATTAAAGTTAGCCCGACCAACCAAGAGTACAAGATAACAGGATTAAGTGACCAACCTTGGAAAGAGCAAATGTATACATCTTCACATACTCCTTTGTCCTGTTTCCTTTCCTCTAACTGAACCCAAAATACTCACCATCTCGTTTCCTGTTTTGAATAAGTTGAGCAGCTACACACCTGTTGGAACATTTTTGGTGCTGAGCTGCATTTGTTTTCTTCTTTTTGGCGGTTGTAACTGAGAGGCGAGGCTGATCCTATTCAAGTAACTGTGTATGACTACTTTGTCAACAACCGGAACATAGATTTGCCCTATTCAGGGGATCTACGTTGCATAAATGTTGGGAAGCCTAAGTGTCTGACATACATTCATTTGGAGGTGAGCTGATTTGCATATCAAAGTCTCTTTGTGATGATCTGTGTTTTTCTGACGTACTTATCTCCTTTTTTTGTTTGTTTTAGCTATGCTCCTTGCTTTCTCTTCAAACGTACACAAAGGCTCTGACCAATTTCCAGCGTTCTTCACTAGTGGAGAAATCCTGGCAAAACCCACTAGAGAGGATGAGTGTTTTGTCTAATGTGTGTACCTTATAGTCGCTAGAGTTATAAATCGAGTATTTGTGAAAGCTACTAACTCGCTTATTGGCTCTTCTTATAGTCTCTTAAAACAAGCAAATATGAAGCAGAACCGATGCTGCGCTCATATGGTATTTCTATCTGCCCCAAAGGTATTGATTCTCATAAAGCACAGATTCTGTTTTTCTTGAATAATTTGAGCATATACATTCTTTCTGGGTATTTTTTGTAGCACCTGTTCTGCCTTGGCCTGTGGTGGATTTTCTAATCAGTAACCAGAATGCCAGAGATCCATTCGGTCTGGATTGGAACAAGGTACCTGACATGTGTGAGCATATCTCTCTTTCTTGATACCTTTCCGATCAATTGTCTGAAGTATTGGGTTATGTTTCTGCTGACAGACTAAAAGAGTGTTGAAAAATCTGAGGATTAAAGTTAGCCCGACCAACCAAGAGTACAAGATAACAGGATGAAGTGACCAACTTTGCAGAGCAAATGTATACATCTTATTCCTTTCCTCTAACTGAACCCAAAATACTCACATCTCTTTTCTTGTTTTTATTAAGTTGATCAGCTACGCACCTGTTGGAACATTTTTGGTGCTGAGCTGCAGTTGTTTTCTTCGTTTTGTAGGTTCGAACTGAGACAGAAAGGCGAGGCTGATCCTATTCAAATAACTGTGTATGACTACTTTGTCAACCACCGGAGCATGGATTTGCGCTATTCAGGGGATCTACCTTGCATAAATGTTGGGAAGCCTAAGCGCCCGACATACATTCCTTTGGAGGTGAGCTGATTTGCATATCGAAGTCTCTTTGTGATGATCTGTCTTGTTATGACGTACTTATCTCCTTTTTTTGTTTGTTTTAGCTATGCTCCTTGGTTTCTCTTCAACGGTACACAAAGGCTCTGACCAATTTCCAGCGTTCTTCACTGGTGGAGAAATCAAGACAAAAACCACAAGAGAGGATGAGTGTTTTGTCTAATGTGTGTACCTCATATTCGCTAGACTTCTAAATCATGTATTTGTGAAAGCTACTAACTCGCTTCTTGTAGTCTCTTAAAACAAGCAAATATGAAGCAGAACCGATGCTGCGCTCATGTGGCATTTCAATTGGTACCAGTTTTCTTCAAGTGGAAGGTCGCGTCCTACCTGCCGCAAAGGTATTGATTCTCATAAAGCACAGATTCCGTTTTTCTTGAATAATTTGAGCATATACATTCTTTCTGGGTATTTTTTGTAGAACCTGTTCTGCCTTTGTCGGTCTGACTCTATGAATGTCAATTATATATTGTTTATATTTAGTCCGTCTCAGTAACTTGGTCGTTTGGTAACAGCTGAAGGTTGGAAATGGAGATGATCTATATGCCCGTAATGGCAGGTGGAATTTTAACAATAAGGTACTTGTCTGTGGTGGTATATTCATCTCTTTTTTTCTGTATGTCCTGTTTTTTAGTTGATCTTGAATTGAAATCATTTTCAGAGATTGGTTGAGCCAGCCAAAGTTGAGAGATGGGCTGTTGTTAACTTCTCAGCCCGGTGTGATACACGCAGAGTTATCCCTGATCTACTGAGATGTGCAGAGGCTAAGGGGATTGTAAGTCTACATCTTACTACCACCAATTCTAAATGACTGGTGCCATGTAATAGATCTCATTTGTTGCTGCATGCAGGGCATGGAATCGCCTTTTGATGAAGTAATTGAGGAAAATCGACAGATGAGTCGTGCTCCTCCTACAGTGAGAGTGGAGAAGATGTTTGAGGCAATCAAGGCTAAGCTTCCTGGAGCTCCGACGTTCCTTGTATGTATACTCCCTGAGAGGAAAAATTGCTATATTTATGGTCAGTGTCAACGTTCTTCTGATGACAACAAAGTCTTGTCCCTTGTTATTATATTACCGTGTCATGTTTTTCTAACTTTCAAGCTGGTCCATGCAGGCCCTTGGAAGCGGAAATGCCTTTCCGATTTTGGAATTTTTACTCAATGTTTGGCTCCTACAAAGGTGAATGATCAGTATCTGACAAATCTTCTGCTGAAGATCAATGCCAAGGTTAGTTGAGATATATGTTAAGTGTAACTGCAAATTTAGTTTGCCTGGTTTGTAATCTACAAAACCTGCTCTTCCTTGATTGGCTCACTTGTCATGCTTTCTTTATTTGAAGCTGGGTGGGTTGAATTCATTGCTGGCTGTTGAGCACATTCCATCTATACCGATTGTTTCTAAGGTTCCCACAATGATTCTTGGTATGGATGTGTCTCACGGTTCACCTGGGCAGTTTGATGTTATGCTAGACTGCACTGCACATGCTGGAAAGGCATTATTATTTATCCTGCCTGTCATTTTGTCTCCATAAATAATAAACTGTATTTCCATAGTTTCTATTGTGATATACGTTGCTCTGTCTGTCTGCCTTCCCCTTGAAGGCGATTTTTGAAGACTGATTTCCTTTGTAATTTTGTAAAGTTTTGTTCATGTTCAAATTGTCAAATTTTCATGATGTAACCTAATCGGTTGCCTTTCACCTGTGTAATTAAATGAGAGCAGATCGTCTTTTCAGAGTTGTGGTTTTGCTTGGACTCGATGCTTATCCTCTGAATATTTAGGCCCTTGGCTGTCTGTGTTTTTGCCATTATATATGCAATACCATATTGGTCATGTTTTTCACCCTTCCATTGAAAGAGGACTAATTCTTCTGCTATTTGATTTGTTTGTATTTCCAGGGATGGTGTCAGTGAATCACAGTTTAATCAAGTGCTGAACATTGAGCTGGATCAAACAATTGAGGTCTGGATTTGAAACTCTTTCCTAGAGCTATTTCATTTCATTGGTTTTTCAATCGTAAATTCAACAATTACTTTTCACTCTTGATAGGCTTGTAAGTTCCTCGATGAGAAATGGGATCCCAAGAAATGGGATCTCTTAAGAGAAGAAAATGGAGTTGTGGGTGTGTAAATCCGACCTCTCTTTAGCTGGTGGCGGTTCCTATCTAGACAATGGTTTTTATCATTATGTAAATTAGTTCGGATTGGATAATAGAGACGGAAGTATGTGTGGGGTGTCTCTAGGAGTGGACTTTAATCCATTTCTTGAGAGCCATGAATGATATTTTGAACTCTTTTTCCAAAGGCTGGTTGGGCAGCCTTTGTCCTCTAGTCCCTTATGTTGTGCTTCTCTGCTCACCTGAGTAAAAAACAAAGCACTGGGAAGCCTTAGATTTAAGAAAAATCGTTAGTTCCTTATGTTGTGCTTCTCTGCTCACCTGAGTAAAAAACAAAGCACTAGGAAGCCTTAGGTTTAAGTAAAATCGTTAGTCCCTTATGTTGTGCTTCTCTGCTCACCTGAGTAAAAAACAAAGCACTGGGAAGCCTTAGATTTAAGAAAAATCGTTAGTTCCTTATGTTGTGCTTCTCTGCTCACCTGAGTAAAAAACAAAGCACTAGGAAGCCTTAGATTTAAGTAAAATCGTTCCCTTTAGTCTTCGTTAATGCTCCCGGGCATGTTTCTTCTAACAATTCGTTCTTCGCATATGTAAGTGTACTCTTTTGAGGCATATATAGGAAACCAATTTAGTTTCGTTACTTATTCGAGTCTAATATTTAGATTGCAATACTATGATAGAATCAAGCACGTTATAAAACGATTACATGTCTATTTGGATTGCAGTCTTCTTTTGTTTGTAACGTTATATCTCGATTAAGTTTATTATCAAAGCCACATGGTAATCTTGAATATTAATATTGATAGGAACTGTAATTTGGAATTCTGAAGACAAATTACCTACCGAGTGAATCCTAACAATCACGATTATATAGTAGCTATAGAGAACTGCCACAAGGAAGATTCAACTCTCAGTAGCAATTTAACCAATCTAAGAGCAAATCACATAAGAAATGGTTGACTTGAAACTTAACAAAACAGTAGCAGTATCTAATCAATTAGGCAACCAATATCTATCTACTTGCATCAAAGCCGAGTAATCAACACAAGCTGCCGCATAAACTTATCTAATCAATTCAAGTGCAAAGTAACCACAACTAGAAACTAGAACAGGAACATAACAGAACAAACAAATCTTCTAGAGTCCAAAAAAATCTCCTAGAATCCAATCCGTGTCCTCTTCCGTTGCCGCCTCCACTGCCAGCTTCCATATCTTCAGCATGGCCTCTCCATACCCCTTCAGCTCTTCTGAGAACTCAGCAACAGCTTTCACTCCATAGTGGAGGAAGCAGATAGGGCCCCAAATCCACCACAGCCAACGGACAGAGTCGGCTAACCTTCTCCAGCCGCCGCTTTCAATTTGGTTAGCTACGGCCAATGCGTCAATGGTTTCGAAACGTCCACCGCCGCTTCGTCCGACGCCCCGGCTGCCTATCAACCTCTCAATCCCCCTCAGTTTCTTCATTATGTCTGAGTTAGTTGGTTGTGGGGGAGTGGTGGTGCTAAAGTGACGGAGATAGGTGAAGTGGTTGAGGGTGGTGAAGCTAGGGAGAGTGGTGGTGAGGGAGGTGGTGTAGTTGTGGAGGGTAGTGAAGTGAGGGAGAGTGGTGGTGGGGGAGGTGGTGTATTGGTGGAGGGTGGTGAAGTGAGGGAGAGTGGTGGTGGGGGAGGTGGTGTATTGGTGGAGGGTGGTGAAATGAGGGAGAGTGGTGGTGGGGGAGGTGGTGTAGTGGTGGAGGGTGGTGAAGTGAGGGAGAGTGGTGGTGGATTTGAGGAACATGTTCATCATTTTGAGAGTGTTGAGGAGGAAGGGGGGTGGTGTGGAACAAAGAAGGAAGGTGTTTATGTAGGTGAATATGTGGGTAACTTTTCAGAGATACGTACACTCAATAGAGCACTGTCGGCCTTGTTAGCACCGTCAATGTTGTTCCCTTTCCGTCAAAATGTATTAGTGAATTAATAAAACAAAAAAATACGAAAATGAGAAGAAAATAGAAAATATTTTAGCCAATACAGAGCCTACGTTGACAGGCTACAAGAACCCCTGCAGCCCGTGTTGTATGCAAATATCGTCCCTCAATATATATCCTACATGGATCATAGACATACATACACAACTAATATTCAAATATTGGGAGTTTTGCAAAGGTGAAAGAGTAACCTTGGCCAATCTTGTTGCCATAACGTGTTATTTGTAAAGGAAATTGTTATAAAACGTTTTAATATTTAAATTTAGTGAAGTAAAATTACGTGAATATTCGTTGAACATAATATTTAAATATATATATGATATTTTTTTAATCAAATACATTATTTAATTCGAAATTTTTACCTTTATGAAAAACAATCTCTTTCTCTCCTAACAATTTACTACACTAAAACACTAAACCAAATCACACTAATTATCACATAGTAATTAGTTATGCTAATTAAGATTAATTAATAAATATAATAACAATTAATTTAATAATTAAATACTTGATAATTAAATATCTATTTAATTAAGGGTATTAGTAAATACAAAGTTAATATTGTAATGAAAAAAAAATTTCAAGATCAAAGATTTCAAATTCATAAATAGTTAGCTTAATTTAAATGAATTATTAATTATACATCTCAAATTAAATGTTTGTTTGAAAAGTAGAGTTTCGTGTTAGTTTTGTAATTAATAGTTACGATTTAAATTACATATTGTTGTAAGCGATGTCGGGGGAGATCATCGTTAGTCGTAGTTTATCGATCATCCAATTTCTGCCTCAAACCAAAAATTGAACGAGGAAAGAGCGAAGGGAAAGGAGTCTAGACTAGTGGATGTTAGTCAGTTGAGTGCGCAGTTTCAGATTTCCAAACCGATATATGTGGACCCCGATCTGCACTATGCTAGGAGAGAGCTGACGGTTGATGAGATTTTTACTAGCCAGCTCCCGAATTTAGGTGATGACATTCATACCATCCGAGACGACTCAGACGGCAATGATGACCAGATCCAGTCGAACAGTGACGGGGATGAGGATGACAATCGTGATACCTCGTTTTATCCCCTCTTACTTGACAGTGCTCGCTCGCGGAAGAGACGAGCAAAGAGGGGTACATGCGCTCCATCGGGAATAGGAGCGGGCAACAGGTCGTCTCATGGATCACATGGCTCTTCTACAGTGGGACCTCAACGTGGCAGAGCTGGGCGCTCTACATGAGTCTAGTCAGCAGCACCGGCAGGGATTGGTTGGTTACTGGTCCAGCACCTGGTGGGCCACGGATCCCTACTCTGATCCCTAGTTTCGGCGGTCACATAGCCCACGCCTTTGACTGCATAGTTTGGACTTGAGGTCAGCATCACAGTTCAATTCCCGCCTTGTGAAGGCTATGGTTCGTAAGTTGGACAGGTTCCAGTCGCCTTCCGATGGAGTTCGACATTTCGTCGAGCCCTCTTGATTGTCGCCCCTCGGAGGGGTTATGTCGTGGGGGTTGGATCTACCCATACTTTTAGCGTTCATTGAGAGGTGGCAGCCAGACAACAACACCTTTCACATGCCGTTCAGAGAGATGACGATTACGTTGCACGATGTGTTGTACTTACTCAGGATTCTCATACGGGACACCCAGCTTAGTTCAGAGAGCGAGAAAAATTATGTGGCGCAGTTTGCCCCCATGCTTAATGTTGATGGTGCCGAGATTAGGGGGAGGTGCTATGCGAGAAGGCGGGTTTCACCTAGACCATTTACTCGGAGTTGTCGGGACAAGTGAGGTTGACGATGCGAGCACAATCGTCTACTACTTGATTGCGTTGTTGGGATCCACTGATTATGCGGACCGCAGTCATTCTCGTGTCTATATTGTGGTTCTTGAGGGATTGCGAGATGTTCGGATGATTCGAGAGTACAGCTAGGGTGCTGCCACACTTTCTTATCGGTACAGGCAGTTCAGGGTTGCCTCTCACGCGGGATCTACGTTGCTGTCGATCTGCCTGACTATGCTGTAGTCGTGGATCTACGAGTACTTCCCGAATTTGCATCATAGATCGTCCCCGACAACACGTTCGAGTGTGGTGGCACTTGCTGGGCAGTAGGATGGACCGAGGATCGTGGAGAGAACAGTTGACGCTGATGTGAGGCGTCACACACTACGTTCGCTCTTGGATGGGATGACGCACGCACACGTCGAGTGGCTTCCCTATGATTTATCGGATTTCAACGGCGAGGCTCGGTGGTCCTTGTACAGTGACGAGATACATGAATTCGATTACATTGAGCTTCACAATCCAACTCGCGTCATTAGACAATACGGGTGTCGACAGGTGTTGCCAGATGGAGTTCTCGTGCCAGAGTCTGCGTCGAGGCATGCTGATAGAGTACAGTATTCACTCAAGCACTCTAGGTGGGATTACAGCCTACAGAGTTTCTTGACGCACTTACCCTACTCCACCACTCCTAGTGGGCCAGGAGCTACGGATGGTAACGCGTCCAATGAGTACATGGAGTGGTACCTCGACCGCACGCACCTAGTGATCGTCCCCACGCGCACAGATGAGCAACATGCCTCGTTGGTTAGTATTGTTACTGCTTGTGGTTGTTATTCATTGTAGTGTTGTGAGACTAGATGTGATATTTATGCTTCATTACTTTGCAGGAATCGGAGCAGGTCATGCGTATTTTCTATGCCGGTGTGGCCCCTTTAATTGTAGTCGAGGAGACGGATTCTTTTAGCATGCTTGGGAGTATTACCAGGTTTTTCAGGGCGTGCGAGGTTGTGATTTGATTATGCCACATAGTTGTTTGTTTTCCATCACCCGTTCTGTACTTTTTTGTCTTTTCAGTTGGGTAATTTGTATCGGGATTGTTTTTCGTTTAGTTGACATTATTAGTACTTTGTGTTTATTGGCACTGTATGTGACGTCTTTATGTAGAGGACATTCCGTGTTTTCATTAGTCATAACGGTGTTCTATTTATATCTGAATCCATTCTGTAATATTTCCTAAAAGTACACCGAAACATAAATTCACTATATAAATAGAAAGCGTTTATACAAAAGGGAGATCGAAGAGATAAGGTCGTGGAAGGTGAGGGATTATCTGATTAAGAGTGTAGTGTAATGCTGACTTGATAAGTGAAACGTCCTGTCAGCGGCTGAAAATCCACGTAAGCGGGTACATGACTGACTACTAAAAGGGTGGGGACGGTGTGACATGAAAGTTACGGAAAATGGATGGTTCGTGACACATATACAATTAGCCATAGTTGGTGTATATTTTCAGTTTCGCGATTTTGCCGAACACACATAATACACAACGGAAATACAAATTAGTTCTTCACTTGAAACGCATCATTTCATCCACTTCTGTCTCTTCACCGTTACGTTGACCAACGGTCTTCTCTTCCCTCTCCTTAGTGCTCTGTTTGTTCTTCACCATGCTTGAAAATGTAATCAAATTTTGCTCGTCAATTATTGGGCGAGCTCGAATATGAGTTTAAATTACGTAGTCGTTGGATGGAATATCAAGGCTCGGATACACTTTGGTTATGATTTGCTTGAGCTGGTTGGAATATTGAATGCTCATGTTAATTTTGATCTTAAATAATGTTATCAACTTGATCGGCTCATTAATAATCATGGACTATATATGTCTATTCACTAACAACTATTTTTGCAATCTTATTAATGATCTGTAATCCAACGCAAATCATTTAAATCACTTAATAATCGGGATGAAGGGGTTGTCTCCATGCATAGAGATTGATAGCCTGATAACGTGATTGTCGAGGAACTAAGTGTGCCACTCTATTAGAATTCATCCTTGTCCATACAACCGTTGAACCTGTAGGTTGAAGATCAGTGAATCTGATACCCATGCACTCATCGCCCTTCACCTTCATCTGATCCGCAACCCAGATCAAACCAAATTTTCCTAACGTTAACCAAAGCAAATTTGGGTGGTTTTTTCAATTTCCAAACTAAAATGTTAAGCCTATTTCTCTAAGGCTAAATGCAACCCAAGAGTGCAAAAATTAAATGTTTAGAGTCACATTTTAGCCTTTAGCCTGTCAAAAATTATCTTCTACTCCAATCCTGCAAAAGTCTAAAAATAACCTCTGCACATGAATTTCAGCTAACGTTTGTGTTAAATGTATTTAATGTTATTATAGTTTTATTTTTTCACACTAATTTTTCATACATTGTGATTATTTTGTAAAAACAAATTTTTTGATAAAATTTTATTCACTTTCGACATACTTTCTTTATAACAGTTTTTCATTGATTTAGTGATAAATTACATCACCTTTGAATTAGTTTAGAGATGGTTGAAGATTATGAATTGAGGGATTTAAAGGATCCATTCAAGGCCGCTCGTCGTCGTCTCCGTTTGTTTCTTTGTCGGAACAAAATTTTTAATTTATTTTTCAAATCAGCTGTCGTTTTGAATGTTTAAATATCCCTCAATTTGAACGAAAAAATTAGCAGAACTCTTTTATATGGTAGATTTCGAATTTAAAATAATTAAAATTAAAATTGACAATTCATTCAATTGTTTTGCTATTTTCGTTTTGTTTTTTTGTCTAATTTAAAACAAATATTTTGGTAGAATTTTATTGACTTCCAATATAAAAATATTGTGCCTCGAAATCTTATAAATAATAAATAACAACAAGATTAAAAGGAAAATGTAATCATGAAAACAAAAAAAACAAAAAAAAGTGACGCAACTGTCCAATTTCAGCCAGACGTGAGGAAAGTGAGGTCAACGCGTCCGTTTTGCCATTTGGCCTCTCCATTGTACACAGCCTAACCTATCTCTGTTTTATTTTCTTATATTCTACTGCTATTTCACTACTTGTCCCCCCTCTCTCTTTCTCTTGTTGCTTTTCCCAAAACCAAACTCATCATCATCTTCCTTCCGTCCTCTGTCACTGCAGAAGGCGAATTGCTTTAATTCAGACCCACAGCTATATCTGAGGAGACTGTAAAACGTGTCTGCATAGGGAGTGCCTGCACGGTGTTGGGACCAGTACTTACTTGTCAGCGCCGAAAAAGCAGAGAATATTGGGGGCAGGTGAGGAGGAGAAGAAGAAGAATATTATACTATATTTCGTTACTGTTGATGCATATGTCTTAGAAAATGTTGTACACTTGTACCCAAGGATAAAGCAAACCAAATGACCGCTACGTTGAATATTAGTCCATATGAACATCTCATTGTTGTTTACTCGTGAATAGATTTATACCATGTACCCTTGACAAGTACTACTTTCTATTTGATCGGAAAATTTAACGGTCTATCAAGTTATAACTAACCCTTAATATGCGCTTTATTGTTTAGAGTTCTAGGGTTAAGGGTTTAAGGTTTTACAATTTAGGGTTAAGGGTTTAAGGTTTTACAATTTAGGGTTTAGGGTTTGATAAGTAGGTTTCGGAGGTCTCGGTCCGTCCGAAGATTAGGTTTCGGAGGCCTCGGTCCTTCCGAACATTAGGTTTCGGAGGTCTCGGTCCGTCCGAAAATTAGGTTTCGGAGGCCTCGGTCCTTCCGAAAATTAGGTTTCCGAGGTCTCGGTCCGTCCGAAAATTAGGTTTCGGAGGCCTCGGTCCTTCCGAAAATTAGGTTTCGGAGGCCTCGGTCCTTCCGAAAATTAGGTTTCGGAGGTCTCGGTCCGTCCGAAAATTAGGTTTCGGAGGCCTCGGTCCGTCCGAAAATTAGGTTTCGGAGGCCTCGGCCCTTCCGAAAATTAGGTTTCGGAGGGGTCCGTCCGAAGATTAGGTTTCGGAGGCCTCGGTCCTTTCGAAAATTAGGTTTAGGGTTTGCTTTTTTAGGATTCTAGGGTTTAGGGTTTAGCGTTTGATAGTTTAGATATTTAGGATCAAGGGTGTGGGATTTCAGAATTTAGGGTTTAGGGTTTGATAATTTAGGGTTCTACAGTACGGGTTTAGCGTTTTAGAATTTAGGGTTTAGGGTTTCTTTGGTTAAGGATTTTAAGGATCTCGGGTTTCGAGTTTTAGAATTTAGGGTTTAGAGTTTAAGGGTTTAGGGTTAAATGATTTTCGTGTTTAGGTCTAATTTAGGGTTTAAAAGGGCCCGGCCGGAAGTTCGTTTCGGCGGAGGGGGCCCCGGCCGGGCCCTTTTGTGGCGATTTTTTCGATTCATCCGACTTCTGTTCATCGATTTCTAACGAAATACGTACCGTTAGAGGTTTTCGAAATAAGTATTTTGATAGTTTCGTCGGTACAAAGTTTCTCGAATTATACGTTTCGATAGTTTTGTCGATACTAAGTTTTTCGAATTAGTAAATTTGGATAGTTCGTCATTACGAAGTTTAGGGCGTTGTTTAATTCGGAAGTTAGGGCGTCATATAGTAATCCCCATATTATACTATATTTCGTTACTGTTGATGCATATGTCATAGAAAATGTTGTACACTTGTACCCAAGGATAAAGCAAACCAAATGACCGCTACATTGAATATTAGTCCATATGAACATCTCATTGTTGTTTACTCGTGAATAGATTTATACCATGTACCCTTGACAAGTACTACTTTCTATTCGATCGGAAAATTTAACGGTCTATCAAGTTATAACTAACCCTTAATATGCACATAAATGTATTATTATTAAAAACATAAAGGTGACCTCTTATTTATTAATTATTGTCACTTATTCTCAAATCATGCACCCTCTTTCTTAGATCGACCATTATGTTGAGCATAATGTAATAGCACATTTAACACAATAGACACTAAATTTATATTTGTATACATCAAACCATACTCTAAGTTATGCTATTACTAGTACATTCATGGTTAAGGGCGATTAGGTCTGGCAGTTCGGTTTTGGTTATTCTGTGTAACCACATTCAAGTGTATAATTTCATTTCAAATTCGAAAGCGATAGGCAATTTTATTGTGAAAAGCCTAATTCAAAACGAAACTGAATTTGGACATTAAATTGAACATTTGAACTATTTATGATAGATTATTATTAATTTTATTTGTTAATGCATAATCTAAAGACTTGGTCCAAATTAAAATTACAATACCAAATCAAATGTATTATTATAAGGAAAGGCACAAGGGTAAGTAAAAGTGAATAATATGTTGGGACGAAACCCCCACTACAAATATCGAACCGAATCCCTAAACGACGCCCTAGTTTTCGAATTAAACGACGCCCTACATTCGAATATGACGTAAATGTCCATTTCGTAAAAATGAAAAAATTTTCGTTTCGATCCAAAAATTCATATGTATATCGTTTTAGTATGTTTTGTTTGTCGAAAACACTCTCTACGAACAACGATTCAAAATTCGAAAGGTACGAATTTCAATTTTGAATACGAAAAAAAAAAAAAAACCAAACGGACGGACGGGACGGATCCGTCCGGTCAGACCAACCGGACGGACCGCCGTTCCGTCTGGTCAGACCAACCAGACGGAGTAGTACTCCGTCCGTTAACTCTGACCAGATGGAACGGCGGTCCGTCTGGCTGGTCTGACCAGACGGATCCGTCCGGTCCGTCCGTTTGGTTATTTTTTTATTAAATTTTATAATTTATTAGGGTTTGTTGTTAATTGTATTAGGGTTTAGGGTTAAGGGTTTACATTTTAGGGTTTAGATTTTAGAGTTTACATTTTAGGGTTTATTGTTTAGGGTTTAGGGTTAAATTTTATAATTTTATAATTATTGTTTAGGGTTTAGGGTTTAGGGTTAAATTTTATAATTTTGGTAATTTTTATTTAGGGTTTAAATTTTATAATTTATTAACATTTTGTTTAGGGTTTAGGGTTAAATTTTATAATTTAAAAATTAGGGTTTAGGGTTAAATTTTATAATTTAAAAATTAGGGTTTAGGGTTTAGGGTTAAATTTTATAATTTTGGTAATTTTTGTTTAGGGTTTAAATTTTATAATTTATTAACATTTTGTTTAGGGTTTAGGGTTAAATTTTATAATTTAAAAATTTCAGTTCTTAAATTTTCGTATTGAACTTCGATTTTTCGTTCAATCTTCGAATTAGGTTTGTCAACTTTTTGTGTTTTAGGTTGAACGTGTTTAATTTAGATTGAATGTGTTTAATTAAGATTGAACTTGATCTCAATTTTAAGAACTTACGAAAGGCCAATTTAGTCATCATTCGTTTTAGAGCGTCGTCTAATTCGAAAACTAAGGCGTCGTTTAGGGATGCTCATATCTGAAAGGTGATGGGCAACTTTGGAACTTTTATTCGCCTCCCCATAAATTACTCTGTACATCTGATGCTTTTGCCTACTGTTCATAGGTTAGGGCTATACACTATGACTGAACAAATTGTCTGCTCTTACAATTCACATTTATGACAAAATACAGTCCGACAATGGATCATTAGGAAGGAAGAAACACTGGGTGGTCCACATAGTAAATTTTTATTTTTTTATATAGAAATTGATTGTATAACGAGAGTTGACTGTTGTGTACAAATGAAGTGTGTGTATATGGATTCACCAAGGCTACACTAACTCAAATTTGGCTATCATTCGCTTGAGCTAGTCGAAATATTAAATGCCCATGTCAACTGCATCCCTTAATTTACATTTCAACTGCAGTAGTAGTGTTTGTCGCTACAAATTGGTTGTGTATACTGCAAGGATGAGATGATGATCCGTCCCGTTTAAAACAGATACCCATTCTCGTTAGAAGTAACAAATCCATCTCATATCTCGTACTCGTATGACGGTATGAATAAACGGGTACCCACTACCTATACGGTATAAATAAAGAGTATCTAATCGAAATTGTTATTGGGTTTTATCGCAATCTTAACGTGATTCACATCACTAAAACAATGTTCTCCTGACCATTATTATCCCCACTTCATTCACACTCAGCAAAAAGAAAAACTAAAAAGAAACAACTCTTCCTCATAGTTTATGGGCCATAGCCCACAAAAAAGAAAGAAAGAAGGGCTCCTTCTGGCCCCTTCATAACTTATGGGCTACATAAGGCTAAAGCTACAATTCAGCCCGTCCTTATGGAATATATATAAACATATGGGCAGCAGCAGATCCTCTCCTTCAAACCCTAATTATCAGTGAAGTGCAGAAAGCAGAGCGGACATCAGAGAGATATCGGCGATCGATCATGGCTGTCGGGTTGAAAAACTTAGTAACCAAAAACAAAGGGTTCCTTTGCCTTGCTGGTACGTCATACAGATTAGGTTTCTATGTAAAACTTTTGATCTCTCTCTCTAAAGTTTCTTTCTTTTCTTCCCCTGACTGGATCCTCTAATTATTCTTTGTTTCAGGATCCTCTAATAGAAAATTTTTTGATATCAAGCGAGGATTCAGCTCGTCATCACCAGCAGGCGAAGGCGAAGGCGAAGGCGAAGGAGTAGTCTCCAATCCCCCGCTCATCTCTAAAAGTAATTACTAATAATATGATATCTCGATTTGATTTGATTTCCTTGATTCGACTAATTATTAATTCTTGAATAAAAATAATAGATGACTTAGGTGATCCTGAGAAGATCAAGCAGTATCTCGTTGCTGACTGTGGACTTGATATTGTTAAGCGTGTAAGGCTTGTTAATGTTAAACCCAAAGCCTCTGGTAACAAACACGCCAAGGAATGCGATCGGCTTCTTCAGTTTTATGCAGAGGTATATATATGTTTTTGGTTTTGCTTTAAATATCTTCTTTCTACTAAATTATGATTATGATTATTATTATTATTATTATAAATCCTAAATAAATAAATCAATCAATGTGGCTGTTAATTAACGAATTATGTTTACACATACATACGTGCAGACTGCGTGTCAGAACCGACGATTTATATGGATTCCCAACGGGTACCTCGAATTGGTTTGTGGAATTGCTATCAAGGAAACGTTCCTGGCCCGCATCCAGAGAGAGTGGTATTGTTTAATCGACCTTGTTTTTATTGAGGATTTGCCAAAAAAACTAGACAGAAAGTGGAACAAGTTTTGACTAGTCTTGTTTGAGCTGGTTGAAATGGTACGTAGTTGAACGTTTCTCTTGTTGAAAGTGGCTGTTATTGCTCTTGCTCAGCAACGTAACATCCCTCAGAATGTAATGTAATATCCATCTCACATTCTCACTAACTAGTATGGATGGATGGTTTTAATTTCGTTTCTTTTGTTTCTACGGTGATGTAATATTCTACTTGTTGCTGCTGTCTATCTATGGTTTCATGTTATCAACTCTCATACAAAACTAAGCTCTCTCTCTCGCAGTTTAAATGTCATTATGGTTTTGTGAGATTAGGCTTCACTAGCAACTTTTGTATGTTTGGATGGACAGATTTCAGGGAATATAACATTACCTAAGTTTATAACTCCATCGAACAGTTTCCGCTCCCAAGAATGTAGTCTATCCAAGGTTGAAGCATGACTACCAGAATTCATGCAGAAATTGTCAAAGAGATTACCGGCAAGAACCTCTGCGTAATCTTTAGAATTCAATCCAAGAAGATTTCTAGATGATGATTAACGAGATGACGTCTTCTTATGCCAAGTTAAGTACTGTACTTCAAAAGGCGAAGGCCAAAAATTCTATGGTTTCATGTTACGGACTCGAAAGTAGTGGAAACGAGAGTGTTGGTAGGGCTGTTCACGAACCAAGCCGGTTGTGAGCAGCTTGGTGTTCGGCTCGCAAAAAAGTTTGATCGAAGCTGGCTTCATCTTTAACGAGGTGGCTCGATAATAAACGAGCCAGGATTGAGCTTACCCTAGCTCGACTCGTGAGATCGATGAGTTTGGCTCGCAAGCTAGCTCATTTGAGGCTCAATTACCAATTCAAGAGTTGGCTCGTTAAGGCCTCTAAACGAGCTACCTATTATTTTGTCGAGCCGATACACGAAGCTGCAGTTTTCAGTAAACTCACATGAACTGACATTGTTCATCAGTTTCATGAACTGATACTCTATCATTTATCAATGTCAAGTACATCGGCAAAAAGCATATCCTTGGATGCCAGCTGCTCCAAGAACAAAATCTATTACTCGTGATCATCGCAGGCCGCGGTTTCAGTATTACACAGCAAGAGTATGCTGCAATCTAAACAAAGGCATCCCGACTCCCGAGCAGCAGAGGTTCACACGAGGTACAGCTCACCTGATTTTACAGATCAGGTTAATCTCGAGGAGAGGAATCTAGTACAACTTTTATCGATTTACATTTTTCAATCATATGGACCGAACTCAAGGGAGAATGATTTTTCTAGGCAATTGATGAGAGTCGAGACCTGCTCCGTCTCCATGGTGATGGTGGTCGTGATCGTGGAAGATAAGCGTCAAGATTCCTACCAAACATAGAACAGAGCCCACGAGAAGTTTGTCATACCGTTCCACCCAATGGAACTTGATCTGACTCGCGCCGTAGAAGGACAGTGCCACCAGTGAGGTCATTACGGTAATCGTGCTGTGAGATAACACCACACACGAGCAAAAAATCATGAATTGCTTCCACACATTCGAAATGCGTTAACCAAAATGCAAAGGAGATCACGGTTATCGTGCTGCTACATAACACCACATAATAATCCAGTGTCAGCTTCACTGGTTGTTAGTTAAAGCTTAAAACACAAACAGAGAATGAACGGCTTGCACACAATTGACATGCTTCAACTAAAATGGAAGGAAGTTTCTAATTCCAGCCCACGTATCAACCATGTGGACAAAGAAACATGATAATGGCATGAAAGCTCTACCTAAAGCCGAAAACTCGAACAAACTGTTCTCATACCTGATTAGCAGTACAATAATGGCAAGCACCATCATAGAAGACGAGTTTCCAACAGCAAGGAACACTGGAAGCGTAGTAGCGCAAGGAGATAACGCAGGAACGAGAACAAGCCCTGCAACAGCCATCTTCTCCATTGGTTGGTTATGGGAATGACTGTGTCCACCTTTGCCAGTGAGATACAGTATCACATAACCGCCACCAAGAACCACGAGAAGAAGCGAAGCTAGCTTGTGGACTGTTTCTTCACCGGCAATGGTGTTTGCCATTGTGATTGCTGTTATGCCGAGGAGTGAAGTTGACACGACGTGCAGAACAGCTCCGAAGGCAGCTACAAAGAAGTCAGGGAAAAAGTAAGGGAAAATAGCAGGAAATTTCTGGAAGTGAGAAGCTTAAACATCTAATGAACACTAATAACAAACAAGTTTTAATAGCTCAGTTTCACTTTCTGTATCAATGTCAGCTAATATTCACAAAGTAATGAAATGATATTAGCTTCTGGTGCTTGAAAACATGAATTTGCTACAAAATTAATATGTTCATCATAAAGCATGGAGCAAGCGATTCACTAAAACCAATCTATAGCTTCAATTCATGGCAAATCAACTACAGATCTATAGGCATTGAATCTCAATTTTATCCAATTTATTGATTTGCGAAGTTGCCGCCCAAAAACGGATCCGATTCAGGATTAAACGGAAAGATCACTGAAACAGACGGCCAACAACATCATTGAAGATACGGAAATGAGACGGATCTGAACCATGTTGCAAAAGAGAGTGAGAGAGAGAGGACGTACTGACGAAGAGAGTTCTCGAGAGAGTCCATTTCTGAGCGCGGCCGACAATGGAGAAAGGCAGCCAGTGAGTGGGGATGAAGGAATGGAGAAGCGAAACGGTGGCGATTCCTCCGATCGTGGATAGATCTTCGGCTGTGAAGCTATCCATCTGCGATACAAACCGAATGAAATTCTTTGTTCAAGTCCTCACACAGTGAAATCTTTCCTTTCTCCAGATGGAAACCCGAACCAGAGGAAGAACTAGAAACCGATAGTAATGATCTCTTCTCCCCAGTAGAATGCTAGGTTACCATTCAGGAACCTTGATTGCGTAAACAGGGTTGCGAGATCTTCAATCGGAATGAGGAGAGTTGCTGAGTTTGCAGGGAAGCTGTTTGCTTAAAAGCTAATTTTAAGTGTGCTATTTTCTTTCGTTTGTTCGTCACGTTTCCTTCTCCCAGAGAGAAAAGAGATGGGAAATATAATTATTATAAAAATAAAGGTTTGATCTAATTGATTCGAAGAATATCCAGTCAATATTTAATTAATTTAAAATTGGTACATTCAGTTAATATTTTTTAAAAAAATACGTGGTATCCGTTTCGTTTTATTATGCTTAGTTTCGTTTAATTTTCAATAAAGTAATGTTTATTTGCTTATTAGGTAGAAACGAAAAAAATTAAAGACAGGTGGTTTCTTTTGTGCGTGATGTTTCGCTTTCATATTTTAATTTCTTTTTGCTTTTTTGTAAAGGGAGAAAGGTCTAGATAGTTAAATCATGGATTAAATGTGGAATTGGGAGTAAAATTAAATTGTAAGATTCTACGATTATTTAATAATAAAAAATATTTAAAAAGATTAAAATGTCACGAAGTTGGGCATATGTCGAAAAATAACACGATGCTTTTGAATTAAAACAAGAAGAGACATTACAAGGGGCATTGGCGAAAAAAAAGAGAAGAAGAAAATTCCACGTCAGCGGTCAACGCCTAACGTGGAGACACTGATCCAAAATCGGTTAATAGCATCCAACGGAAACTAACGACATGGAATTTTTGGCGAAAAAGTCGATATTTCGTGACAAAAAATCTAATTCGGAAACATCGTGTTATTTTTCGACGCCTAAATTTTGTGACATTTTAAAAAATTTTGCCAAAAATTTACAGAAACATATATACATAAAGTAGCTAAATATTAATTAAGTTTATCATCCAAATTCCAATTATATAAAACTTATGTTTTCATCAATACACTATTCTCCATAAATTAACTATCATAATAAGTCTATCATTTCAAATATAAATATGCAATAATCAAATTTTATCTCTTGTCAATACAAAACCAGATTTTTAGTCCGGATCAAACTGAAAAAAATTGACCCGCCGATAAGCTGACCAACCGGTGAAATTAAAAAATTGGACCGATTTTACCGAGTTTAAACCCAATTTTACCTTAAATCTAAATTATTAGGTATTAATAAAGTTAAAAGTCGTAAAATTTTATGATTTGACAAATTTTAATTTGCCGATTCCCCTACTTTATTGTTTATTCTCAGTTTCAAACTGCGAATGTGACGGGTTAACGGTTAAGTCTCCTGGCTGTCAAATTGCAATTAGAGAGCGGTTAGTTTGTGAGTGAAGCGTCTGAGATTAATGCACTGGAATTTCAATTTCAGGGCGGAAATGATGCTTAAGAAGAAGGCACGGGATAGGAAACAAAATGGCACCATTGGATTTGGTTACATTAAAATAAACGGACAGATCTTCAGTCTGCCCGTGGTAGACGATTTGGGCTTCCGCACCCAGTTCAAACTGCCTTTTTAACATATTATTCACTCACACATAAAACCCTAAATCGCGAGAAGGGTTTAAGGCAAGTGAACGGAAAGGAACCACCGAGTAGGCCGAGCAACGGCTGACTCGACGAGCTGCGCTCCTCTGCAACCACTGTAAATTAAAGGTGGATACGCCGTTTTTTTAGCTCGTAGGCTAGCAGCTTCCTTCTTTCGAAGAAATCCCAAAAAACTGTTTCTAGCATTGGTGCTGCACCTCTCTCTCAGTTCAGCTAAGCTCTCTGATTACTATTCTTAACATGGACGTCGAATACCCAGGTTTTGTTTTCAGTTATTAGTCTTAACCTTATCGTCCTTAGTGGGTTTTCCTCAATTTGCTGAATTTCTTTTTTTTTTTTTGCGTTTGTGTTCTTTTGGCAGTTAAGGATCTGGAAGATGAGACGATGGAGGAAGATGATGATCAAGAGATTGGAAAAATGGCCGGTAAAGGGCACAAAGATGAGCTAGAAAGACTCAAGACAAAGGTTAGGGCCGCCTTTTGTTCATCTTTGTTTCAAGTTGATGAAGCTGCGTTACTGTATGTTTCGAATCAGCCAATATTAATAACATGGATAAATTGGATTTGGAGTTGTGATTGCCGAAAATTAAGCTTACGCTTTCTCACTCAGAGGATTAGAAGTCCAGTAATTTTGAACCCCCCTTGATCTGTTGCATGTTTGACTACCAGAGAAAAGGTCTAGATAACTAAGAAAAAACTCTCCACGCTCTTTGTGAACTAATACTTGATATATAAACCATTAGAACCTGCATTTACTTGTAATTTTGGTAAGAGTTGAGGAAATGGTTGCCTATCTAGCATACTGTAATGATGGAGCGACATCTTAGCAGTTGCTCTAAGGACCATATGACAACTCTGTATTATTCTGGGAGTTGGGAGGGATTAGGTGGCTGGTATCACTAGGACTCCAGGCTATGAAATCATTGTTAATTTGAGGTAGGATGCTGAATACTGCTTCGTGCTCTTTTTCTTTATGTACTACTGTCAGATGTAGTGTTTCATCCCACAGTATGAGTTGGTGTGCCGTAGAGTTATCATTGATTTCTTATTACTGTACAGGATCCTGAGTTTTATAAGTTCTTGCAAGAGCAAGATAAGGAGCTTCTTGCATTTGAGGAGGATGATGAAGAGGATGAGGTAAATTTAAGTACCGCGATGCTAAAAGTTCTGCTTGAGTATTAGTATCGTGGCTATTCACACTCTTTGAGTTTTTAGCAGGAGGATAATGATGCTGATGCCGATGCGGATGATGATGCTGATGAGGATGAGCCAGTGAGCGATCATGTCCAATTTGAGAAGGAGGATAAATCATCTAAATATGTTGTTACCACTTCAATGGTTGAGTCCTGGATCAATGCAGCGGTAGAAGAAGGAAAAATAGGTGCACTTCGCTCTCTTCTGAAAGCTTTCAGAATTGCTTGCCACTATGGCGATGATAGCGGGGATGACTCTGCAACAAAATTAAGTACCATGTCCAGTAGTGTGTTCAATAAAATAATGGTGTTTGTCCTGAGTGAAATGGATGGAATCCTTCGCAAGATGTTGGGCTTGCCTTCTTATGGTGGCAAGAAAGAGACGATGATTGATGTAATGGCCACTAGGAAGTGGAAGAACTACAGCCACCTGGTGAAGTCATATCTGGGAAATGCTCTTCATGTTTTAAATCAAATGACTGATGCACAGATGATCTCTTTCACATTACGTCGCCTCAAGTATTCGTCTCTACTATTGGCTGCTTTTCCAAGTCTCTTGCGCAAGTATGTCAAGGTATGAGACATTTTAAACTAAATTTATACAGTACAATATTTTCCTGTATACTTTTTCTTGGTATTGTTACCATGGTTACATCTTGTTAAAATGATAATATTTCATGTAGCTTTTGACAAACCTTCATCTCTATCCTATCTAACATTGTATTATTCATCTTTCGCCTATATATGCTTGGACAATCACTGTGTTTATTGTCACTTTAAGAAGTCTATCATATTAATTATCATCTCTCCTTTGCTCGCAATCTAAGTGAGAAATGCAAGTATGCAACTGATTTATTCTCTTTTATCCAGGTTGCCCTTCACTTTTGGGGTACAGGAGGAGGCGCCCTCCCTGTTATATCTACTCTCTTCCTGAGGGACTTATGCATACGACTTGGGTCAGAATGTGCAGATGATTGCTTCAAAGGCATGTATAAGGCATATGTTCTGAACTGTCAGTTCATAAATGCTGTAAAGATGCAGCATATCCAATTTCTTGGGAATTGTGTGATAGAAATTTTCCGGGTGGACCTTCCTACTGCCTATCAACAAGCTTTTGTTTACATTCGACAGTTGGCAACGATTCTAAGGGATGCAATCACTGTGAAAACTAAGGTACTTCATTTTTTTTCTCTTATTATCATGCAGCCAAGTCTGAGAAATTAATTGTGTTTATACTAATTACCTTGCAAAGTAGAACACTAGAACCTGATCCTTATGGTCAATGTGATATTTCTTACACAGAGGGTGCTAACATATTTCTTTTCTTGTTTATCAAGGAATCATTCCGCAGGGTTTACGAATGGAAATATATGAATTGCCTTGAACTTTGGACTGGTGCGGTCTGTGCCTACAGTTCTGAAGCTGATTTCAGGCCTTTAGCCTATCCATTGACTCAAATTATTTCGGGCGTGGCTTCTCTGGTTCCAACTGCTAGATACTTTCCTCTTAGATTAAGATGTGTCAGAATGCTCAATCGTATCGCTGCATCCACTGGAACATTTATACCTGTTTCCACTCTCCTCTTGGACATGTTAGAAATGAAAAAACTAAACAGGCCACCCACTGGAGGTGTTGGCAAAGCTGTTGATTTGCATACCATGTTGAAGGTATGTTATGTCTTCTGTATTTTTTTTTTCCTTCACTAGTTTTTGTTTTTATCGGAATGGAAGAACTGACTTGTGATTGTTTCGGAACTCCGATCACTTCTGTACTAGGTGAACAAGCCTACATTGAAAACACGTGCATTTCAAGAAGCCTGTGTATATTCCGTGGTCGAAGAACTCGCTGAACATTTAGCTCAATGGAGTTACTCAATGGCTTTCTTTGAACTGTCTTTTATTCCAGCTGTGCGATTGCTAACCTTCTGCAAAGTTACCAAAGTTGATAGATTCAGAAAAGAAATGAGACAGCTTACACGTCAGGTATTGTATTATCCTACACCTTTGTTGTAATCCATTGTGGGCTAATGCTTTCTAGAGTCCCCGTACCACGTAATCAAGGTATTCACAGCTTGCTTAGAGCCTGTATTAATCCGTTGGCTTATTTATGCTGCAGATTGAGGCCAACTCTAAGTTTACAAATGCAAAGCGTACGTCAATGACTTCCTTACCCAATGATCCTGCAGCGGCGTCTGAGATTGAGGTGTGCATTACTCTGCTTTCAAATTTCATTTCCTAAACATTGAGCAGCAGAGTTGCTTATATGATGTATTCTTTTGATCGCACGATATTTTAAGATTTTAAGTAACTAATTAAGCTGTAATCTTGAAACAGAATGAGAGCAAGATGGGGCCTAGTCCTTTGTCAAAGCATGTTGTCACATTGCGCGAAAGAGCAAAGCAAAGAAGTAGCTCATTGACGGAATCCAGGTTTGAATTTAACAGGCTCTAGTTTTGCCACTTTCGAGATTGTAATCCTTTTGGGCAGCCTTACTCAAACCCTTGTAAATTTTCAGTGTCGTAGTTGGGGAAAATTCTTCCATATTTCGCAAAAAGACATCAGAAGAAGATGATGATGATGACTACGAAGATGAAGATGATAATGGAAACGAGGAAGCCGCAGATGTGTTCAACTCCTCTTGGTTACCCACCGGCGTACCCAAGTATGTTATCTGAATAGTAGACCGAATTAAATACATGGACGGACTCGCATCTAAGATTGATTGCAGCCTAACTTGCCTTATTACTTGCAGGGGTAACCCTTCCGAGAAGAAGGAGAAGAAGAAGAAGCGAAAGAAAGGTCAACAAGAAGGTCCAGAAGATGACATCGTTGAGGATCTGGTATTGAGTTCTGACGAGGATGAACCTCTGACTCACATTTCTGACGATGAAGATGAGAAAGTGAAAGGCAGTCCTCGAAAGAAGAAGCGGAAACTATCAAAGAAGGAATCTCGTTCAAAGAAACCATGGAGGAAGCAGAGGAAAAGTTAAGTTATTGAGACATGGAGGCTGTTAGAAGGTAACCGGTTAGACTAAGATCTTTGTAGCTCTAATACAGTTCAAATTTTGGAGAAGATCATCCTGCCATTGCGAGTTTGGCAACTGTTTTGCTGGTTCCCTGCAGTTTTGGAGTATACATTATGTATTAGCCTGTTCGTTTGAATGTATGCATATTGTGAGCTTATACATCGTAAGATGAACACAGACGCATGAATTAGCGAAATGCTCTTCTAACTTGATCAAATGTCAGGGAATCCTTGTTTCTAGAGTTGCAGTCTCAACGACGACAAGTTTTGATGTTCTTCTGGTCTCATACTACTCGAACTTTGATATTCTTCTGTTTCCGGTATGATTTCTAACTCTTGCAGCTGCATTGACTTCGCCATGGCTTCCGTTCTTGTTGCACCATGGCCACCACCATTAGAGCTGACAGGATTAGGAGGCGGTGTCAAATTGCCACCTTCTCCTTCCAGCATTTGCACAACAAGTTTCATTGGAGGTCGATCAACTGGATTCCATTGAATGCACCATAGCCCGACTACTGCTAGCATCTTAATGATCTTGCCATCTTCTACATCCTTTTCTTCTTCTGCAACAACATCAACCCTTACATCTTCTCGAGATTCGTCGAAAAGGTTATAAATCCACTCTGGGAAGTATATCTCACGATCACCGTCTGCTGCAGTGAAATCAACATTTTTCCTCCCTCCAACCATTTCCAGCAACAGCATTCCGAAGCTGTATACATCAGCCTTGTAAGACACGTTTCCAAAGTTCCTCGAAAACACTTCCGGAGCAATGTAGCCGATCGTCCCTCTTGCTGTTGTCATGGATATGGCACTCTGGTCCTTTGCACACAGCTTAGCCAGGCCGAAATCGGAGATCTTCGGGCTGAAGTCCTGGTCGAGGAGGACGTTGTGGGGCTTGATGTCGAAATGCAGGATCCGCTGCTCACACCCTTGGTGAAGGTACTCTATCCCTTTCGCTATTCCAAGAGCAATGTCATGAAATTTGTTCCACCCTAGCTGCAAACTGTGATGCCTCTGCTGGTCTTTTCCTTCTATGTATTTCTGTAAGGTATCGTTTGGCAAGAACTCGTAAACCAAAGCTCGTCGAAACCCGTCTGCACAGAACCCTATCAATCTGACCACATTGACGTGGTGGATTCTGGCCATTGTTGAAACTTCGTTAACAAAGTCCTCTCCGTCTCCTATGGTGCTGCTGTCGAGAATTTTGACCGCTACTTCGATTTCGGTCGACAGCTTGCCTTTGAACACTGTTCCATAAGCTCCTCGTCCCAGTTCAGCATCAAACTGGTTCGTTATTCTCTTGATATCTGCATAGGAGAATCGTGTAGGCTTGAGTGCCTTGTAATCGTCTAAGAACTTCTCGATCTTAAGCCGGTATTCCTTTTCCTTTCTGTCGAACCTGTATGCACGGTAGAGTGCATACATTGATGCCACAATGAGAAGTGAACCCAGAACCACTCCTGCTATCAGTGCTTTCTTCAAAGGAGAAACTGCAGAACAAATGAAGAAGTAAAAAACAATGGAAAGTTTAATCATGAGAAACATGCTGCTGATATTGCCAAAATATATCTGAGATCAACAATCTCAAAGAACCGGTTTTGTAGGTCCCGGTTCGAACGTGATCCAATCAAATGCGTAACTTGAATTGATCAAAGGTCAAAGGCCTAGCCTATAACTTTCTCAAACCACATATCTCAAAAACCTGCAATCCAAATGAACTATGATCTTCGGATAACTCTTAATAAAAAAAAGAACTATGATTTGATTGACTCGTAAACCGATCAATCATGCCTGAAGGATCCACAACCAAATTGACTCGTGAGTCGTGATACGTAACCCGATTAACCCAACTAGGGATCTTCATGAGCTGAGTGGAATTGGATGTTTACAATGCTCAAGTTTGGCTCACTGCTTTTTAGGCGAGCTCGAGCTAGCAAATTTATGCTCGGGTCGAACTCGAGTTTGGCTCGTTAACTATTTTTGACGATCCAAACTTGAATTTCACTCATTAAAACCGCTTGATGACTCTAATTTCAGCTCAATTTGAAGTTTGTACACTAGAAAAACATGAACAGAGTTCAGCTAAAAATCAAGTTATCCTAAAATTACAAATTTCTACTCTTCTCATTTAAAACAGTTAAAACCTAAACAATGGACCACTGGCATTTTCATTAGCACCATCACAATTGGCATATATGATTCATTGTATATGGCATTGACGCAAACACACTTGTTGCATTGGCTCTCCAGCTCGAGCTCGCGAGCCTATCGAGAAGAACATACTCTGGTTCAAGCAAAAACTCGTTTAAAAAAGAATCGAGTCACAAATAAATGAGCTTTTTTCGAGCCAAACACCAAACTCCTTGCGAGCAGCTTGGCTCGTCAATAGCCCTAAACCGAGCTCGTGACCTGTATAAACTCCCTAAAGTAACAATCTTTGTAAACAGAAGAAAATTGTAATGGAAAAGAATTACCCTTTGTCTCATCAGTAACACCACCAGAACATTCAGCTTGGGGTTCATCAGGACTGCCATTTTTCAGCACACAACATTGGCCCCTTTTCCTGTAACATCTACCGCAATCCGGTTCAGACCACTTCAACTGAAGGCTGTGATCAGCCTGATACGGTGCTCCCAATCCAGGGATGTCAAACATCTTGGTACAAGACACCAAGTTGACATCATTCAGTGGATTCACAGAAAAATACACATAAACATTACTTCCAAGGCAAGGCACCGACGTCATCGTTTGACTGATATGCTTCAGCTTCGGACAGTCAAAGAAACTGTAAGTCTGAAACCTCCCCGCCATCTTGAATCGCGATGAGGATGAATCTTTCGGCAGATCCCTGAGCTGCCTGGGGAGGCAATCGTCTGGGCTCTTAACGTAGACCAGCTGAGATTCGTAGTCAATCTTGAGGAGCGTGAAATTGACCGAATTTGAGAGATGGAGAATTGTTTGGTTGCTTGGGTTGCAAGAAAGCTCGAACCCTGGGAATCCATCGTATCCAGATGGCTTCCCTTTGATGGTGAAAGGGAACTTGATGTCGTCTGCTGTGTTGTTAGTTCCTGTACCACAGCTTGGTGATCTGCTGCAAGAAAGGTTGAGGCTTTCTGCCGACTCTGCAAGTAGGACAATCAAGCAGCACAGAATAGTTGTTAAAGGGGAATTCATCATCGATTCATTTCGTTTGGGATGATGATGATGATTTTGTTCTGTTCATGTAAATAAAAGGGTTGGTGGAACAATGAACATCTTAATCATTGAAAAGACCCTTTCTGGGAAGAGAGGAAAAGTCAACCTTTGCTGCAAGTGGGGCTTCTTCTTCAAAAGATGATAAATTATGTGAGGACCAGATCTTTCTGGGTGTAGTGCCTGACACGTAATTCACAATTTATTCAACCCTCCACTGACTTTGACATCTAAGTAGTCACTATCTGCAGTTAGTCGCATATGAAAGAAAAATAGTGAGTCCACAATCTGCAATTTGTACCAACTTTCCTCTACACTATAAAATAGCATTTTCACCCCTCTACTTTGCCAAGTTAACAAATGTTCCTCTACATTATAAAATGTTTCGTATTGTATTCGACTTAAAATCGAGGTTTTCTTTGTTAGCTACAAGATGGTTGCTAACTCATTATTTGAACCTATCTTATTGAAAATAATTAATGAAAATATTTGTTTGGTCCTTATTATTTCCCTTATATAGTGAAATTGAATATCCTTCGTCCTTTTAAAATATTTTATCCTAAAATAAGTTAAATAACGATTAAGCAGTCATATATAACCTCTAAGTGAAATGAATATGACATGTTAATTGGGCATTTTTTAAAATTGGATATCGATTAATCAACGGTGTTTAGGTACAAGCTACTCTTACTTTATGACATCTCCTCCACAAAAGAAAATCAATTTGTCAATAAATTTTTCACGATCTCTAGTTGTACGCACCAACCAATTAACCGTTTTGTTGTAGTTTCATCTGATAAAATGTACGGTGATGTTCCGATTTCAGCGGATGAAAAAAGAATTGAGTCCAAATATTCATAACAGTGATATGACCATTTATCAAAGGAAACCTTTAATGCACTCAACCAGTTCGAGGGGGTTGGCAAAAACCAAGAAGGGAAGGTCGAGGTGGTAGCAAGGGAAAGAGAATTTTATACTTTAACGTTAGCGAAAAAAATTAACGGTGGGAATTGTCTATAGTACGATGGGTATAAATCAAACATTTCGCAGTCAGTTACCAGTTTGTTAACTTGACAAAATAAAAGGGGCAAACGCAAAACTACTATTTTCCCTATTAAATTCTTTTTGCACTTTGCACATTCTTAAATGAATGAATGCCCAATAAATATCAGTCCTTTTCCAATATGCCAACTCAGACGAAATCCAGGCTGTCCATCTCTCCCCACTCTCTGTTCAATCACGATAGCCACAGTTTGACTATTGAAAAAAGATGAACATATCAACTAAAAATTGGTTTCCTATGATCACACTACAAACCATGATATCAGGCAGTGGAAAATTTGGTTTGATGATCCAGTTGGAACATTGAACAGAGGCAGAAAAAAGTTTCTGGGTTTTTGCCCAGATATGAAGAAACTCCATTTATCCATCTCCTTACCATTATTTCTTCCTCTGCTCCTAATCCAGAGCTGCCAAGCTGCAGATGGGGACTGTGAACCTTCCTCCTGCGGGAGCATCCCAATCATCAAGAACCCATTTCGACTCACAACTGATCCGACCAACTGCGGGAACCAAGGATACAACTTGTCATGCGAGAGCAATACAACAGTGCTGTACATAAGCTCTGCAAGATACTACGTTCAGGCAATCAACTACGAAAACCTGACGATCAGGTTGGTGGATGAAGGTGTAGCAGCAAAGGGCAACTGCTCCTCGCTCCCTCGCAACCCTTTGTCCGAAAACAGCTTCTACTTCTTGGATTCTTACATGGCCACAAGGGACAGGAAGGGGTTCCTGGCCATGTCAGCTAAAGAGGAGCACTTGAATGAGGTGTTGACTCTGGTAAGCTGTGAGAATCCTGTCAGCTCTGCAATGTTTATGGAGACAGCTCCTTGCATCGACAGAGCAGGAAATTCTCCGCGGTATGCAGTTATCGGTGGTGGTGTGAATGCATCAAGTTTGGAAAAGATGTGCAGAGTTGATATGATGACTATGCTACCAAAGAAGAAGAAGGGTTATGATAAGATGCCCTTTCAAGAGATTCACAGGCAGCTCGAGTATGGGTTTGAGCTTTCATGGCACCTGTACGAATGCGGTCTGAAAAACTGCTTGGGGGTTAATAGTTGCTACCTCGACAGATACAACAATGTCCTCTGCAATGGTAACATTCCTCATATTTTCATGATCACCGTCAGTTTTTTACAGTTCTTTGATTCAGTTAATAATGGTTTACCTCTGATACTCGTGTCTCGCCTGTGCTTTTTCTTCAATGTAAAGGAACGTGGGACACCATCGTACTCATCATAGGTAAGACATCTCTGCCTTCCTGTTTTCTTAAGCATGGAAAAGAGACATAAAATGCTAAATTTGAAACTGCATTGATAGCATCTATAGTGATCACGATAAAAGAAACGAAATTTCAAACTTTAGGTTAGGTTTGACATCTGGAATCATGATTTCCAGGAAAGTTGAATTGAAATTAGTAGAAAGAAGTTGATTGAGGTTGAGAGGGCTTGTGCAAAGAAAGTTGAATTAAGGGATATAAAAGATTCCCTTCTACTTTAGTAGCTTGGGAGACACAATTCCACTTTGAATCTCTTATATCAATCTATTGAACTTTCCTCCCACAACCAACTCAACTTTCTACAACTAATCTCAATACAACTTTCCTAAAAAACATGATTCTAAATGCCAAACCAAGCCTTAGTTTATTGACCTCAGTTGTTATTTTACCTACTCAGTACTTCCTGATATAGTAACTTCTGTGATTCTTCTTTTTCTGCAGCAACCCTTGGAAGACTGTTACTTACCCTGGGTAAACTTTTCTAAACCTTTTTCATCAGTGACGATAAATTTCTCTTCAGCTACAAAGTAATGATACAAAATCATACCTCTACAGTGGTGATAGCTCACTTGTTAATTCCTCCTCTGGGAACCCCACTGGTGTGTGTGTTTCTGATATATAAATGGCGAAGGAGACATCGATCAGCATACGACAAGATCGAGGAGTTCCTTCAGAACCACAACCTCATGCCGGTCAGGTACTCTTACTCAGAGATCAAGAAGGTCACTCGAGGCTTCAAGGACAAGCTGGGTGAAGGCGGCTTTGGTTCCGTCTACAAAGGGAAGCTCCGTAGCGGTGGATTTGCAGCTGTCAAGATGCTTGGGAAGTCCGCATCTGAAAAAGGAGGAGGTCAAGACTTTATGAGTGAAGTTGCTACCATTGGCAGGATTCACCATGCTAATGTAGTGAGACTAATCGGCTTCTGCTCCGAAGGGACTAAGCGTGCTCTTGTCTACGAGTTCATGCCCAATGGTTCTCTTGACAAGTACATATTCCACAAGCAAGGTTATATCTCTTTGAGCTTGGAACAACTGTACCAGATTTCTGTCGGAGTGGCTCGAGCGATTGAATATCTGCACAGCGGCTGTGCAATGCAGATTCTGCATTTCGACATCAAACCCCACAACATTCTCCTCGATGAGAAGTTCAACCCGAAGGTGTCTGATTTTGGGTTGGCTAAACTTTATCAGGCTGGTGATAGAGTTGCAACTTTGACTGCTGTAAGAGGAACCATAGGATACATGGCACCTGAACTTTTCTACAAGAATATTGGAAGTGTGTCTTACAAAGCTGATGTGTATAGCTTTGGAATGCTGCTTTTGGAAATGACGGGTAAGAGGAATAATATGAATGCAGTGACGGATCATTCGAGCCAAGTTTACTTCCCATTCTGGGTTCATGACCAGGTGTCCACACCTGGAACTCCTATGGTGGTAGGAGATGCTACTGAAGAGGAAAATACCTTTTCGAAGAAGATGGTTATAGTAGGATTGTGGTGTATCCAGACAAATCCCGGGAACCGTCCTCCGATGAATAAAGTGGTGGAGATGCTTGAAGGAGAGTTGGAAAGCTTGCAATTGCCTCCTAGACCAGTTCTGTATGCTGGAGAAAATTTGACAAAGAATGAAGAAGGATTGTCATCATACGTATCATCATATGTGTCCTCTGACTATTCAGAATCAATGAGTCAAGAGTGATGGACACTAACAATGCAGTTCTTAGCAAAGGGAGAATAAGGTAACATAATGACATTAATTATGTACTTAATTTCTTCAAACGTGGTGCATGAGCAATGAAGAGAGTATCAGACTAAACACTTTAATGGACTGTTTCAACAGCATCTTTGCCCAGGTTCTAACGGCTTCTCGAATCCTAAATGGTCTAACATTTTCCTTTCTCAATAGCAAGTGGCAGAAAAGTAGGAGCTCTAGACGACTGCTGATTGGTGCAGCCTTCATCTTTCCGAAATGCTTCAAGTTCATATTCTCGGCGTGACCTGATAAGTCAGAGGACAGAAGTAATTAGGAGATGCTCAAACAGTCTTCAGTTTCTCTTGGAAGCCTCACCAGACAGTACCGTTTTCTGAAGGTTGTTGAAGGTTGGCCAGAATGCAAGAAGGGGACGGAACAACATAGATTGCATCCTACTGTATCCTCAGCAGGATCTGCATTTGGCTGCATGGGTAGTTTCAGCAGTCCCATTAGAACTTCTTAACATATGGTTAGAGTAGAAACTTCAAATTGGTATTAAATAAGAAAAATGCCATTGCCGTTATGAAACGGTGATACGTGTGGAGACTGAACATATAAAAATTGATAATATTACAGATGAAAAGCTTATTGAGTAAACAGATATGTACTAGGAAATACCCACAATTTGGACCTCTGATTTATCTGCTTTTGTTATCTCTGGGTTCCAGCGCCTCTCATGCACAAGAAGTACTGCACATTTGCATGTGAAGAACAAGAGCATTGCTCCGAGGCTGGACACGATGATAAATTCAAGGATGACGGCTATTCCTATGCCTATAAGCATGGTGATTGAACAGTTAAAATGAAACAAGTTTCAAATGGGTTCTCTTTGGAGCAAAATTTGATGAAAGGACACTGTTAACTCACTTTGAGATGCCAATAAGCCCATTGTTTTTCCCTGGACCAGACTGATAGTTGCCTTGGCAAACATTGGTACCGAAATCTTTTCAACACAGTCTGATGAACAGCCATAATGTCCCATATCATTTAGTTTCACCGTCAAGACAGCAACTTGCTCTCCACCCTGCAGTTAGAAATGTAGCAAACAGACTGAAAACTGATACTAACATGTGTTTCTAGTTCAAAGGTAGCAAACAGACTGAATTTTTTTTTTCTTTCCATTAATAATCTTTCCCTCTATTACTGGATCAGCAAAGGGGAGAAGCTCACTGACCTTATATGCCAACTGTTGTAGAACGCTATTGCAATCATTCACTGTTCCTCGGAATCGGACTCCACTAGCTCTGACAACAAAGTGCTTTGAGATAGTAACATATGTCTGAAGAGGTTGCCACATATGACTACTCTGCAGCTTCAGTTCAGTTGTGAGGCTAAGCTCAGCTGGTAGAACAGTTTCCAGAAATCCGATATCAACTTCTATGGAAAATGCAAATATAAACTGCGACTCGCCGCCTGAAACATGATGCCAAGACACACAAATTACTTATTTGTTCATTTTAAAGTAGAAACCGGCGAAAACAAGAATCCGATTTTATTCATTTTCCAGAAAATTAGCTCACAAATGGACAAGGGGGTAGGAAACATACAATCGGGGCTTTACCAACTATCAAGTGAAATAAAATACATAAATCAACAGATGACACTACAGAGCACCTTAACTCTCCAGAAACGGGAATAACCTTTGGTGGTCAAAGCAAGTTTGTATTTGCATTACCAGGATAGTTGGCAAGGTCTGGATCTCCAACAGAGAACTCAAAGTCGTCTCTGTTTTTATCAAAGATGAGGGACTCGTCTCCATGCTTCTTTAAAATAATGTATTTAGGGACATTAATGAAAGGAGGATCATTCATAGGTTCTACGATGACTGGAACGTTCAACTTTGTTTTCCCAATTAAGTTGCTAGCTGAAACAAGAAGAGTGTCGTTGCCACTGAAATTCTCATCTCTGATTACAAACAGGAGAAAACAAGTCAGTAATGGCATCCTCCATAAAAAAAGGTCTTAAAATTTTATATTCATAAAATTTCTACACTTGGTCTACTAGTCCTTACCCAATATACTGAACTGATTGAAGTGCTAAATTGATCACATCAACACAGCCCTTCAACATCAAACTATTTGCTCCACCTTCCTCCCTTTTCTCCACAGAAAGTTTTCCAGATATGGGCTGGAAAAACTGCATTAACATAGGGGACAAAAGCACAGAACCAGACCATGTACCAAGAGTGACAGTAATATCCTCAGCTGATTCTGAATATCTTACCTTAAACCCAGAGAAACCCCTGGAATAACAACAGTGGAAAAAACAAATAAAACGAGGTAGTAAATTGGCAGACATGAACTTAGCTGAATATGACATGAAGGAGTTGACCAAAACAAAATCCTTACCCGAACTGGGGACTTATCTGGTCTTCAGTTGCATGCACTTCGCTAGGAAATGAAATAAACTGAGGTGGGATGCTGAGAACTGAAACGTTCACTGCTGCAGTAGCAAGGTTTCCATTTACATCGGACATGGTGTAGGTAAAAGAATCATCTCCATAATAGTCTTTGAAGGGAGTGTATCTAAAGACATGCCCATTGAGTAGAAGTGAACCACGACCTGGCTGACAAAGTCGAATGCTTTACTCAAGCCTTTGCATAATCAAAATTTCCAAATAAATTCCTACGAACCCAAGAGCAAAATCAATTTGACAACGAGAGTTCACACAATAGTATCTGCTAATTAGACCAAAATTCTGTTCACGTAAGGTTTTCATGCATAAATTTCAGTGGCTGAAAATATTGTTTAATGTGTAGGTTGATACTTGTTTGACAGCAGGAACCATTGACTTTTTTCGTCAGCCAACAAAAGGTGGAAGTGTAAACGTTCTGCAGATTAATGATGACTTCAAAGGAGATTATGATGAAGCAGAGCACTATGGAACTTTCTTTCTCACCTTTGAGAATTGAGTTATACTTGCATTATTTCCCGCAAAGTAGTCATTTCCTAATACATCAAAAGCCACTGACTCGTCCTCGGAGACCGAAACATAGTCATCGCAAGCTCTTGGAAAAAATTCACCTGAAATAGAGAAACCAAATGGATTTTGGCCAGAAAACAAGAACACAACTATAATCTGTAGATTCAATAACTAAACCACCCAAGTAAACAGAAGTCCGGTGCAATCAAATTATGCATTAAACTGAAATCACACACTTAATATGGGAAAAATGGTTTCAGAAAGCGTGAGTAATATGAAATATCCAGGGACTTTCTTTCTACTCCAGAAAGAGGAGTACACTAACATCTTTCGCTACCAGCATCATAAAATGTCTGACGTATTTCCATGGAGGAAGTAATTTTTTCACTGCATGAAATAGGTGTAATATAACTTTTGATACACAATGGTGCAATGGATGAAGTGAATTTCTCAGATCTTAATTGAGATATCAGATAAGAGTTACCACTCTTAATTTTCTGAGGCCTAACTAAGTTCACATGGCTGTTTGCATAAAAAAGAAGTTGATTGTCTTAACTGCTGCTGATAAACTTACCTCCATAAGCGTTGACCATGATCGGGCAGGTTGAGAAACGTTGACCATCAAATGAAACACAAATCTCATAAGTTCCAACAGTTTTAAGCATGTAGCCACAAGTATAAGAGCCATCGTTATAGTCATTGAACATTCCAGCTGAGAATCCAGAGCTGTTAAATGAAGCACTCTCCAGTTTCAGCCTTGACTGTAGAAGTGGCACTGGATTGCGAAATGAGTCCATTAATTGGACTACCACTTCATTCTGGATGATCTTTGCCACCTTTGAAACATAACTAACAACCCCAGACAGTGATAAGTCAACGTCACCTGTCATACAATCGGAAATAACAATCGAACAATATTACTGTGAAGGTACATCAAGGACTCGCCTATTCATTCAACAAAAATAAGGACTCTCATGCTTTTGCACGAGGATTCACATTATGAAAAACATGTTAAAGCAAGTAGTAAGCACATCAAGTTTCTTCATCTACTTCCTTCATTTGTGTGAATTCGGATTTTGTGAACATCGTAGTTTCTTATGATACTAAAAATAGCCAAATAACAGACGACTTTGCTGTTGAATTCTTCTCGAGCCATATAACAGAAGATTTTCCTTAATTGTACAAAATTAAGGAAAAATTGTCTGAGGTTTACCTGGTTTGACTTCCTTTTTGAAAGAGTGACCATTGTTCAGTAAAATATTACCGCAAAATACAAAGATTTCATAAGTCCCACTCCTCTCCGGGGTATAAACCACATTATATACACTGGCAAGAACATTGCGGCGTCTGGCATACTGAAACAACAATAATAAGGACAAAACTAAACAATGGTAAAAACAGTCGATCATAAAGAAGATTAAACATACTCCACACATCTGTATATTAGATTGACATTCATCGCACCATGCGGCTCAAATCAACAGAAGGTGCAGGAGAGATTTCCAATTGACCGATAGCATCATATCTCAATGTGTCAGTTGATCCATTCCCTATCCCAAAAGGTGCATACATTGTAAACTTTGATAATAGCATTAGGCATATAAAAGAAGGTATTTTAGCACAAACCAACCATTGACAATTGGAAAGATGCTGGGTTGGACACTATAGGAATCGTTTTCCCTCACAATCTGAACTCTTATGCTTTCTATTTCAACAAAAGATGGATACTGAAAAGTATCAACAAGATAGAGTGAAAATCTTGCAGTTTCACCGGCAAGTGAATCATTTAAACCAGTTCCATTGACAATGCTTGCTGAGCTATCACAGTAACCTATTCAATACAAACCATGATGGTAAGTGTATGATAACTTAAGAGTACATTCCTAGAAAATAATAACAAATGAATGATTTCATTCACATACCTATAAAGACTGTGTACTCGAATGGCATGGCGGAGATGTTTGTGCTATGGTTGAAATCAGAGATGGTAAGCAAGAAGCTTCCAGGTTCATATAAACCAAAAGACAACAACTGGATTCCTGGCAACACTTCTTCAAAGTGCAAATCTGCAACAGGTACTAACATATGGGTCTCCTTTTCAATAACATCAGCGTCAAACTCATATGATCCAGGGACAATATTTCCATATTTATCCTGTTGGTATATGAAAATCTCCATTTTGGAGTATATCTGCCAAACATTTGTTTCAACTTTCCACACACCACGGCAATTCTGAGCATCCAAAGGTCCTGGGAAACGCAATTAAAATGGTCAAACAATAAGAAGAATACACAGAAATGTCCAGATATCTCAATCTTGATGTTAAAATTTTACCCATATTTACATAGAGAAATGGAACTTCACCCATATTTACATAGAAATTTGATGTGTTCACAGTGAGCTGAAAAGGGAAAGACATGCATATGCATTGTGTATATCCATTATATTTTACTGATCCACCAAATCCAGGAATTTGATGTATAATTGGCTGGAAACTAGGAAATTAACAGGGTAAGGAGAGCTCAGATAGAAAAACATGCATCACCTGGATTCACCTTAAATGGTAGTGGGCAGCCATTCAAGGTCTGGTTTCCCCCTTGTACATCCAAAACGAAGGTTCCAGCTTTTTCAGCAAGAAACTCGACAAAGATGGAATCAGAGTGGTTCCAACTGATGCATGTGATGTTAGGCAAACTAGCAAGAAAACCATTCCCATAAAGCACAGAGACGGTGAAATTGTGAGGAGTCAAATCCTCACCGATTGAAGTAACATTATTCCCAAACGCATCCCTGGGAACTATAAAGATCCTGGCTTTACTCCCAGCAGTAAACTCACTCATCAGATCCATCCAAGTAGCAATGCACGCGGAAGGGTAAATTCTCCCTTAAAACAATAACCAAAAAAGAACAAGAAGGGAAATGTCAGAGTAGCTTCACCACAAAAGTGACAAAACAGGAAAACAAATTTTATTTTCTGGAAGAGGCATTTAATCAAACACCTGGCGACACTGTGTAATGCAGAGACGAATCCAAGACTTTAAAACGGTCATCCACAATAAGAATGTTAAATGCTCCAGCCATGATGGGAGTGAACGAGATTCTCCAGGAATCCGTATCATTACTCACAGTCTCGAAGCGAATTCCAGAAACGTAGCTGCTATCCCCAGCCTTGTCATTGACGGTGAGTACTGGACTGAAAGCAGATTTCCCGAGCGAAACGTTGGTGCCGAATCCTCCGAGCACTGTTATCCTTATGGTCGCTACATCCCCGGCTACGAATTGATTGTTTTCGTCAATCCAACTGAACGAGAATTTCGGAAACTCGTCTGCAAAAAATCCGTACGGAACACTGAACCAATCGAATACCTAGGCAACTGTTTTTCACTAGTGTATGTTTTACGAATCGGAAACGCACCTGACGAGTTGGCGAGTTGTGATGCCGAGGATGCAAGCAGGATGAAAGCGAGGAGGGAAATGGGAGAGAGAAATGAAGTCCTGACCGCCATGATTGATTGTACGAGTTTTCCATTTCATACACTCTGTTGATAGAAACAGTACCTGGATTTTGAGAGACGGTTGTCTAACGGTTACTTGCGGTTTGGCGCTCCATAGTGGGGCAGTTTTTTTTTAGGATTGGCGCCAACTCATCAGATGGGCCGGCCCGTCAACCAGTGAAGCCGTGTGTACATAATGGTTATGAGTCTTAATGTAATTAGGGATTTATCATCGATAACAATAATTTGAATTAAAATGTAATTTTTTTACGCATCAATAATGATAGGAATGATGTTGTAAGACAAGAGAATTTTTTTCTTTGGAATGGATAATCTTACAAGCAACTGTTGAACACTTGAACACCTTCAATGGAATTGTTGTTAGTGTAAGATTCCGCCTAAACAGCATTGCAGAGGGAAAAAAGAACCACCAATATCAACCCTCATAATCTCTACTACTAGATCTCTTCCTTTTGTGCTTCTCAGACCGATGACTATCATGCTTCCTGCCCCAATACGACCTTTCGTCATCTTTATCCTTCGAGCTCTTCCTGCTCTCCGACTCGATAGATCTCCTCCCATGGTAAGGCTCTTCCGCGTCCCTATGTCGACCCTTGTCATAGTAGTAGTATTCATCCCTGTCGACAGAGCTCCTCTTGTGTCCATGCTCTTCCCTAACCTCAGAATGCCGTCTGGAGCTTCTTCCGCTGTACCCTTCTTCCTTCCCCTGACTTTGACTTCTACGGCTACGTTCTTTATCTTCGATAGAGATCTTCTTAAGATGTCTACCTTTTTCCTCGTTTTTAGAACTACGGTTCCTTCTCGGTGGTGATGGAACCTGCATAAGGAGTCCAACCAGCCAGTTGAGGAGAAATGTAACGTTTGTTGATGCAATTGGCAATCGACTGACAAGCAAAACTGATCGGACAATGGTGGAGAAATCAAGATTGACGAGTCAATGAAAGAGAAGATGAGTTATTAATGATGGCATTGGTTCGGCCAAAATACCTCGTCCAAACGTTCTGTACATGTCATTTGTGCCACAATTTCTTCCTAACGGGATGGTTGCTTTATAAAATGTAAGAAGCGTACCTACCTCGAACCGTGACATATAATTTCCTTCAGGGGGTGGAGGAATCCCAAGCTTCTTCAACTCGTCGTATGGAATTGGTCGTCTGCTCAGTGAACCAAATGCAGCAAGTTCAGTACAGTATCACAGAAGCTCTTTATTATCTGAACCAACGGTTAAATTAGGCTGCAAAGAAGGAAGAAAAGGGAGATGGTGACATACAGAGGAGCTCGAAATGGTCTTTCTCGTCCACCAAACCGGAGCTGTCCAGACTCTTTCTTGCCACCAAGGCCACCTCCTGTTGTAAGAAAACAGAAGATTATCTCTACTCATATCAAAGAAGAACGTTCAACAGCAAAAGTGTTATAACCAGTTATATTTTTTATAATTACAACTAGTTATATTTTAAAATTGTAACTTGTTATATTTTTCTATCACTAGTATAAGAAAGGGAACTGATCAACTGACCTAACCTTCTTGGGATCCACCCTGGCATCAGCTGCTGCCTGTTGTAATCAACAATTACTTCTGAGTCATCGATATAGGAACGATGAGCATCCTGCAAAAATGCAACAAACATGTGCTGAATACAGTCTTCAAGGTAAGGTCAAAGACGATCACCTCAAGAGATAACGTTCAGTCACTCATCACTGTGGTTTCATGTGTTTGAAACCGTAAATTGTACATTCAGTATCCTAAATTTAGACTAAAACTGAAAAAATCTGAGTGTATTACGATCCCTCTATTAAAGTTAACCCATTTTCAGAGGTTAGGCAAAGCATGTGATGCATAAAGTATCCAAAGCCGGAAACAAAGATGCATCAAATTATGGATCATAAGTGAGAAATTGCTAGATAGGTGAGATACATCGGCAGCCTAACCTTGTATGCACGAAGCATCTCCCTTTCAGTTTCGAATTCAACAAAAGCATAGCCACGTGAGGCACCAGTTACTGCAAAACCGAAACAAGCAGAGGCGTATTGCTGAGAGAAGGTGAAGAGATACAAATGCAAGAGAAAACCACAATTGGCTTGTTCCAACTCAAATGACATTGAACAAGTGAACGTAGACATAATAGAAGTGAGTAATTCATCCAAATGCCAAACTAAAACATCAACTTGTCCCAAGTCAAACTCAAGAGGAAAGAGTGACTGAGTGAAACAAATGCTCTACAAAAGATCCATTTAAGCATAAATGTATCATCTTTTTCCTTCTTCTGAAGACAAGCTAGTCACCGCCAAAATGGGGATCAACTAAAGTATATGCAGTAGAATCACAAGTCTAACGAAGGAGTTCAAAGAACAAGATAACTGATGCCTTGTAGATGACCTGAGAATAGCAGAAGACATCAACCTCTATTTCCCCTTTCTTGAGGGCTCAAATTGTAAGAATCAAAACATCTCAGAACATGTTTAAAAGTATATAATTCACAGTAAAACTAGCTCCATTGTAGAGCATCCCTTGCAAAACCTTGGCCAAGCAATAGCTAAATAAGATAATTGCTTCAGTAATCCCCATATTTTGCAATCCAATTCACATTGGCAAATAATTTCAACCATACATTCTCCACTTTCCTTCCACTAAAACCCTATCTCCATTAAGTTACAGTTATCTGAATGAAGCTTACCAATGTCTCTGACCACCCTCAAATTCTTCACCTCACCGTACTTGCTCATTGCCTAGTCACAAATACAACATTGTCAAATATTGTTTCCCAATTCCACCAGAGGAACTAAGAAGCATATAGCAGCAGCAACAACCGTCGCTTACCTTGTGAAGCGTTTGCTCGTCGGTGAAATGCGAGAGGCGGCCGACGAAGAGAGTACAGTAGGGATCGCCGGTGACCTTGGGGTCGCCCAATGGGTCATCTGCAGGAGAATCGAGGGTTTTAGAAAGAGGGATCCAACAAATGAATTTCTTCGGAATTATTGAGAAGGAAGAAAAAAAGAAATGGTTATAGTACAGAGGCCGGCGGTGGAGCAGAGGTGAGCGCGGTAAACGCCGTTGTCGTGAGGAAGGACGTCGGTGCCGTCGATGCTCCCGGCTTGAATGGGGTGGTACGACTCGGCGTAGAATACCGAGTTGACGTTGTTCCCGCGGCCGCTTCCGCTCATCGGATCAACTCGTTGAAAATTTGCCTCTTGCTCTACGGGCTCATATCAGTCATATGACGTAGCAACGGTATATAGTTGAATGGCTCTTTAATTGGTGGAAAAAAAATGAACTTTTCACATTATCCAATGGATTTTGGCAACTTCTTATTGCATTGGTGACGTTAATTGTTAAGAATTAGTGTTCTTTTGTGAAAATTCGTCTGATAAAGAACGATATTTGAGCTTGAGCTTGGTCATAATGAGTTGAGAATCTCCTTCAAAAAATTGGCATTTTCAACACTAAATGAATGTGAGAACTCGCTCATGAGCCAACAATTACGCAGATGACTTTGAAATTGGTCTGTCTATACAAGAAGAGTTTCTTCCGAGTAAATTCACAACAATGAATGAGAGTCTAACAAATCTCGTGAAGAGAAAGAACAAAAACAGCGCCATGAGATCACTTCAAACTGCTTTGTTTTGGATGATCTACTCTGCTCAATCCAACTTCAGCAGGTCATCATCAATGAGATGAGGCAGGCATTCCTTATGCATATGATCTTTACAGAAAGAGCCTCTGCTGGAAATTCCTAGTATCATTCTCCCTATCTAACTGATGTTATTTAGTGGAGAATGGCTTTCTTCCTGCAAAATGGCAATGTTTTAGACTTCAAACTCGAGCAAAACCAAAGCATTCTGCAGAGACTAGTCAATTTGAGGTTCATACAATGGCATACTCTTCTACAAGTAATTCGCAGTGTTGACTAGTAATTTCCAATCTTGATAGCACAAAATAATGCGGAAATAACAAGGAGTTAAAAGCAAGCACAACCTTTTACCATTGAATGCCAAAGAATCAACTCAAATTGCAGGTTTTTGTAACAATGGGAAGGGATCTAATTACAGTGCATATGAGTAATAAAAGGCCAAAGGTTACAACTTGTGTTGATAAGAATTCAGCATCTGAGGACGAACCAAGATCCATAGAGTATAGATTATAAAGAGTCATGCCATCTAAAACTTGTTCTTCAGCAAAGAATGAAGAAGATTTCTCACCTTCTTGTTCTTATATACTCTGGACTCTGGAGTCTGGACGAACTTGTCACTTTAGTAACCTCAAGATTTGACCACTGAGCAGTTACCACCACCCGCACCTTTGCCATCCTTGTTAAATTTCGCTCTTTTTGCAGCTCTTCTCTTGGCCTGAATTTGGTTCACATATTCTGCAACTATGACATGAAACTTAGGAGCAAGTTTACTTGATGCAGTAACGTTAAGACCTGCTTTCTTCAATGCGCGAGTCACATGCTGCTGAGCCTTTTGGAAGTGGAGGGTACAAAAACAAGGAACGGTTGTTTGCAGTATAGGCTTTCCACAGGTTATTGGTTTTGCCGCAGCACTGAGTGCATCATCACCCAAAGAAAGATAAATTCAGTTAGATACAAAAGTTGCAGCACAGAATTCTACAGTAACAATGAGTTCTCACTCTTAACCAAACTCAATCGGATAGCTCTTAATTTTCTTTAATGATCAACTTAATTAGGCATCCAGGTATGTAGTCATTTATTTCATATTGAAAGCTGAAAACTTGTAAAGCAAGACTCAAGGTTGAAGGTAAAGATAGAAGACTAAACTATAGTTTACAATTTAAGGGCAGGAGCTACCTGTATGATATAACCATCAACATCTATGTCATGGTTTAAGGCTTCCACTAACGATTTAATATATCATTTACATCTTTCTCCAATTCGAGCTCCTACCAGTGAACGGCTAATATCTTTGCATAGACATAAGTTAAGAAACTGGAAACATGACAAATACTTTGAGGCTTCTCCTAATGTGCAATAGATAATTCTCTTCGAATCTAGTTGCTCCTGGCTAATACATTTTTGCTTTCAGATGGATTTATAATCCCCAAAAGACTGCTGCTTGACACAGAATTATCATCACATTATGACAATCACTGACCCAAGCATTCACCGAGGATATCCAACATGTCCAACCACACACATATGCATCTACTTTACCCTATATAAAATCCATATCTAAAAACTGTCCGAAAATAAGTTTGTATTCCATGATAATTGTATACAAGTAATACAGATCGTGATAAAACAAGGGGAGACAGAGAATCACAACAACAAATTAGGTCCAAATCTCACTGAACAATTCTTTTCAAAAGAAACAAGATCCACAAAGTTCCAATATATACAGCAAAATGGACTCACAGAAGCATTAATTAGAGTACCAAAGCTAACCATGACTGAATTGGAGAATACCTAATATAAAAAGCTATAAACAAGCATCACACTAATCAAACAGCTTACCTAAGGCTACGCAGCAAGTCAGTAGTCATATGCAAGCTCAATCCAATCTAAAGGATACTTGTCAATTCAGCAAAAAAAAATCAAAAGAGAAAGAGAAAGGAATTCATGGCAAACCTCTTGATAACAAAAGTGCAGGCCTTATAGAGCTTCTGGTTGGGATCGGAGACTATATGAAGGTGACAGAAGCTAGTCAAAGCCATGGCCTTCAACTTACAACCATTAACCGTACACTTACTGCTCTGACTATTCTTCGATTCAATTTCGCCTTTGCTCGAATTACTATTATTATTGTTGCAAGGCAAATTGCCTCCGATGCCATTCCCGAAATTGTTACTCTCATCCATCACCTCCACAATGTTGCCGTTCTCGAAATTCGACCCCGGATCCTCTCTCTTCTGATCGTGTTTGATAGGGCTGACGCCGTACTTCCAGTAGTACTCTCGGTGCTGGACCTTGACCTCCTCCATTAGAGCCCAGTAATGGTCCTTGTAGCATTGCAGGAGCTGATTCAGATGGTGAGACCTCCGCTTCAGCAATTCTTGGCGGGTGAGGATTTTGGCGTGGGAGATCGGGTGATTCCTATCGTAGAGAGTGATCGGCGATGTAGCGGCGGCGGCGGAGGAGGTAGGGTTGGGGTTTGTGGTTTGAGGAGGTGCGGGAAGAGCGACGGCGCTGGGTACGTTGGGATTATTGCGGGGTGGTTTGGAGGTGGACGGTGGTTGGCTATGGTGGTGCTTGGCGGACGCCGTCATGGTGGTGGCGGAGGAGGAGGAGGAGAGTGAGAGAGAAACAGAGGCGGAGACGATGGAGAAACGATCGGAGCTCACTAGGATTGTTTGCTGGAATTAAAAAAAAGTGGCCCAATTGTATAAAATGAATGTTCGGTCACCTAACTTTGAGCGATTTGACAGCATGGCCACTTATCTTTCCTAGTGTAATGTGGCAGTCATCTTATTTTGGTTTGACGTGACATAAGTACATAACAGTTTATTTACATAGAAGTTTTTTGGCGACGGTTTTTAAATGGTCGTTTGAATGAGGTGTGAAAGTTTTTCGAATTTCGGCGTCTTATAAAGAATTTCAATTTACTTTTCAAAAGATGTTCGAGTCATTTTTATTACCGAACTCAAATATTGCAACGATGTTAGAGCGTTTGACGGTAAAATGCAAGACATCGTTTAGTAATCCCTTACTTATTGTCTTTTCCCTTTTTATTATATTATTTATTTTACAAATAGTTTGTCTTTCCTAGCAAACGAAAATTTCTTTACCTGTTTCAATTTTGTGTTTTTTCACATTGTGAATTTTAAAGTCTACAAAATTTATGATTTTCTCATTCTTCTTTTCTTCATTGGTAATACAATTTAGCAGGCGGAATTAGTTTAAGACATAAGTTCGGGTTTAGGTGTACTAGTGCACGGTTAGAGTTTGAGATTTAATTTTTTTGGTATATTAAATTTGAAATTTGGGTATATTAGTGTATCTAGACAAGATATTAGAACGAAAAGATACAACGAGATGACTCGTCAATGGTTGGAGTGTGAAATTCGTGTTATACTAATTCACCAAATCCTTCTGTTTAATGGTTCGGATTATAAACCCAATGTAATACACTTTGAAATTATACTAGTATATCAATGATGTACTAGTTTACAAATTCATTTAAATTATAAAACCAATGTCAGTTATACACTATGAGCCAATTGTACTTAGTTCATCAAAGATAGTTAAAGGGCTGTACTAGTTCAACTAATTTCAGCTGTCCCATCAATGGTGTACTAATTCATACACAATTTGATAAGTTGAAAAAAATAAATACATACATAACTATACTAACAACAATCACATCGTATCAATCCACGAGATCAAAATTTGAAATTCGCACATATTTGATCATGTACTAGTTCACCCAAATTTTCGAAATTATAAATCCGATGACGGGAGTGAATGGTCGTTGCAAGATCAATCGTATGGTTCATTTACAACAGCTGAATATGAGAAGAGGGCCGACGACCCGACCAAGATGGAAAGACGAGGGAGGATGGAGATTTGTGTACATACGAGTATACGACAAATAAATACAAACTAAAATTTTCAATATAAAAAACTAAATGAACTTGTTCAGCTGCTTCAGTTTGAAGTGCAGCAGAGTTTCATTTCTTCTGTAGCTCGCTTCCTTTCCTTCGGTATTAACGAAGAAGAACAAAAATGCTGTCTGCTCGTTCAATCTTCCGACCTCTCCGCCATTCCAACCTCTCCATTTCATCCGTACATTATTCATCGTCTTCAGCTGCTGCAATTGAAGCCGAGAGATCCATCCGAGAAGGCCCCCGCAACGATTGGAGTCGTCCTCAGATCAACGGCGTTTACCAATCCCCTCTCCTCGATCTCCTCTTCCATGGCGTCAGTCCACGTTTCTCCTCTTCAATTAAGTTCGTCATCACTCCCCGGTTTTAGGTTTTTTGCTGATTTGGTTTGTTTGGTGTTGTTGTTTTCCAGGCTCAAGTTCATAGACACGCGCATAACTTTAGGGAAGTTCAGCAGTGCACTCTTCTTTCTATCAAGACCGGTGGGTGCAGTGAGGACTGTTCTTACTGCCCTCAGTCCTCCCGTTACAGCACCGGTCTTAAAGCTCAGAAGCTCATGGGCAAAGATGCCGTTCTCGAGTCTGCCAAAAGGGTTGGTTTTCTTAAGTTTCTTAGGGTTTTTTGTTTTGAATTTTCCTTTACTGACATTCTTAGGGTTCTTAAATCCGGATTTCTCGTTGTTTAACACTGGCATTGCCCTTGAGTTCTGGATGTTTACAATGTGTTATATGTTGCAACTTTAGAGAGTTTGGTATTATGAGATAAGTTGAGAACTTTCCGTGCGTTAAACATCATAATGAAGAGGTTACTGCTGCAATCTTGCTATGTGATATTTTAATTTAGCCTCAGTTCCACACTCCCTAAAATTTCCAAGCCAGTTGTCTTACATTTTAACATCTTGGAACTTACAACAGATCCATGAGGCCCTTGTGTTCTTCATAAGTATGTTGTGTCACTCGTATTGTTGCTAGGAAAGTTGGCTATGCCAATTTGTTATGACGTTAAGAGAAAAGAAACGATTTAGTCTTATTGATGAGTTGCAATTCTACTACCCCGGATCCTCTTCTTTGCCATGTGATACTGATGTTATATTGTGGCAGGCGAAAGAGGCTGGAAGCACGCGTTTTTGTATGGGTGCTGCATGGAGAGATACAGTAGGAAGGAAGACCAACTTCAACCAGATATTAGATTATGTAAAAGAAATCAGGTAACTTTCCTATAATTGCATAGCAGCTCTAACTGTCATATGTAAGTTCAGGTAGTTGTTAACAGCATATGAGCATTTGTCTAAGTTAGAACTGTTCGTGTATTGAAGGGATATGGGGATGGAGGTCTGCTGCACCTTGGGCATGCTAGAGAAGGAGCAGGCTGCAGAACTCAAGAAGGCTGGCCTTACAGCATATAATCATAATCTTGATACCTCGAGAGAGTATTATTCCAAAGTTATTACTACAAGAACATATGATGAACGTCTGAAGACCCTTGAGCATGTCCAGGAAGCTGGAATTCATGTCTGCTCAGGTGATCTACCAAACTCCAAATGAACTGCCGTCTAAAATGCTTTCTTTAAAGCTGTTCACTCCAGCCATAAGTCTGACCTAGAAGACTGTAGCAATACTTTAATTAATGTCCTTGGAGCCATCAGTAGAGGCTAGGAAAATAAAGTCTAAAAATTTCGTCAATCCATATGGGATTTACTTTAAGTCTCTTATAGCAGTCTATAGGCTGCCCCTTACATGAGATGTATTTCAAAGGAAAGTACCTGTGTGATTTGTTGAATGTCGAATAGGAAGAAGATACGTTAAATATAATCTCCATTCTCAGTTGAAAAACCCCTATAATACTGTTGCTAGAGTTTGAAATTTGAGCCCATGTTTATACTTATTTTTGGATTTATGTGGCTCTCTGCTCTCATAATAGAGTATTAAGTTACTATTTATTTAATTTATTTTCTCTAAATAGGAGGCATAATCGGCCTGGGAGAAGCAGAGGAAGACAGAGTTGGTCTGTTGCATACATTAGCAACACTTCCTAAGCACCCAGAGAGCGTTCCTGTTAATGCTCTTGTTGCAGTGAAAGGCACACCTCTGGAAGACCAGAAGGTAAGTCTTACTCTTGTTGTCGAAGTCTTGGCCATGCTATTCAACACTTACAGATTAGCTATTAATCTGTGATTCCTGAGCGTGCAATCTGGTTTTGCAGCCTGTGGAAATCTGGGAAATGGTACGAATGATAGCCACTGCACGCATAGTGATGCCAAAAGCAATGGTGAGATTATCAGCAGGGAGAGTGAGTTTCTCAATGGCCGAGCAGACGCTTTGCTTTCTGGCCGGTGCAAATTCGATCTTCACAGGGGAGAAGCTGTTGACTACTCCCAACAATGATTATGATGCCGACCAACAAATGTTCAAAGTCCTTGGGTTGATCCCAAAGCCACCCAGTTTTGGCGAGGAAGAACAAGAGCTGAAAGTGGCTTCTTCCTCAAACTAAGATCAAACCCTGCAAAAAAGAGTCTTCTGCTGCTGTTTCAGCAATCATATTCATAGGTCAGTCAGAGCGAGCCATGTTGTAGATTCCTGTAATGGTCTCTAACATGAAGTGTAACTTAAGTTACTATTGGTCATTGGGTAGCCAAGGATCCTATAATAGGCTAGAACACATGAGGGTTGACAATTCATGCACTCTGTTGTAGACTTGATTTTAGGAATGTGTAATGCTAGAATACAGTGCTTATCACAAAATAATTGCTTACACTAAAACTGATAAATGAACAAGAAATCAATTTTTTTTCGTAAATATCACATAATTTTCATCGCAATCAAACGATTCTCGGAAACATCAAGTATATTACGACACAGTTAGTAGGTCATAATGAATTATAAATATCAAATGATTTTAAAAAACATTAAGTACATTATGATTTAGTCAATAGGCCAACAATGGGATTATGAATAAGAAGACTATACATGTTTTTCCAAACTATATTGAGGTCTTGTCACGATAACTAATTAATTTCGATGGATAAAAATTAAGGTTTAAGAATGCTGGTTTTTCTAGAACTAATTAATGAACAAAGTTCAAATTAGAAATAATAATTAATACATGTGGGAAAGAATTATTATCGATTTCAGTATATATATATGTACCCAGTATCCATGTCACATATTAGGCTGTAATTGATTGTTCAGATTATATTAAGAAATAGATGTTTAGATTCATTAAATTGTAAAAAATTAATTACTATATGACACGTGGCATGTGTATCTGATGCCTATATATACCTGAGTCTTATATTCAAGTAAAGTTGGGTGATCTATAGTAGAAAAGGAGTGTCTAACTATCCAATTACTACTTTAAAAAAAAAAACAGAGCTCCTCCTCCCTGCTTGTAGAACCTTCAGAAATGGAGGAAGAGGAGGAGGATCTTTTCCAGAAGTTACCGGAGGAATTACTCACCAAGATAACGGGGTTCTTGCAGCTGAAAGACGCCGCAAGAACAAGCATTCTTTCACGGCGGTGGCGCTGCGCCTGGAGAAAATCGCCAAATCCTCACTTCGACGGCAACAAAACAACAAAATTCAGGAGCAACGGCTATCCGATCTCCTGTTTCCAAAGCGTCCACCATTTCTTCAATTGGATCGATAAGATCATCGCCCAGCGGCACGACGATAACAACCTCCTCCGTATCGAATCGTTAGGTCTCAACTTCAACACAGATGAAGAAAACAACTACGGGTGGATCGAATTGAGGAAATCATCGGACGATTCTGCTATAATCGGGAGCTACAGAGTCGTGTCTTTCTCGTCGAATTCTTCCCCGATTCCAGGAATGATCAGCAGCCTGGCCGATCTGCTGTCGAGGCAGCCGAATCTGATTCTCAGACGATTGACGCTGCGGAACTGTGATATGGATACCCTAGAGACTCGGATATTCACCGGTGGATTGGGCAACAGTTTCAAGTCGCTGGAATCGCTGGATATGCAATGCGGTGGGAAATGGATAGAGTTGGGATTGGTGTCGAGGTTGATTGAAAGTGTTCCGTCGCTGAAGGATATTACATTGGAGGACTGCAATATTGACGTCGGCGACGGACTTTCCGTCGAGGGGAGTAACATTAAGCTTAACTTCGTTCGTTGTACTCTGCACTGACAGGCCAGCCAGCATCATTGCTGGGAATCATATTTAATATTTTACAGTTTTTTTTAAGAAAGTTTTTGTGAACCTTTTTTTTTTTACTTTGGCTATGGTGCTAATGGTTTTTTTTCCGTTGCATTTTGGTGTTTTTTTTCGTTTTAAAGATATTAAGTCGTTATAAATAAAAAATTTGATGTGTCATTAAGTAGACGACACCATTATTCAAACGAAAAATATATTATTAAAAGACCAACGAGAGAGGCCGAAGAAAAGTATGATATTCCTGGAAAAGTTATCTAAAAAAATGTTATTAACGGAGCCATTTATAAAATGTACGGCCTCTACGAAATGTGAAAGAATGGAAATAGTAATTGTGACACCTCGAACCAGCAGCAACAAGCGCTTTCATGTCGAATGATCATGAGCTCAAAAACCAAAATGATTGAATTAATTTTTTCAAATTTGGTTACGTTGTATGGTTATCTTTTATTGTAAATACGTGTTATTTTTGTGTATTAATTCGTATTATTTTTTCGATAACATATCAACAATACACAAATAATATATAAATACATGTCGGCCACAACAGACAAAAAAAAAACGGCTGTGAGCAACGAATCCTTATCTTCACTGCATTTTGTAAACTATGGACGGCCATTCCCTAATGTTGACTATTTGCTCTCTGTTTTGTTTTGGTGTTATTGTCACGTGCATGTAAAGTGTAATGCTGATAGAAATATCTTATTATGAGTCACGTTACAAATATTGTATGCATTGATTGATGTTCTCATCAAATTTTGGTCGGATTTTTTGCCACACTGGGTACCCGAAGTTTGAAAGAGGTAGAGTGGACTGGTGGGCATGTTACTCTCTGGTTCCAAAGTTATAAAATTGACCCTGCAGATGTCTTGTACGGAGTGCCATATTTCTAGCGGTGGATTAGCACGGTGGCGGAACCAGCATCGAGGTATGGAGAGATTTGTGTATTGCATAACTAACCGTGGGTCGAAATAAATTTATGTGTATCGTGTCGTTTGTCTTACACTGTTGCCTCGATTCGATCTTGCTCATTTACTATCGGAATTGTCGAGGATTTGCTCAAGCTTAGCCTAATCCTCGACAACTCTAAAACAAAACGATCATAATCTCGGACAGACCGATGCATCTCGACCTGCCAATTCCACGTCTTTTCTACAAAGGGAAACTGAAGTGCATAAACCAATTCTTAAAACAGTAACAAAACCTGTAGCATGCTGCATGCACGATGAGATGGAAATCCCCAACTGGCAACGAGCCTTGAGGCTTGGGCCGAATATCTCCAGTCTGGTTTCTCGTTTAGTGTCTGAACAGAATCAGTGGGCTTCACATTACCCACACTTGGGCCTGCGGTTGGATCGTACCAGCTAAATAAGTACAAAGAGGGCCCGGCCCCCTCATGTATTTCCCCCCTCAAAGTATATGATGGTTAATACCCTATAAAAATTTAAAATAGGACAAATGTGAAATATTATCGTAGTGGTTATTTGCGGAATATGTTAGATTCAAACTTGATAATTGTAAATTGTTAACCTACGATGTTATCAGCCTACTAACTATACTACTCTATTACTATTTGGAATCATATGTCTCCAATATTGGTTAACAGTGTATTTTTTGGATTTTTTTTATGATAGAAAAGATTATTCCGTGCCCACATGTCGCATGTCAACTAGAGTCATTTCTCTAAAAACATGGTTGTCTGAGTATGAGAATCGAGATTATCAGATAAATTAATAAAAACTTTATAGTAATATCTGTTTTTTTCTATAAAAAGTTTACTTATATTATTGAATTTGTGGCTAAAAGATGTTTAATCTGTCAAACGATTATCATTCGTAACGAGTACAATACGGATCCACAAATGTGTAGCCGGGGGTACCGCATTCGTACTTCCAATCATTCCCAACATAGAAAACCTTAAACGAAAGCTGACAATCCAGACTCTAAACTCTACCCGAAAGCAAAAGTAAGAAAGAAATAATTATTCAGAAAGAAGGAAACATGTGAAAATAATAAAACAACAAACGACCGATGGAGTCCGAACTGAAGACACCCAAAACATCAAACACTCGAAAGGGTCGAGGTCTTGAGTGAGTAGCTTCCAACAATTTAATCAGTGTGGTAGGATCCGTAGAAGCCTGTCGTTGCTAGGGTTTTTGGGTGTTCCTGGATACCCTTGAACGCCGTCGTCGGTTCATTTTTCGCGCAGTTACATAGCGACCTTTCCTTGTTCCTCTTCATCATCGTCTCGTCTTGACGACACCATTGTCATTTACAATTTGCCGCGGAGGAAAAGAATCAAAAAATAACTCCAACCCTCTTTTTGTTTCAAGAAAAAAACTTAGTTGACTTTTGCTTCAAAATCCTTTTTACCGAATAGGAATCCGCCAAAAAATAGAATGACGAATGATAAGAGAAAACGATGAACGTTATTACCACAAGTATCTCAACAGGAAGAATACTAATTCTAATCTGCCGGAAAAAAAAAGGTGCAGAACTTTAGGGAGAAAAACCTCTAGACTTTCCCCGGATCCTAACAATATTTGTAAATTCTTATTTTGAAAATAAAATGTCGTCAATAATTAAACGAGTGGTAGAATTCTTTTCGACGAAAACCAAAATTCATAAAATTCGGAGACAAAAAAAAAATCGAAACAATTATCACAGTAATGGTCTAGTTACAACAACCCCAACTTCAAAGGGACTCATTGATCATTGAATAGTAATAGTATATCCCTAGCTAACATTGTTTGACTTGAGCTCAGCAAGTCACAGGCTTTCATCAATTAACAATATCCTCAATCAATCATTCATTCAAATTAACTACACGCCATTAATTAAATAATTAAACAATAAATACCATTTTCCTTTTCTTCCCAAATCACAATACCTAGCTTTAAATAGACTCGGTGATTAGGACTTATACTCCGTCTCAACAATGGAGCATGACGGCGACCTTTTCGAGAAGCTACCCGAGGAGCTACTGACGAAGATAACCGGGTTCTTGCCGCTGGAAGAGTCAGCAAGAACCAGCGCCCTTCTCTCGAAGCGATGGCGGTACGCTTGGAGAGGAACCCCAAACCCTCACTTCGACGGCGCCGCCGCCACCAAATTCAGAAGCGACGGCCGCCGTCCGATCTTCTACTTCAAAACCGTCGACCACTTCTTCAATTGGATGGACGAGATGATCACACGTAAGCAGCGGGAGGAGGATGGTAAAACCGACTTTTACATCGGGTCGTTGGGTCTCAACTTCAATCCGGACGACGGAGATGACAACTGCGGGTGGATTGAATTGAGGAATTGGGACTCTGTTACTGCCGGGTACAGAGTTGTGTCTTTCTTGTCTTGTTCGTCGCCGACGGAGACAGCGGCGGCGGGGACGGTCGCTTTCAGAAGCTTGAGCGATGTGTTGTCGGGACGGCCGTATCTGTTGAAACACCTGACGCTGCGGAACTGCGACGAGGAAACCCTGAAAAGCAGAGTTGTCGCCGCCGGCGCCGGCGACGGCAACGACAGTTTTAAGGGGCTGAGGTCGTTGGTTTTGCAATGTGGTGGGAAATCGGTGGATGTGGGATTGGTAGAAAGCTTGATCCGAGGTTTCCCGTCGGTGATGATCGTCACATTGGAGGATTGTTGCAGGTTTAGTCTTGCCGGTGATTTCCCGGTCCTCGTCGATAAAAGTCGGATTAAGCTGTCTCTGTCTCGGCAGAGGATAATCAGCGTTGCGTACGAAGAATGATTGGAGCAATCAATTTCGAAGTTTCAGCGACAAAATTATGATGTCGCTGTTGTAATTTCGACCAATGTTTTTCAGAACTACGTTTGAAAATAAAAGTGGCCATTTTTATTTCAATTAGGGTAATACTATGTGGAAACATGTACCGGATGCAAATTTGATTTGTCGAATTTTGATTAATTTTCTTTATTTAAGCCATTGAAACCCTTAAATTTGTGTAACTAACATCTTTAATATCATCTTCTTTAAAAGTAAAGATTCACCATCTCACAAACAAGAAACTTCTGGGATTTACAAGGAATAGTAAGCTAATATCTGCTACATATGGCCTTATGATACAGTCAACTGCTTGGAAAACAGAAGCCAGAATCATTGGCGTTGGTTCGATCCCTTCTTGTAATTGTCAATCAATTCGTATCGAAAATCGAAGCCAGAATGAGCGAGAAGTATCGCAACTTGGTGATACAGCCTTTTGCAAATCCAGGAAAGATATGTACAAGTGCAACAAAAAACTGCAGAAGCAGAAACAGAAAAAACGCTGACAAGGGAGGCAAAAACAAATCGACGTAAAGAAGAGAGGGAGAGGGGAGACCCCAGACCAAGAAAGCCGGCAAACCCACGCTGCTGCTGGAGAAACTCCAGCACCAGAAAACTCAGCAAAGAAGAAACAAAGGCAAAATATAGGAGACAAAATGCAAGAGAAATACCAAAAAGCCGTTGGACGAAGCTAAGGCGATTGGAAAATCGAGTTCAACCACACCGAACAGGTATGGAAAGAAATTTTCCGGGCCAACTATAAATCCGAGCAGCTCTCGTCACGAAAAGTTGTACTGTTGCGCTCCAGCCAAATCTGCCACATGATAGCGAGTGGTGCTACCATTTTGATAGCAGCAAAACGAGCAACCGGAAAAGCTTCATTCCATTCGAGCAGGAGATCTCGCACTCCGTGAGGCCAAGGACCATAGATGCCGAGGGAAGTGCGAAACCAATTCCAAACTTTGGTGGTGTAGGAGCAGTGGAGTAAGATGTGGCTGGTTGATTCCTTGCTATCACGGCACAGGGGACACATGTTGGGGACAATCATCCCTCGGCGCCGCAGATTGTCGACTATTGTCAGGGAATCCAAGCACACGAGCCACGCGAAACAACTTACTTTGGTTGGAACTGAAGGAGTCCAAATCAAGCGGGAGGGGAAGAGGGAGACGCCTGCAAAATTTTCGAGGACCAACTTCTCTCGGTAGGAGGAAACTGTGAATCCATGTGTCCGATCGAGGCTCCAAACAAGATGAGGAGGACCAGAGGAGGGTCGGCTGGTTGTCTGGAGTAGGAAATTATTATCAGTTGTTGAACCTGTGGGATTGTGTCATGGTGCTTGCCTGGTGTAACTTGACAACTAAAATAGATTGGAAAGGCTAAGGATTGGGGATCATATCAAAAGTGCAGAAATGGAGGTCTCTGTTGGGTCTCTTGAGCTGGTTTCATCGGATTGTAACCGATCATCGGAAACAATTTATGTGGAGGTGAAGAAAACCATAAATTAAATCTGAAGATGAAGTTAGCGATTCAATGATTTTAAATAATCATAAATTTTAGGTGATTGATTTGTAAGTTTTTTATTTATCACGGCTAAAATAATATTATTTAATAAGAAATAAAAACCACTCAATAATATATCGCCACATAACATTTGCATGCGATACATATTCCTACCAGAGTGTCCACCTTCAATTAATTCAATGTTAGAAAAATGTAACATTGTCATGTTGATTTCTACACATAAAAAAAAACTATCTCTGCATATAAAAGACGATATTTTTATCTTATCGTGAACACATCCGCACAAGTGACACCTAAAGTGCATACAACCATCACAATGACTTTTATCGGTCATTTTGTTGACCACCAAATTCTTTACACCAAATTCACTCAAACCTTTACAAATTAAAAAAATGGTCAAAATAAAACAAATAATTATTATCCATATACATGTACCAATAACAAAAAAAATAACTCATATCCAACGATACGAACAACCTTTACACATAAGAGACAATCTCTTTATCTTATCGTATGCATATTCACACGAGTGACACCTGAGGTAAGCAAACAAGTATCAACATGATTTTCAAATCATCAATTTGCCGACCACCAAATTCTATAAACAAATTCAACTCAAATAACACATATCTATCGTGACGAACAAAAAGATTGTCAATATACTAGCCAAATCAGCTCAAAATAAAAGCATATACTTACAAATTAATATGTTATTTTTTATTTGTTATACGATAAATATATAATTCTTAAGAAATAAAAAAATATAACGACGCTATAGTGAAATATGGTTTAACACAATATTAAATATGAGTAAGGTAACATGTTTTATACGAGATTCAGAAAAATTATCAAAACGTTTAATGGTTGTGTATGAGACACATATTATATGTGTATATGTGTGTATAAGATTCTCATATCAGACTCTAATCTATCGTTCACATTATAAATTCCTAAATCGAAAATGAAAAGTATTGTGTGCATACATTTGTATATATATAAGTACATATGTTCTATAAACGTAAAAGACAATCTCTGTATCTTATCGTGAGCATATCCACGCAAGTGATACTAGAGGTGTATACAAGCATCAACATGATTTTTAAACCATCATTCTACCGCACGACCACCAAATTCTTTACACAAAATCAACTCAAATAACACGTATCTACCGCAACAAATAAAAACCCCATCATTACCCTAGCCAAATCAGCTCAAATAATACATATCCGTTAATACCCTAAAGATTTTCAACCGTTGTGGTTGGTAGAGTGTAAGTGTAGCGTAGAGAGGGGCAAGCATTAGCATTGGTTGATCCGCCCAGCAGAAAGCCTGCCAACTGTCTTTCTCCTTCTTCTTCCAGAAATGTTAACTTTCGTCAAAATCGGGTAGCTGGGCACAACACACCATCGTCGAAGAAAAGAAAGAAAGCGAAACCCTTTTTAATTTAATGGTATTTAGTGTGTGTATATAATACAAGTAGGAAGGATGATGCAATGGGTATCATATTCATCTCTGGGTTTTCTTGGTATTGGAGTCTTCCTCTACTACTACACCTACCAATTTGATTCCTTTCCTTCCTTCCTCAACATGGCAGATTCTTCTTCTTCTTCTTCATCTCCAAACTCCATCTATGACTTCACTGTTAAGGTATTTTATTCATTCTCCTTTCTGGGTTTCTTCAAAGTTGCAGTTGGGTTTGGATGAGAATCTGTAATTTTACTCGGTTTCTTATCCATGGATTTTGCAGGATATAAAGGGGAGTGGTGTGAGTCTGAGTGAATACAAGGGGAAGGTTCTTCTCATTGTCAATGTTGCTTCCAAATGGTAATTTTCACTATTTTGGACTCAAATTCGTGATGTTCATCTATTCTGGTACATGACTTGCAGAGATTTCGGTTATGTTTCTTATAAAAGAGAATCTAGGTTAGTCGGAAAATATTGAGTTGAGGTTGAAAGGGATTGCGAAAGAAAAGTTGAATTTAAAGGATGTAAAGGATTACCTACGAAAAGTAAAATTCTCCTTACCGTAGCTTGGGAAACACAATTCCACTATGAATCTCTTCTCTTATATGACTTTATTCAACTTTCCTTCCACAAAATCTACCAAAAGTCAACTCAACTTTATTCCATTAACCTCAATTTAACTTCGAAATATGATTTTAGATGTCAAACCTTACCGTTATTTCTGCTCCATTACTTCCATATAGCATCACCCAATTGAATTGATAATGAATCAAAATGTTTTTGATATGTTTCATAATCAGTCAATTGTCTGCTAATTATTACTCCCGTCAGATGTAATCTGTCAGAATCTCCCATGGCATTGGTACACAGTAATGAACTATTTTGACCAAGTGTCCAGAAAAAAAAACCCAGTATGCACACTTAGCTGGCATGAATTACCATTTTCAGAGTTATGTTTTTGGGGAGCAGATGGGTTTTGGATTATGTATGTATTTGGAAGGAAGCTGACTGTGAGAGTGCTCCCCAAACCTCAAGGTGTGATATAGTTATTAGGACCATTGTACCCACTTGCTGGTAAGAGTTTAAACTACTGACGAAGATACACGTTCGAGTTTGATCATATCGATCATATAGCTAAGAAAGTGGCTGCTTGCTGTTTAAGTCGATGGGTCGGAGAGAAACTCCGGAAAGATCGAAACTTGGTTGTTGGTTTGCAGTGCAAGTTAAAGGAAATCTCTTATGGTTCTAACGCTCGGTTTTCCTTGCTTGGTTAAAAGTTTGTTTTAGCACCAACACGTCTGTCGTAGCTAACAATGTCTCTGCTTGCTGTTTAAGTCGATGGGGTTTGAGAGATTCCGGAAATATCGAAACTTGGTTGTTGTTTCTGCAGTGGCCGAAGTAGCAGGAAATCTATGGTTCTAAGCCTGATGTTTTTTCATGCTTGGTTAGAGTTTGTATTAGCACTAACTGGGTATTTGATTGGTTTTAACAACTCTGCACACTTTCAGTGGGTTGACACACGCAAACTACAAGGAATTGAACATGCTGTACCAGAAATACAAAGACCAAGGTTAGTCCTGCAATCACCTTTCCCTCAGTTTCTTCAAACTCTAACCGGTTATTTTTTGGTGTGTGGTATTCTGGAGCAAAATGATGCATTAATTATTTGAGAATGTGAGTTTATGAGGTGTCAATGGGTTGTGGTGTGTGAATTATCTTGTTTGACTAACGAGTTATTCAATATGATATTTGATAATGCCAAAATAGTCGAAATATTGCAGTATTTCAACTACCTTAGGGGAAGGTATTTGAAACAACAGGAAAGTAAATTATTTGAAATACCACAACCTGAAATGCAATAGATTTCGTCGTCGATGCAAAACCAGTTATTTTGAAAGTGGGTTATTTGAAATACCACGGTCGCAAATGCCACAAATTTTGTGTTGGATCCGAAATGAGTTATTTTGTCCCAAATAACTCATACAAACGACTTCTAAAAGGAAAACATAAAACTTATGTTTCTCTGCAAAATTGGTAATGAGCTATCTCAGGGCTAGAGATCCTAGCATTCCCTTGCAACCAGTTTGGTGGACAAGAACCAGGAACCATTGACCAAATTCAGGACACTGTATGCACCATCTTCAAAGCTGAATTCCCAATCTTTGATAAGGTAGAGTCTTTTCTTCTACATTCCTCGATGAAATATCGACCACCCAAAACGTGACATATTCTGGGGTCGGGTTTTTGCAGGTCGATGTGAACGGGAAGAACACTGCAGAGGTGTACAGGTACTTGAAGTCGGAGAAAGGAGGGTTTCTGGGAGATGCAATCAAATGGAACTTCACAAAGTTCCTGGTGAACAAACAAGGCAAAGTCATGGAGCGTTACGCTCCCACTACTTCGCCTCTTAAGATCGAGAAGGATATCCAGAACCTGTTGGAAATTGCTTCTGCTTCAGATTCCATTTCCAGCCTCTAAACTGAAAAAAATGAAGTTCCCACTGTTCCATTTCAAGCACGAGTGTATTATTATTGAGATAATTTCTTTGTTATGTACTTTCAATGTTCGGATGTTGCATACAGATTTCAAACATTATGATCGTCTCTTTGGCTACAGATACAACTTAATTAGCCTTATCTTCTTGATTATTTCCATGTTACATTATTTCAAAGCTATGCATTGCCTGTGGTCGGTTATTGCTGGATACTGAGGATGATGCTGAGCCAGTCATTTCTTGTCTAGGCTCTTGTCAAATCCGTATATTATTGGATGGGATGTTATCGAAGAAGTTTCATCCTTGCTTGTTGTCCACTCGTATGTCTAGGCTATCGAATGTTAAAACTTGTCAAATAGAGTCGTCCATTCTACGACAAAGAAGGCTTTTAAATATTATCCAAGCAGGAAGAGAAACAACATGTGACTTTAAGTCTGTAACTACTTTCATTAATGATTTAAATCGTAGCACGAATTAGTAGCAGAATAAGAAACCCAACTAGGTGTAACATTCCCTAGAGAGGGTGAGGCAAGGAAACGGGATCATCGAACAGACTCGTTCCTAACTAGTTAATCCAAAAACAGAACACATTCTTCCTTTACAACTTTGTAAAGAAGCCTAGGTTGTACCCTTACCTTGGAAAAGTATCCATTAAGAGAAATGGTCTTCCAAGTTCCCAAGTCATTTTCAGAATATCATCACACTGGATAAGCACAACCATAACAATCCAAAAACTCCCAACCCTATAGCACTACTGTCTGTCTTTTTCTTTTGTCTTGCACTAGTCAATTTGGATTTCCCCAATTCTGCAGTTTTATTCTCCGAAGGGATTAATTGTTCTAATGGAATCAAATTCCCCTCATTGCAAAAGCAACAGAACAAGAAGAAGATTCACAAGTTCTATGGATCTAATTCCCTCACGGGAAAGCAAACTTTCTGCAATCATTCATCAATTGAACATAGTGAAGACCTTTCCTAACAAACTCCTACCCAGCCTGTGAATACCGTGACATAAAAGAGAATGCCAATCATGTGAAGAAACTGGTTTCGACATCATCAAATAACCTTCTTTTTTCATTCATGGAAGAAACAGGTCTCACAATATTAATCCGAATAACTCTAATAGCAGTATGTTAAACACCAAACCGGCTCCTTAGCAATGTAGAGCTATTAGCTGACTCAGTGGGTATACACTGAATCAATATCCTTCAAGCAGTGACCAGTTACGCTGTTAGCAAAGTAAGCAGATCCGTTAGAAATCTGCGAAACCAGTTATATGTATCTATCCCAATGAGATGGATAAGCACAAGTCAGTTGCGGTGTTAACAAAGTAAGCATTAGTGTCAGAAGGATTAGAGACTAAAAGAGTTTAGTATATCTTGTAAAGTAAGCACCCCCACCTTTGATTCTCGAGATCCAGCCATCATGGAATACTACCCGTTAGGCCGTTACGAAACTCAGGCCAAGGGCCTACTCAACAAACCAAAGGAAATGTTAGAATTCAATGAACCAGAAAACTAGCTAGCATCAATCACCCATCTACCGATCATCGAAACTAAATCAGATAGTGAACTCTGTTATGTTAATTACCTCAGTGAGTGTTAGAGAGAAGTCAGCAAGTAAGTTTGGGAGGCTCTAATGCAAAGTCTCAGCACTGCATAAATAACCAGCAGCTCAGACTGGATACAGTAGGCAGAGAATCAACCATACAGAAAAGAAATGAAATTTATTCATACCCTCCAGTAAAATGTACTGAATACAAAGAGTCATAACAATCAATATCTTATTGATATCTTACTTAGCCTCCACCGAATTCATGTCAAGACTCATGTGATGTGTTGAGTTAATCCCAAATCCTCAGATATACTCTGGTTGGTCCATCACAGCTTAAGCAAGAGCAGGATCTCAAGTTCCTGCATAGAACTTAAGCTGGAAGTGAACAAACCAGACAAATCCAATAACTTTCCAGCCCTCCAAGCTATTTAGTCATCACCTTCCACAACCTAAACCCCTTTTTCTCCCCACATTTGTAGATAGTGTTGTGAAATGAAATCCCTTCAGCTGCATAATTTGACAGTACAAGCAACAGCCTGTGCCCAATATTTCAACCTTGCTTTCACATCTTCCGGATGGTCACCTGCATTACCAAAACGAAGGGAGCCAAAAAGAACTGTAAGTTCACCAACACTTGAACCCTAATGTCAACCATCAAAGACCAAACAGACAATCAAAATCAACTCTAATTAGACTAACCAGGACTGGAGATCTTCCAATTAGCAATAGGACTGGGATGATCGGAAGGAGTAAGATCAGAAGAATCGGAAGATCCGTCAGCAGCATTTGGAGGTGGTGTTTTCTGGGAGGAGGTGTCATCAAGGTACTTCTGGCTCATCGAGTAGCAAAGCTCGAGGGCAGGCAAAGTGTTGCAGAGCTCAGGGATCTCGTCGTAGCTGAATCCACCAAAACCCAGATCCAAACACCCCTTCAGCTCATCTAGATCGTCGTCGTTCAAGCTCTTGCCCCTCTTCAAATCATCGTCGGCAAGATCGACATAGCCCTCTAGCAGGACCTGGTTCTTCCTGTTGGTTCTCTTCCTTGACAGCCTCCTGTCGATGATGGTGCTGCCGTTAGCGGCGCCGGAGTTGGATCTCTGGAGCTTCTCCCATATCTGTAGGGTTTCGTCGGCCCCATCGTCGTCGCCGCCATGGGTCTGATTCTGGGGTTGGTTACCTAGAAAGGATGGGTAGTGTTGTTCTGATTGTGGAGAGAATCTAGAAGGTGAGTTTGATTCGTCGCCATTGATGATCTCAGAAGCGATTCTTCCCATTTTTTCTTCTCTGCTGATTGTTTGTCTCTCTGGAATTTTCTCTTCTGTGTGTGGAAATGTGAAATGTAAAAGGAGAGGGAAGGGAGATCCAGTGCTTATAAGGTTGGCACCAATTATTGATGTTGGCGTTTCTACATTTCGGGAAAAAAGGAATAATAATAATAATAATAATAATAATTTAAAACCAACCTCGGTTCGGTTAGGTTCGGTTCGGTTTTGGTTATTTGCTGGCTAGTTGGTAACGTGTTAAGAGCGATGGGTTGTTGCGTTATAAACTTATATATTACCGAATTTTATAGATTTTCAAATGGTTCGGTTGCATACAAAATATATACTAATAAATCTATCAAATATATAAAATTAAATTAAATTTGGAGAAGTAGAGGTGGACTAGGGTCATGATCAGTGGCGGATACAAAGGATTTTTGGATTATAATTGAGTTTATTTTTAGATTTGAAATTTAGATGGTATGTAATTTTTTTTTATATTTATAGGTGAATTAATATATTTTTTATATGTAATTGTGTACTTTAATTTATGTATAACTCGACCAATGTATTGAATCATTAAGAATTTATCTTTGGTTAGAAGAGCTCCGCTAATTGTGGATCATAATGTAGAGGGTGTTGTGACACTTTTATTAGCAATTGCTAGGGATGTAAGGGTAGTTGCTAATTAGCAATTTCATTAGCAATGCCACATAAGATATAAGTCAATTTTTTAATAGATTACTTTCATGTTAGCCAGAACACATAATCATATTGAAACAGTTTTTTAAACATACAAAATTGTTAAAGGATTTTAGGGATGTAAATGATTAGAAATTATAAAAAAATGTCAATCGCTAAAATTAATGATGTGACAATTAAAAATTGCTAAACAATTTTTAGGATGTACATAATCTAACGAAATTTTATTACTCGACATTTTCGGCTGCCGAAGATGTCCCTTTGTATTAGCTTGTAACTATGTTGCAAAAGGTTTGTTTACATTTTAATCATTAATTGAATTTGGAAAGATCTGATTGGATTAAACTGAAATTTGATGGAGAAAACCTAAACAAATTAGGATCAATCATGCAAAAGGTTGTTTAGTTGTAGAAACATGAAAATTATATTGTAAACTTTCAAAGTTTTGAACTTGGTATTTCTATGTTAGTTGATTTTTAGATTTGAAATTTTTTTGTATCTTTAGTAAATTTAGTTATATATAAAATGTTTTGGTATCCTTTCTATTGAGTTTTGTTATATTTTGTGTTTAAAATTAAGATTTTTGAGATTTTAGGTTTGTGTTTAAGATTTAGGGTATAGTGCTAGGAGTTAGAGTTTGATATATAGGATTTAGGATTTATTAATTTTTATTTATGATCAAAAGTTAGTGTTTGTGTTACAATTTTGAGTTTGAGTTTATGATGCAGTGTTTGAGGGTTAGGATTTAGTGTTTAAGGTGTTAGCATCATTTTCTAGTATTTAGGGTTTACTATAAAAAATTTAGGATTTATTTTTTGAATTTTAAATTTTAAAAATATTAAAATTTTAAAATAAAAAGTACTGATACCTTTAAAGTACTGAAGCATTTTCCTCAGTTATATACTAATTGCTAAAGAGCGTGTTTTGTCATGAAAAAATAGAAATTTTAGTGTTGGTTCGACGTATATCTTAATCAATTAGGGTTTTAACTCCAGCATGAGAAACGAAATCCTAAACCAATTAAAACTTTGGAATTAGTACAATCACATGTCCGTGAATTTTTTAATTAACACTTTGTTATGAAATTAAGTAAGGAGAAGAATAAGAGATAGGAATAAAGAGGAGAATTATTATTTTGTATTTCTTTTTTCTTATTTCTAGGCAAAGAATAAATTTATAAGATTCTAACATTATTAATATACATATAAATAAATAAATAAATATATATATATATATATATAGTGCTTTGAATGATATTGAATTATATAATCGATGTGAAAATATATGTTACACAATATTGTATTATAGACATTCATCAATGTAGTGTTATCCTGGACTGTTTACTAAATTTTGCACCATCTCAAGTCAAGTTGTTAGCCAAGATAAGTCTATAATATTTTTTTTGAAAAATGTGTCTAGAAACCTTCGCTCTTTTATTTGTGACCGGCTTGGCTTCCGTGAAACGACAAATTTAGGTAGGTATATGAGTGTTTCTGTTCTCCATGACAGAATCACTAAGAATACCTACCAATTTGTGTTGAACCTTATGGATTCCAAGCTTGTAGGATGGAAGAGTAAGTTTTTCTTTCTTGATGGTCGTGTGACGCATGCTTCTTCTGTTCTTCATGTTATTTCTTCCTATGTGATGTAAACGTAAGTGCTACCAGTTGATACTTGTGCTAAAATTAATAAGAAAATTCGTAATTTTGTTTGGAGTAGCCTTTCTAAAAGGAGGAAATCGCATTTGGTTTCATGGGGTGTTGTTTGTAGGCTAAAGGAACAAGAAGGTCTTGGTTTGCGTAACGCAGAAAAAACGTAATGAGGCATTTCTTATGAAGCTTCCATGGAACATAATTGCACAACCTCATGCTCTCTGGGTAAAGGTGCTCTTGGCCAAATACACTAAACATGACGCTCAGGGACTTCAGGTTATTCGTAAGAATTCTTCTTTGCCTCTTTGGAGGGGTATTTGCCGGGTATGGAAATTTGTTCAACAGGGTAGTCAACAATGCATTAGAAGTGGCTGCGATACAAGTTTTTGGTTTGATCACTGGATCGATGGAGGATGTCTCCTCCATCGCCTTGTAGACATGGTTAACCCTGAGTTTGTGGGAGCGCTGGATAACCGCACTATGCGGGATTTGGTGAATGAGGATGGTGAATGGGATTGGGAAGAACTTGCCACTATCCTTACTCGTGAAGCTCATGAGTTGGTTGGAGCGATGCTGCCACCAGCAGGAGATGAGGAGGATGGAGTGATATGGTGACTCGATCCTCGGGGTCACTTCTCAGTCAAGAGTGCATACCAATTGCTGGCAGGAATCGATAGCTCGAATTCGCAAACCGTTTGGCGCAAAATTTAGAGGTGGCGCCACTTGCTGGCTGATTTGGAAAAATTGGAATGAAATGGTCTCTTGTAATGTTGTAGTTTTCTGCGATCAGTTCCGCTTACGAGTCCTTCATTGGATTGTCGAAATTCGAAAGACAATGAAAGTAGGGTTATGTGGGGAGGCGTTACTATTAATACTGGCGGCTCTGTTTTACAACCCTAAAGCCTTGCAGCGGCGGGTGGAATTATTAGAGACGAGCAGGGTGAGATTAAGGGTGATATTAAGGGTGCTTTCTCGGCGAACCTTGGTGGTTGTATTATCACAAGGGCAGAATTGCGTGGCACGATTATGGGTCTTCAAATGGCTTGGCACTTGGGGTTTAGGAAGGTTAATCTCCAACTTGATTCCAAGTGTGCTATCTCTGGAATCATTGGAGATCCTCCCGACGATTTTCGACACCTTACTTGTATTCTTAAGGCACAACAATTACTTTGACGCGATTGGCAAGTGCACGTCTCCCACACGTATCGTGAAAGTAATCTTGTTGCGGATGCCCTGCCCCATTACGGACACTCTCTTCAGTTTGGTTTTCATCCCATTTCTTGTTTCTAGCCAGAGGTTATTGATTGTATTCGTGCAGACTCAGTGGGTGTTTCTCTTCCTCGTACTACTATGATTAATGATTAGAACCTCACATTCCTTTTTACCCAAAAAAAAAGAATTTAATTAAGTGTATGTTACTTTGTTTAAACACAAAACACTTCATCAGTGGTTTCATCAAATGATTTAAACAACCAAACAATCATCCAAAGTATACTTTAACAAGTTACACTTATCAAACATAGCATTTGATTTATTTGTTGTAACTGTAAAGATTGGAACTCCTTACCTTGCAATTAGTTAAGCCTGTAATAAGCTATGGCATATGAGAAGCAACAAATCCAATCGACTATCATTCATTTAAACAATTTGAAATTCCAATTGCCTGTATTTCATCTATATAAACTCTAATTTCGATTGTGCCGGAAACTCATAAGGTACATGATTGTTGCAAGAAAAACTCTTTCCAATTGATATCTTGTTTCGATCTAGAAGGACATAAATTGCATAATAAGTCTCAAACTTCCACCTAAACCCTAATCCTATAAGCAAATTTCGATTCGATCCCTGAGATTCGTTGGACAATTAATCCTCATACATCCATTACTACTACAATAGATAGTACTTGAATGTGACACTACTTATTCAATATGGGTTAGGGTTGTTGTCCTAATTAGGTTGTCACCCTAACGTGTGTCCATCACACATACAAATTTACACTTTAGGTGCTATTTTTTTCGTATTGATCATTCATCAGATGCAGAAATTGATAGGGCAAGAGTAGATAAGGATTAATGTGGTTATAGTTGAGTGGTTATCTGGTTTTAGTGCGTCATAATCAGAAATAAATTGTTTAGTGGTTATCGAACGATCAAACTCGACAACTTATCAGACTTACCTCATTATAGATATATAAATCTACACTTACAAATATATATAATCATTTAATTTACGATAAGTTTATACAAGATTGAACCAAGCGATATAACCGATTAGATTGTAGCTCCAACATCTATTTTTATTGTCCATCCACTCTAACACAGAAATGAAGGCGGCTGTGGGATGGGGATTAATTAATAATAATTGGGGGTAATAAATACAGCTGGCGGAGGTTGGGCGAATAATATTAGAGGCCATGATTGGAAGAACACTCGTGGTCGTGGACACGAAACAATAAGCGAAGTCTTTGTGTCTTTTAGCCGGACACGACAGCCGCCAATGAGCTTTGCTGGCTCGGTTAGCTCGCTTGTGGGGTCCTCCATGTGCGTGCGACAACCTCAAAGCCCGGAATGCACCGTTTTACTTTCGCCAATTGTTTATTTTGGTTAGTTTATTTACCACAGGAGGCTCCATTTTTAGAGAATATTATATTGCGAGAAATACAATACATGGTGCCGTGTTATGATGGATGTGTAATAATATATGGTTTTTTTATTAATCACTCAAATCAAATTATTAAGATGTAATTAAAATCGTTAATTTGTTTGAGTGTGAACCATGATATTCAATTCATTAATTGATTAATTCAGATGGTTGTGGGATTAAAGTTTTACTCCTCCCTCAACGTTGTTGTGGGGATCGAATTTTGGTCCGCCCTTTCAAGTGCAGCCCCTGACACCACTACACCAACAACTCGTTGGTACACAGAGGTTATCACTGTAGCCCTCGGCTCTTTCTAAGAGTTTCTGTTTGAGCAGGTTTGTTAATTAATAATGTAAAAATCAATATAAATTCTTTCTAAACAACTCAAGTTATTGATACACGATGGATTATGGAATAGTATCAGAGTTTTTAGTGATCGAGAAGTCATCGTTTCAAATTTTGATAGCGCCCCCAATATGTATATAAGACTTATCAAAGTTTTACAAATTTCAATTCTTAGAACTTCCGTTTGATGGTGCATAGAGACCAACCAACCAACCTAACAGAAGACGAAGAAATCCATGAATACATACATAATGCATGCATGCATTCATGCATGGTACCGAAGTCGACAAAAGCCCGGCTTAATATGTATACATCATGGTGATTAAGGGTTTGTAACAATATGGTCACCAACTTTTAAAAAGTAACCTACGTAACCGTATCTTTTTAAAATTATAACAATACAGTCATTTTTGTAAACACGTAAAAAAAAATTAACATATCACCATACATTTCACCATTTTTTCTCACGCCACCCTCTTCCGATCCATGTTACCCAACTCATTTAACTAAACTAATTTAACCCCAATCAAATCAACCTAATTTAACATATTTTGATTCGGTTTGAATCAAATAGATGGGATAGGATATGCGCAGACATACATTATGAGCTGGGTAGGTGATTTGTGAAATTTTGAACAAATTGTTGATGAAATGACTATTTTATTACAAGGGAAAATAATTAAGCTAATGTTATGTAGCTATTTTTTAAAAAGTTGATGATCTTATTGACACAAACCCAATTGGTTGATGATCAAAATGGATACTAAGTCAAAGAAGCTGCAATAACGATAAAGGAAAAGAACAATTATATTATTATAAGATACAATAAAAGGGAAAAGTGAGATGTTCAAGTGAAGTTTTTTCCATATTAAAATTATGTGTATGGTGATCTAAATATTTTTGATTTAAATGTAATATGTTTTACGAAATGGTGAGTTGTGTGTTGTTATTTCGAAAAGAAAATAGGAAAAGTTAAATTAAAATGACATACGGTGACAGTACTGAGTGGAGTCGACATATCATGATGACATGCATGCATTATTTTGGGTTAGCCCATACAGAAATACCACGTGGGAGTGGGCGATTTGTGATGGGATAATGAAATATTATAAAGAATGAAGACAAAATTAATGGAGGCCTACTAATGTCACATGGCTGTCGTTTTCGGCCTTTAGCCTAGCTTTCACGTATTCACTACTCCAAACGACGAACTAGCCTCAGAAAAATTAGTAGCAGACGAACCACTTTGCCCCATCTCTTCTAGCTATTTGTTAGTTATCGGGTGCTGATGTTGACCTTCCCTTCTTTGCCAACCACTCGCACCTACGACGCCGTAGGCCGCGATAGATAATCGAAACCCCTCTCGATAGATCGAGCTAGTTACACCAGTCGCAAAATTTTCAAATGTTATGTACTAGTTCCGCTTGGTTTTACATTGATAATCGTAAGTTTTGAAACCGTCACGGAATATGCATGTGGAGTTTTGGGTGGATGCGACCCAAAGTTACGGGATGAAAACTAGTGTGTCGATTCGATGAGGTATGTGGGTGAGGTACGTATTTTGATTAAAATAACTCGTTCTGAATTATTTGTTGGGTTAAAATAACTTGTTTGACATCAAACAAAAAACGGTAATATTTCGGACCGTGATATTTTAAATAACTCACTTTTGAATTATTTTAAATAACTCGTTTGTGAACCAAAACAAAATTGTTGTCATTCGAGTTGTGGTATTTGAAATAATTCGTTTTTTGAGTTATTTCAAATACCTCCCGCCCCTAACTATTTAAAAAAATATGATATTTTCGTTATCAAATATCACATTGAATAACTTATGAATCAAATAATATAATTTATCTCGTCACATAAATTTGTTTCAAAATATTCATCCAAACGACCCCTAAATGAACTAGACATCTTTCTATATTGGCGGGGGACCAATCTTGTGAGTTCGACACCTCAAAAAAGGAAGTGTTACAAGATTTCAAGATGCGTCATTGATCAGTAGTTGGCTAGGAACATCATTCGACAGTTAATTTAATGCTAATAAGGTGACAATTTCCATGGGAGAATAATAATCATACGTGGACACTTGATGTCAATCCACCGAGATGCATCCCGAATCTCACAAGTTTGATGACACCTAAATCTTTGATCATCAGGGCGCCTCAGTCGCCAAATGTTTGGTTACTTTCATTTAGGACTCGTATGTGACATAGAATACGAATGCAGATGGAGTTTTAACGATCATTCGGAGAGAAAAAAAAAAGATGAAATGGATATTGTAGGACTCCCGAAAACACATCTTCATCTTCTCGTCACCTTCCGTGAATGGTCGGGGAATATTCGGATGGGTCAGAAAAGCAGTTATTCCATACACATCAAAGTTACATGAACGTTGTGATTCTAATGTACCTAATATCTAAATTGGTCTTAGGTTGTTGATGATGAAGCCAGAGTTTATTACTTACAAGATTCTTTTTTTTTCCCAATAGCAAAGGAGCTGGGCTCCAATACCAAAATGGCCCACTGGAAAATGAAATAACTTGGTTCAGGGGAAAAGAGCCCGGCCCAACGGAAAATGAAATAGGACCGAGAAAAGTTTATGGGCCAGACCAAGGGATGAGTTCAGCGCCAAAATCCCTACCACCCACATTCATGAAAGTTTATGTAAGTTGCCCAATTACTGTACCCAAAAAATTCTTAACAGGATTTTTTTTATATTTTAAACCATTTATTTATTTAATTATTTAAATTAGTTAGAATTTTAGATCATTTTTATTTTTTTATTTTATTACTTAAATTAAGTAATACAAATATTGTACTTTTTTTTTTATCTCCCACTCTTTTAAATCTATTTTTTCTTGAAATTTCCAAATCTGAATAATAGTTCGATATCACAACACCAAAATCTAAAATATGTACATGTAAATTCAAAATAAGCAAAAAAATTAGCTCATCGAATCACTCACACGCATTGCATGAAGAGAAAATAGTGGTAAATTCGGATCCAATATACTAAGTCATAATCCTCACAAAAACAATACCGAAAAAAATTAATTACAAAATAAAACAATATGTACCTGCAAGTACTAACAAAGTATCAAACATGAACAAAATAGGTACCTCCGTTAAATCCGAGATATTAAATCCGTCTAGCGTCCTGGCGACGTCAAAATCATAACCAACGACTAAGACAACCACACCACTCCTTCCTTCTTCGGTTTCTCGACCTTCAATTTCGATTGTCTCGTCGGTGAAGCAACCAAAAATCAATTGGATTTGAAGAGGGGAGGAAACCAGTTCTCTTGATCGGTGTTGGGTCCTGCATTTGATGTACATCATTAGAATCTTTGCATCTTAAATTTTTGCTTTTCCAATCGTTGTCTGTCGGGGCTGATTCATAGGCAATAGAGAATTGATTTTGGCGGGTCACAATTATAAATAAGAAAGGAAGGCGACGCTGTGGGAGTTTGATGTGAAGGAGGCGATGAGCAGAAGGGGCCGGTGATGAGGAGGAGGAGACATGGTGGGGGTTAGATCAGATGTGAAGGGGGTGATGAGAAGGAGGGTAGAAGTGACGGGTTGTTTTTTTAAGTTGCGGTAGATTTTGGTATTTAATCTAATGGTGTTGTCATATATGATAATAAAAATGAGTGTTGTCATAGTAGGTTTTCTGCTTTTTAATCTATAGTCGTTGATGAGTCAAGTTACTCATAAATGGCTCGATATTTTGTATGAAAAATGTACCATTTCTTCTAACAAACAATATCGAGAACCCCGGTTGAGACGCTAAGATAAACTTACACTCAACAGCTCACAATTGCTCTCTGAACTGTTTGACAATCGGTTTCGAGAATAATCCATGAATATCCCAACTTCATTGCCCACTTCTTTTTACTCTTTTACGTATGTGTTTTACGAATTTCATCAAATCAAGCATGTTGCGCTATCTTTAGGTAGTCCGGCCAAACCGAATTCCAATATTGCTCCAAGGACAAATATACTCATACGGAAGGACCTTGAAATAAAATTGAAGATCCATATATACCTTAGACATCCTCCAAGAAATGCCTAACTAGTAGCCTAGGGTTTTTTATTTTGAAAGGAGTCCATTCAACAGGAACTACAAAAAAAAAGAGTACACATCTAAACTTGAGGGAAGAGGAAAGAAAACAACAATCCAATCCCGAGGAAGCGAACCCAATAACGTATTCCTAACCCCTCAATCCGCTCTTTGGTTGAAACGATTAAGGGTAAAGCGGAGTTAGATAGTTGGAAAGGTGTGAAGGGTGATTGAGATACTTTTCAAATCGTTACAACATTGTCAATGCCACTTTTCTGTGGCCTTTTAGGGAATCGGTGAAGACTTGCCAGTCGATCAAAAGATTAACTAGGGTTAAAAATCTGCTGGCTTATGATACAATTTGAAGTATAGCGTAAATTTTCGTCACGAAACATAAGAGGGAAAGAGAAAAAGGTGATGTTTGCCAATTGGTACTTCTTTTTATCAAGCATTGTCCACTCATAATTTGTACAAACTCAGAAAAAATAGCTACAAAATTTAACTAAAAATGACTTGTGGTCCCGTTAGACTCCGACAATTATTTCATGGCTCGTGATCAGCAGTACTGTTGTCAGTTAGCTGACTCGGCGGCGGCGGAAGACAAGGTCGCCGGCAAGTCGGACACGAACAATTCGTACTGGAAGAAATAAAAAACCACCGCTGAATACAATGATTATGAAACCCATGGCCGCAATTCCCCAACACCTCAACCTCCTCCCCTTCCTCAAACTCCGCCAAGCAAATCGCACAGCACTCCTCCTCCTCACCACCGCCCCCACCACGAAACACCACCGTCGACGCCACTTCCGCCACCGCCACACTAGCCACCACGCTCTCCTTGTTCCTCTCCGGCACGCTTCTCCTCCCCGCCGACGATGTCCGGCCGCCGCCCAAGAAGCAGCGGACGGCGGCGTTGAGAGCCACGACGCAGATTACGATGCAGAGGAGGACGATCAAGATTGTGGCGGCCGACGGCGAGAGTGCGGAGGAGGTGTTGTGGGTTGTTTGTATTGACGACGCCGGCGGCGGAGACTGGATTAAGGATGCCTCGGCTGTTGTAAGGAAATTGGCGGAGGTGGCCCAATGCCGCGTCATCTTTCTGGAAAACTCGAGGTAGTAAGTAGTAGATAGAGTGTTTGAAAGATGATTAAGAATGGCGATGTTTTTGTAAGGTTGTGAAAAGCAGAGATGGAGATGGAGATTGAAGGAATTAGACAGTTTGCGTGGGAAAGCAGAGACATGAAGGAATGGGGGAGAATTTATACTTGATCCACTCAAGAAAGGTAAGGATATATATGGTTCATTCCAATGACACGAGAACTCTAATTCTCTCTAATCAATATGATGCCTTTGGTAAAATTCGGTCGGTTATGATTAAATCGGACCACTAGGTGATTGGTTGTGTTCTGTCTAGTTGGCATGTGAATAAATACGTGATTCGGTTGGAGGGTCGGGGTCAGACCGACAGAGAGGATGAAAAGAATTTTTTTCTTCGTTGGGAGCCTATAGGAGTCTTCGGAAGGCGTCAAAAAAAATGTAGTAAAAGAGTGATGTGAAGGGTATAAGCATATGAAGTATGGGATGTATGAAGACGAGCGAATGACTTTAAATCAAATCTATACTGTTAATGAAAAATACCAAGATTTTGCTTAAATTTGTACATGTTGTAGCTCCACAAAACAGGTAGTTGAGTTCAATACTGACGTAAAATAACCGAATTTCGAATAACAATGTGGATATCGAATTTCGATGTTTCAACGGATCAAATGTAAATGGAAACTCAAATTTAAAAAGCTTATCATTTTAACTAAGAAAAGAAACACATGTGGAAATGTCAAATAATAAAAGAGACTTTTAATTACTGAAACGTAACATGCATGCTTATAAATTAGGCAGACTATGGTTTAATTAATTTGTGTAAATTAAATTAGAATATTCCTCACTTATTCCTTGGAAAGAATAACGTGCTTCTATCCACGGCAACTAAAACACTAGTACCTCTACTAACAACTTTGGGTAATTATTCTATAATGACTCTGGTCGAATCATTAGTTCAAACCGATATGTAGCAGATTATTCGGAGGTTACGATGCAAATACTAAATCAAATTGATGTGAACCACACATAAAGATTTAGCATGCGACCCTAACCACCACATTATTTTGGACTATATTAGACCTTAATAAAAGATAGAAAACGAACTAAACATTACAATAGTGTATATTCGTAAGGTGCGTTGGATTCGAACCAGAAACCTCTAGGTTGTCAGCACACAAGTCTACCACTTCAACAACACCACTTGGACCTAATCACCGCATTCTTAGAAATGAAAAATGAAAAACTAGACGGTACTTGAACCCGCCGGCTATAAAAGTCATGAATCGAGAAGTGATTACTCTTAACTCGATAAACCGACAATCCTCGATCAACAAATAACAACGAACATTGCTAATAACATTAAATGAACCATCTATATATGATGAATGAGTAGCTGCATGGTTGCAAACAGCAACACGAGCTGCAAACTGCCCTATTCTCCACGGCAACCCTTTCAATTTGACCCCAAAACAGACAACAACAGAACAACCAAACAAAAACACATAAGCATGGACTTGTTCAATCATTTATAACCACTGATCTGTGATCGTTTTCACTCAACGTATAGCTAGGAAATTACAAGGTTGTTACCGCCGGACCGGACCGGACTTTTCGGTAAACAAAACACTAAACATTTCCGTTAGATCGGTGCAAGTCCCGTTTAAAAAAACCATCTATACTGTTAGAGAATGGTATAAAATCCATCATTAACCCTTTCCTAACAATTCGAGTTATTAAGATGTAACGGTTCTTGAATCACGAGTTACATTAATTAGGTGCTTTTACTCAGTGTGTTGCTAATAGTGCCGTAATAAAGTTGAAATTTTGATACAAAATCTTCGATCATCCTTATTTCGTTATTGATTCCACGCGTTATGTTCGGATCGACAATAATATAGGAATTTAATTAGTAGGCCACCAATGAATAGCTTCAAACCCATCTTGGGAACGATCCAGAGGGCAAAGTACAAATATTAATTAATATTACGACACTTTTAATTAGTTGTATTCGAAAACCATGATATTGAAGCAAAGTATAAATTCTGGGTGGGGCCGCTGTGTGTTATTTATTTCGTTGGTCCAGCTGGCATCGAACTTTCTTCGCCGGCCACACACTGAAAATCGGCGGCCTCTCTTAGCAATTACTAACACGACGACAAGCCCTTCCTTTGGCCTATTGACAGGTAGCCATTTTTGAAATCAAGAGCACCTTGGAACATTCGAGTTCGACTATGTTATTCTCACTTCTAGTTTTCACCTTTTCTTCTGATACTTTGAGTAGTAGGATGGTTTTATTTTAATGGTCGATGTGATTAGGGTTTTGAAATGGTACGTTGACACATCGTTATGTGTTATAATAAGCCGATAAAGTCTGATGTGGACTTATAGGCCATTAAAGAAAATATAATTTTAGAGATCGGACTAAAATAGTCTCCAAAACCTATAAACAGTCAATAATAGATCAAAATGGTCATCAATGATTTTCAATGTCGAACAGGCTAATGACCATTTTAGGAAACGGTCACATATATATAGTCCTTACGTACGAAAATGTGTTAAACCCGGAGTAATTACACAAATAGAGAGTTGATGAACACCAGATTTATGTGATTTCCGACTGTTAGGTCGACTAATCCACGGGAGAAGAGAGAGTTATATAATTAGATTCAAGAGGAAAAAAGAGGAGGCTAAAAGACTGAAATACCCTCTAATATACCCAAACCTATATCTCGGTTCACAATATGAGTTTGCTACGAAGACGATAAGATATTCAATATTCCCAACAGTAGCATGGCTCTAGAATTCTGAGCCTATGTGAGATTTGAGTCTAGTGGCCATTAAATAACGAACCAAACACATGTAATTAATTAAGGATTCTTACTGTGTTTTAGTAGACTCATTAATAACGGTCTTAATTACCAGTGACGAGGATGATGCCAAAAGTTATCCATAAAATTTTGACACATGACACGACAAAGGTGATTAAAGGCCACCACGTACACGTTATTGATATAGATGGTTGCGGTCCACATCCCTAGGGTACATCGAAACAAAATTACTAGTTTGAACTGGAATATTGGTAGTAAATAATGGTTGGAATTAGTGAAAAAGATACGATGGCCAGTGTTTGTAGCAGATAATCGGGGCTTAATTAACCGGGTCGTGCTGTTTGAAGAGTGACGGGTCGGGATTACTATTAATGAATGATATAAAAAATTAATTCAACCCCTTTCGTAATAACTCAAGCTTTTTTATATGGTTGGTCTTTGTTTTGATTTATGGTAGCCATTCGATCCGTTCATGTGACTTATCAAAACTGTACAAATCTCAACTCGATCTTCTTAGAATTTTTGTTTAAAAAGGGTGTGCTAATGTATCATATAATAACCAATATGACGATCTCACGATTCCAAGTCCTCAAGGTGTTGGCCATTCGACGATCTGAGTACTGCAACTCGCTTCCACTAGACCGGTCAGCTTGGAATAGCAATGGGCGAGGGATTTCAGGGACCCAGCAGGGTTGGGGACCAAATTACGTGTATGTGTAGGGTTTGGGCGTTATATAGAATTTCAAGTTGTACGTACGGTTGCTTTCTCTCGCACCCCTATGCAAATGGAGTATGCATATGCCCTGTTGTTGAAGTAATGAAACAGTTCAGGATTCCAATCAAATCAGTTAGTTACCATAATCAATAGGTAGGTAAGAAGGCGTGGTCGAAATCTTGTTATAAATTGAAGAGGAAGACGTTTGTTAGTGAGGCAAGAAACTCTTGTCTCTATCTGCCCCCATGGACAGGCAACTCAACTCTGACATTGCCATTGGGCAACTCCTCATCATGCTTCATTCATTGCTAGGATCCCACCCACAACTCCTTCAATTATTAGGGCCGAAGTTGGCCTGTTCACGAACCAAGTCGAGCGGCATGCTATGAAGGTTGGTTCGCTATCCTTTAGGTGAGCTGAAGCTCGACCTTGGCTCGTGGTGAGCTCTAATGTCCAACAAGTAGAAATGCTCACGAACCAAGTCGAATCGAACTTCGGTGTCCTAAAATGTGACTAGTTACTATGTAGGCGAGCTCGACCCTGGGGCGTGAATTATCCTCAACGAGCCAATGCAGAGTTTATACCATGAAGTGGATCAGGTGAAGAAATGCAGAGTTTTTATATATATTCTCTCTGCTGCATAAGGTACAAGAAGATGAAAAAACTCGTATATCAGGGAAAGAAGTAGCTGCTGTTCTGCATTAAAAAAATCATCGAAAGAGGATTTCTTGGCAAAAAATACCTGCTTTACATCTAAGTCAGTCAACCAAAATGCAAATAAATTACAGAGAAATCAATCACTGGTCCATCTCACAGTCACAGCTTTGCCTTAATGGCCTAATTTCAGGTCCAACTCTATACACCATCTGCACACCAACTATAAAGATAGATCCCAATTAAGAAATACTAACCAATTATCCCATGTTCCCTATCAGAAACAGACCAGCCAGCCAGCCAGTAACTACTCCGCACTTGGTGTTGAATTGAATTCTTATCCTTATGTTGGTTCATAGAGTCCTATGACATGGCCGTCAATACAACGCATGGCTGCAACCTGATACAAAACAAAGCCTTCTTGTTGGGGTTTTCGCATCAATGTAGCCAGACACAGACAGCAATTTCAGTGGGGGTGAGGAGATTGATGACCAACCTTCCCATGAATTTCATACTTGATGGACCCATCTAGCTCAGCGCCTTTAGCTTTGTCACCGTACTGTTGATGTCAGTGACTGAATGATAGCAAATTAGAATACCCCTTCTGTGAAACATTGTCGCTGCAAAAAGAAAAAGGAGTCAGCTACTTAAGCTGCATAGAAAACTAACTAACAAACAAGGAAGTGTAATACATTATGTGCAAATTGCCACACTCCAATACAAAGATCATTATTCACTAAGCCATTTGCTACAGAGTCTGATGGTTAATGTGCCCTACAGTGCTGGTCAGGACTGCCTGAATTTTCATGGCCAAATTGTTCATTGAATTCAACAGAAACAATAATTTCTAAATTCAACCAGTGAGATAAGACTAACAATCGAACAAGCCTCTCATTAAGAGGGCTCTTAGAGGCAAGTGGTCAAACAACTTGCAGGCACTAAAATATATAGAACAAAAAGGACACGGAAAACGAACTTTTACTTGGTAGATTGCATGAGGGCGAGCTTCAGAGGACTCGAATGAAGTTCAGCCCAGCATAGGGTGCAGACATTGACGGTGAAATCCAGGCCTTCGGAGTAGAAACGAGCCGCCTTGAGAACATCCTTGTGGATTGCAGGATCCACCTGAACGAGGCCGCCACAGCCATCTCCTTCGTCATTCTAATGCCAGTAGATACTAGATAATAAGTAAGATGGAACTGATAAACGTTAGGAAACACATTAGCAGAAGAGATCTATCTATACCAGGTACCTAACTAACTTGTTTCACTTCATATTATACATAATTAATGACAGGTTTTTCTTACAAAATTAAAATGCTTGTCGTCAGCTGCTATATCCTTGATAGCTTCTTCCCAATGTAATATGTGTCATCTGTACGATTTCTTCTACTTCTGCAATGAGTTTGCTGTACCAAAACACCAGTTAGGCAACTTCAACGGAAACTTCAATGCCATGAAAGAACAGGTATGTGCCAGAAAAACCTCCTAGCTAATGTCAGAAGAAGTTTCACGTCCTGATTGCCTCTGAATGACTAGAAAGCAATCACGGTTTTATAATCTGAAAACGTCGAATTATGTCCCTAAGTATCCTAGCTTCTGCTTGAAAGCCATCATATTGGAGACCATCAAGAAGAGCCCGCTTCGCAGCCGGGAGTAGTTTCATCCTTTGTTTCACGCAATAGAGCAAGAGCTCCTCTGCACATCTGAACCTTCTAGCTTTGGAAAGATTATAAACCAAGGATGAATAGGTAAAGGCATCTCTCACCTTCATCGATGCCAACATTTTTGTAGCAAGCTCATAATTACCCGCTTTAACTAATCCATCAATAACAGAGTTTGTAGCAGCTGAAGTGGAATCAAAACCCATCGTATTCATTTCCTTCAAGCGTCGTTGTGCCCGCTCAATATAACCTTCCTTGCACAATACGTCCACAAATATAGTATGTGTGTATTTATCATGTTCCAAACCACTCTTTTTGATTTGGTCACTCAAATAATAAAATTCTTCCATTTTACCTTCTTTCCGTGAGAGATTCAGAAGTGTATTATACGACACCAAATCAAGCTCAATACCATTGTTTATCATCTCATCCTTGAACCTAGCTGCCTCTTCAACTTTACCAACCTTGAGCAGAGCACCCATAGCCGTGCAATACCCAAAGCCATCAGACGTATACCCTTTACTCTTCATCTCTTCCAACACCCTGAAACCTTGCTTGAATTTCTTAGACTTAAACCAACAATTCATCATCGTGGTATAAGTTATAGCATTGGCAACGTTCCCAGAAGCCTCAAATTCCCGAATAACCCGTCTAGTAGCCCCAATTTCCCAGCTTTACACAACCCATCAATCAGAATATTATAAGTAACCACGTCTGGATGGATTCCATGTAGCTTCAAATGCGAAAAGTAACCAAGCGCATTGGAAGCATACCCATTCTTGCAGAGACCATTGATCAAAATATTATAAGTAGCAGGTTTAGGTTCTAACCCCCGTAATTCAATCATTGGCAAGATCTTATAAGCTTCTCCGGTCTTTCTCTGCTGAAAGAAAGAGTGCATCATAGTGTTCAAGGTCAAAATATCAGGGGAAATGTTTCTTTGAGGCATTTCCTCCTCGAACAGGTAGGTGGCCTTGTCGAACAAGCGGCTTCTAGTAGCACCGGCGATCAAAGTATTGAAAGATACCACATCTGGTCCAATCCCAGTTTTTTCCATTCTAGCGAGAAGAGCATAAGCAGCCTCGAAGCTGACGAGACGACAGTAGGCGTTGATGAGCGTATTAAAAGTGACGACGTCAGGAAGCACTCCCCGTCTAATCCCATCAATATATACCGTCTCGGCTCGTTTCAATTGCTTAGTCTTGCAGAAGGAGCTTACGCGTTCATTCAATCGAAAGGTTTGTAACATATCCGACTCACTAGTCACTACCCCAATTTGTATTTTGCATTACCCAGAAGGAGATTGAGATTACTCACCTCGCATACAGCGGCAGCTGGGTAAGTCTGAGGATTGGATTGCAGCAATTCAATGGAATCTTCGCGGAGGAGAAATCACCAGATAGATATATGGGAGGTAGAAATTCGCGCTTCCCTCCCTCCAAAGCAAAGCAGCTGTTGAAAACTTTGCCGATGCGCGCCGATGTTTGTTCTCCCGCGCCGACCTAATTAATGCGTAACTTACAAGTTTCTACCTATTTGAAATATTCAAACCTAAACGATCTGCTACTTACATGGCAATCACATATTTTATATTTGGCATTCGAAGCAAAATACCTATTGTATTATTAAATTTATTTACGAATCATATATTTAAATTAGTATTCGAGTTAGTTTTTGAGCTTGAGTACGAACCAATTCGCGAATTTATCAAATCTAACATACAATACAATGACTCAAGTTTGGCTCAAACCGAATCACAAATGAATTTTTGTCAAACAGAACACCGAGCTGTCTATAACTCGTCAACGTCCCTACATCCCTACTAAGAAGTCCCCTTTTGGGTACGGTAATTTGGGTTCGGAGGAGCGATACATTAGAGGACATTCACTTGAAACTATGGTTTACCAACAACATCTCTTTTAATGCATCAAACATATCATTTGTTGTCTTTTTTACAACACCATACGAACAGAAAAAAGCCTATCTTAAGCAGCCTTTTCACTCCTCATTCCTCTACATTCCCACAGGAAGCAATAAGATTACATGTACAAGTGGGGGATCATACTCTTCTTCACGAAGTTTCGTCATCATCCCCTCGTTCGAGAAGGCTTTCGGAGTTGTACCCGCTCCCGTAAGCTCGTTCCTTCCATATCTGCTCCACTTCCACAAACGTCAACCCCTTGGTCTCCGGAACAAAAGTGGCCACAAACACAACCGCTGCCACAGCAATGCAGGCCAGGATCAAGAAAGTCGTAGCTGCACCGGCAACTTCGGCTATCGAGAGGAAGCTCTGCGCCACTATCAAGTTCGAAATCCAGTTGATAGTCGCTGACATCCCGCCGCAGAGCCCTCTATACTGGGAAGGATAGATCTCCGAGTTGACGGTCCACGGTACGGGTCCCATTCCGGGAGAGAAGAAGGCGATGTAAAGGGCCAAACCTATCACCGCGAGCCATCCAAAAAGTCCGTTCGAGGGTTCTGTTGATTGGCCGTAGAATGCACCGGAGAGTATTGTAAGTGATACGATCACACCAGCTAAGCTTGAGAGGGCGAGCTTCTTTCTTCCGAAATGGTCGATCATGTAGATGCCTACAATGGTTCCGGCAGCGTTCATGGCCGCAATAACTAAGGAAAGGAGGAGAGCTAATTGGTTCGAAGAGAAGCCGGCCATTTGGACAATTGTCGGGCTGTAGTACATGACCGTGTTTATACCGGTAAACTGCTGGAATGCCTGCAACAATCATTGGATATGAGATCAACTCGAATAATCATAATCGACAAGAAAGACAAACGATTCATGTATTTGCATCCATGCAAGAATACCTGTAGACCGGCACCCGCAAGAAATGCAAGCCTAATTTCTTTAGTTTTGAAAACATCAAAGTATGAGACTTTGTTTTCTTCCTGACGGTCCTCGAGAGAAGCAGCAGCAAGGGATTCGATCTCATCCTCCAACCTGTCAATGTCGTATATCCTAGCAAGTATTTCAATGGCTTTGGTTTCCTCATTCTGCATAGTAAGAAAGCAAATGATTCGGACAAAGAGGTGTTAGAAGAAAGCAGCTTATGGCCAGATGTTGAATGGCATGAAAATACCTTCATGAAAAGCCATCTAGGAGACTCTGGCATTAAGAGCATTAGGCAGAACTGGATGATAGCAGGCACAGCTGCAACTCCAAGCATCCACCGCCAGGTTCCTGGAACCTGTGAAATAAACATTACGTGTGACATAAGGTAGGCACAAAAGAAAACTTCCCAAGTAGCTACCCGGGAAAATACAGGCTAATTAGCTTGCAGGAAAAATCCAGATGAACGATAGCTATAGAAACCAAGGAAAACAGCATCAAGCGGCCTATAGATCTGACTTCAACGAATTATCTATCAGATCCTTATGTGAAATAGAAGTCTCACAGAACCTCGCTCTAAAATAGAAACACAAAGATTATAAGCTTAACTTCAAAGATTAGGATTATACAAAGTTTCAGCAAATGAAAGAATTTTGTTTCATCTGCATATCAAGCCTGAACAGCATAAACGTGAAAAGACAAGAAGTAGAACTTTCAATTTACTAAACCAATGGAGTAAGACAAAAGGGAACGTTGACATGCCATTAACAACCAGGGTTGCATTGATCAAGTACGTAAGTAGGGAAGAAAATGAGAGACTCCTTTAGCTCCACAGATTCTATCCTGGTGTCTCTGCCGAACTGCATAATCAGAAACCTTTCACCTTGGAACATCCATGTCTTGAACATAACAAAAATATGCTCTCTTTTGCTAAAAATTGAGATGTACGGTGGTAAGTGAGAATTTTCTTAGTGCAAATATCTCCTGTCGTATGTCGAAATGAATATACAACAGATTCGCAATCAAATCTGACCTAGCAATCCTACAAAACTGTTCAATATAAAACTCTCATGTTACGAACAAGGAGCATCTGAACAGTAACCAAAGTTCGAGTTTTAATTAAGGCCATTTGAAGAGTGAAAGAAGAACAAGACGAAGAATGAAACCAATTACATTATCCTGCTAAGAAGATATTAAGTCCGGTCTTACTCTAGTTGAAACACATTCCAACTGTTAAAGTAGACAAACTCATTCCAATTGTTCAGATCAGTAACAACATTTGGACCCATTAATTTCAAAGCCTTGACATCTCAATGCTATTAAGGCAATCGACATAACTAGCTCCTGGGCACTTAAACTTTATGCTTCCCAGTAGCAAGTAATGCAATCTGAATATGTAAGTTGTCACAATGGATAGTCAAACCACCGACAAGTTTTCATGCTCGACCATGGGAAGAGAATTAATACCTCACACAATGAAAGAAGGTATTTTAAAAAGGACACCGAGAAACATGAATTGTTGCGTGAAGTAAGAGTGGAAAAAGGACTGACCTCTGTAAAGGCAAGATTTACAAGGTAGGAAAGGAACTGTCCACCGGTTATCATAAGAACATTGGTGCTCACTAATCCTCCCCTCACTTCTGATGGAGATGCTTCAGCAATATACACAGGAGCAGTAACAGATGCAACACCAACACCAAGTCCGACTAAAAGTCGTCCGACTATGAGCACATAAGGATTTGGTGCAGCAGCCATAACAATGGAACCGGAAGCAAAGACAACATCAGCAAGAAGTGTAGCCTTCTTGCGCCCATACGCGTCATTAATCCAACCCCCTGATGCAGCTCCTATCATAGCACCAACTAGTGCCATGCTTACTATTGTTTCCTGCCACAACGAATTATCAATGTGCTAATTAAGTAATTATATGACAAGGGAGTCGTTACGGAAATTTGAAAGATAAAATTGACAATTAAGAATCTTCAGCTTATGATTCCATATGCTTAGTCGATCATTTGGCACCGAAGTCATCCCCATCTAGTGGAACTTGATCAATGATTTTGAAATGAATTATCAATGTGCTAATTAAGTAATTATATGACAAGGGATCGTTACGGAAATTTGAAAGATATAATTGACAATTAAGAATCTTCAGCTTATGATTCCATATGCTTAGTTGATCATTTGGCACCGAAGTCATCCCCGTCTAGTGGAACTTGATCAATGATTTTGAAACGAACAAATCAGAAGAGACAAAACACATTTTTATGCACCTGAAGGAAGCTGCTTCGATTGACCTCCTCAAATTCATCTCTAATGTAGAGAAGGGCCCCTGAAATAACACCTGCAGCAACCAAATAGACCATAACTAATCAATCGTTGTCGCATCAAGCTGGAAATTCAGAGAAGTAATAATGAGGAAGCCATATATGCCAATTAACTTCACTACAGTGTTCACTGTTAATGAACTATTGCCTTACCAATTTCTTAATTCCTGTGGGGTGGGGGGGACTGCTGATAGATGCTCGAAATTCAAAGTTGAGCTAATTATACTTTAATCAAATGAAAAAGACAGTAACCAAAACTAGTTTGAAGTGTAAGTCGAGCATAACCCCTATGTTTTTACTTTTTAACCAAAAATGGGCTTCCACCCAAAATAACAATCTTTAATCCATCATTATGCACAAATGCCAGCGTTTCTATTCAGAGCTGATAGAGCTCTTACAGTTATTAATGAAAAATGAAAAAGACAGCAACCAAAACTAGTGTGAAGTTAAGACGAGCATAACCCCAATGGGCCATACAAACATCAGTTCTACCCAGAATAACAATATTTAATTCCATCTTTATCCACAATACCAACGTTACCCAGAATAACTATCTCTAATTCATCATCATTGTCTATGGAAGCCAGCGTTTTTAACCCATGATTGGACCACTCCAAACACAATTGCAATTCGATCAGAGTTCAGGTACTATTTCGTCTTTGTGATTCATTTCCAGAACCCTTTTCATGATTTCCACTTTCTAAAAGCAGGCTTTTGATTCCAACCAAAGAACAGGATCAAAAATATTGAAAGAGCAAAATTGGACAAAAGTTTTAAACGATAAGATAAGAAAAGAAGCATGCAGAAGATTCCACAGAAATCCAGACAGAAATGAAAGAGGAAATCGAATTTACCAGTATCATAGCCAAAGAGGAGACCGCCGATTCCAGCAATAACAGTCAACCCTAAGACGTAGGCATTACTGAAATAAGACATTCTCCTCTCCGGAAACAAATCCAGGTACCCCGAGCTCCCTGGCGTCGAGCCGATCGTCATTTTCTCCAGCTTCAATGATCAATTTTGCCTACTCCTCGACAAAAAAAAATGAAGCTGAATCCTGATTCGGCTCTGCTTCAAACTTGGACAGACTTCCTAGCTCTCTTACACAAACAAAGGAAGAATCCAAGCGTGAATGATTGAACTTGCAGTTTGGATTGCTTGGCTGACTTATCATCAACTACAAAGAGTGTTGTGAAAGCAAAATCAACCAATCCCGGAGAAAATTCAACTTGCGCTCGATTAATTTACAGCAAACAAGCAATAATTAATGATAATTGGAAGCAAATGAGGTACGGATAACTGGGGAAATTGGAGTTCCGGATTCAGGATCCTTTCCAAAACTGGATCCCGAGTATATAGACAAGGAGAACAGAAGAAATTGTTTCTCGTTTTCTTTCTGGAACGAAATGGTTAGGTGAACACCTTTCAAAAGAATCGATGAATTTGCAACAATGCACACACGTGAGAGAAAACCTGCACAAAAGTTGTTTTATTAACGGCGGTGATTCAAAGGCTTTGCCAGGTGGACCAATGGCGCGTTGGGGTGAGTGACGGGCCTGTCAGGTTAGATTCTTCTTGTCTGCGGTTGTCTTATCTGTAGGCCCCATACTGGCGACGTGGCAGGTTTATCTTGATCTTGCAGTGAGGATATGGCAAGATTTGAATCCCACCACTCGCGTTGCCAAGTACACTCGCGGTTTGAACCGGAAAACGTGGTTTTTTCTACTGGATGAGAATTAGGTTGGATCACCCATTAAATCTACCCAAATTCAATTGTTGTAATTTAACTCATTTAAGTGAGTGGATGTCGTGGGTGGTTATATGTTGTATAATTGGTTACATATTTATTTGTGGGTGGGTTAAGTTGGATGGCGGTAACAGATTAACTCATCTGTAAAATTTTCAGTTTTTAGTTGTGAACTGGGTGATGGTTTAGTGGCTACCGTATTTAGGAGAGTTGTTGTTTGTTTGAGAGATTTGTGGATGTTTGTTTGAGGGTTGGTGAGTTTTTTTTTTTGTTTTAGGTGCATTTTCGAGACAAATGTTTTCTATTATTTGGTACAATTATGTACTTACGAGTTACAATTAACGTTTTTGCTCTTGTTGATTTGAGTTTCAATACCGTTATAGATTCTTATTATTTAAGAAATGGTTTTCTAATTTCCGTCTTTAATTGTTAATATATAAAATTTGTGATGAGAAGGTCAATAAACAAAATATTTTAGCTCGAAATTTATTATCATATTTTACTAATGTCCACCAACTCACTCAAACACATTCATCATTCACATATTACTTACCCACAATCACCTATCAGTAATAAAGAAGTAAGTGCGAATCGCAATCACCCACCAACTAAAAAGTATTTTAATTTTATCGTCAAACCTAACCAATCCGACCCACCCAATGGAGGAGAGTGGGTGTCAAGTGGGGTCAGGCGTGGTCTGTCGGAGGAAAATGTGTGGCTCGCAATTTTCGGTTGGTGGACCATTTATGTTTTGTTTTTAGGAGCTTGAGGTCAAGATTGGTTGGAACCATTAATTTGAGCAATTGACAAATTTCTTCTGTTTATTAAGGGATTTGACTCATCGTGAGACGTGTGTTATCCAGTAATGACAGGTGTCGAACTGGAGCTGCTAAATTTTGAAAGATCAAAATAAATGTTTTATCTGGAATTTTCCAACAAGGAGGTTTGAATAATTGGGGTCCAGAAACCGACAATTATTATTAGGGAAGATCAACATAGCCGCACGAATTAAATCAAGATTTCTGCTAGCCTCGACAACGGATCGGGAAACGGACGAATACCCTACATCCGTTTTCCGAATCCGTCTCGTTTTCTATTTTGAGATCATATTATAAATTATTTTCGTATCCGTTAGGTATCGGAGCTGATTCGTGTTAATAGATTTTCCTCAAAGTTAAAAATTAGTAAGATACTTGGTTTTGTTATGGTTAGGATGATTAATTAGGTACTACCTCGGTCTAATAGAATGAACAAGTTTTTTAGTCGGTCTTTCTTGTTTGGTGTAACCTCTGGTATTCAATCAACTAGATCACTAATTCAGTCGAGGACGGTTCGAAGTTAAGATTTTACTCTTCTACCAACGTTATTGAAAGGAATTAAACCTTAATTCGTCCTTCCAAATACAGCCCCTGACACCACTATGTCTGTTTAATCAGTCTTTCAATTGAACAAATCATAAATGGTCGTCCACTCTCCAAAGTCCAAACTGCACCAACGTTCAACGGGATCACAACCCAACTTATTGAGCTTGTATATGCAGGCCCAACATAAGTTAGGCCCGTAACCATCCCACATGCAGATTCCATCTCTCTCCCCCACTTCCCTTGTCGAGAGAGAGACAGAGGTGAAGAACAAAGCAAACATATTCATCCTCCTCCATTGCAGACAGAGAGAGGGAAGGCGATAACGACACTTTACGCACCTAATCAAAAAAGCTACCCCCTTTTCTTTGTTCTCCACTCCTTCTGTCTCTTCTCGTAATCTCATCCCTTCCAGATTCCGCCGGCTCCCCACTCACTCACTTCTCCAATTCATCACCGCTTCTAGGGAGGAGGGTTTCAGCGGATCGAACCCTCACCCCACTTCCATTCAACTTGTTTGGTGTCTAGGGTTTGTTTTAATTCCAGATATGGATTCAGATGACGACATGATGGACGCCAAAGACATGGAGTCGGTGGACGACGATTTCTATAGCGGGGAAATGGAGGATGATTACTACAGCGAAGGCTGTGCTGATGATGATGATGGCGGCGGCGGTGCTGATGCGGAGGAGGAGGATGGTCCCGATTATGATTTCATGGCTGAAGCTGCCGATGATCCCGATGATCCCGTCTACTGGCGCCACCAGGTGGATTCTATTTCCCTTTCCTTTTTTAGCTTTCTTGTGTGTTTTGGTGGGCTGTGAGAGTTGCCAAAAAGTCGTCTTGGTTGGTTGATATTAGCTTCGTTTCAGTCATCGTACGAGTTGAAGCCTAGATAAATGGTTGATCAATCGAGGGATCTCCTTGGTCCAGCTATTGTAATTCACTTTTAAAAGCTTTTGTTATGTAATTAGAATGTTTGTTTCTATTTGTAGAAGCTGGATGTATTATAATGAGTTCTCGTCAGTGTGAGCTAGAACCAAAATTGATCTTAAGTGGGTTAAATTTGATAGAACCTGATGCACTTCACGAATGCAACGATGTTAGTCTCACGCCCTTTTCTGTTTCAGCAAAGTTATTCGGTCTTGAAGGAGGATGACATAAAGCAACGTCAAGAGGATTCTATCACTAGAGTTTCCACGGTCCTTTCCATATCACGAGTTGACGCAACCATTCTTCTTTGCCACTACAACTGGTAATGTTGGTTTTTTTGTTAGATCTTACACCATTTTTTACACCACATTCAATGTTGTGGATTCTTTCTCCACGATCTCCATCGTTTACATTTTTTGGAAACTAGTCAGTTGTATGAAATTTTCTTGCTGCTTTCTTATGATTGCTTGCTGAAATTGTCTGTGCAGGAGTGTCAGTAAGGTCAATGATGAGTGGTTTGCTGATGAGGAGGAAGTCCGAAGAACGGTTGGGTTGTTGGACATGCCAGCATTCGAGTTATCTGATGTTAGAGAAGTAAGCACATTAATAATGCAATTGCAGGCACTTAATTTGTTTTGGTGCGATTTTGAAGTGTAAAGTCTTACTGGTGTTCTGCCTCGCAGCTTACTTGTGGCATATGTTTTGATGTCTTCACAAGTAATAAAATTAGGTCAGCGGCTTGTGGTCATCCATACTGCACTTTGTGCTGGTCAGGTATGCCTATTGTACATTTTAACCAAGGATTTCAGCTGAGGATGCAGACCGTATCATGTTCTAAATTGACATCCTAACTATTGTTACCAGCATGCATCTCTTCTTTAAATTTTTATTTCACATGATTTATTTTGCTTTTGTCTCATTAAAGAACAATCACAGCTTGCCTTGCATTGAAATGAGTGTTTGGATGTAACCTACTACATAATTTGATGTTTTGCTTGTGTCTTCAAGACTTGAGTCATAAGTAATTGATACTCTTAATCATGGAAATATGTTGAGACGTATTTTTATTTTTACATTAGTGTTCTCAACTTTGTTTTGTAAAGGTTCCTTGTATCCTGTGCTTCTGCTTAATGTTTGTGTTCAAGTATATATAATGTAGTTTTCAACTCCAAAAACAAGATACTGTAATCTTTTCTACATCCGCATGAAGTTTCAGCTCATTCTGCTTTCATTTACAATAGTGTTAAATGAAATCAAAGTTACAAACCTGCAGTAACTAGATGTCCTTGTTTTTCCTTTTCTTCCTTGGGTATTATCCAGGTTATATTAATGCTAGTGTCAATGACGGTCCTGGATGTTTGACACTGAGGTGCCCTGATCCCTCTTGTCGAGCTTCTGTTGGTAAAGACATGATCAATATGCTGGCATCGAATGAAGATAAGGAGAAATATGCTCGCTACCTTCTTAGATCCTTTATTGAAGGCAACAGGAAGGTTTGATGCGAATCTATCGCTTACCAAATGGCAAATTATCTTCTTGGGTTGTGAAATTCCATCATGTAGTACAAAGAATCTTTTTTGCTGTCTTCTGCCTTTATTTTAAGCTCAAGGTAGCCAAATATAACAATTCGTCCTGAACTATATGAACATAAGCCCATTTACCTTTGAGGCTTGCGTATTGTTTTGTCCAGAAAGAAATTTTTTTTGCCCTAAAACATATAACATGGTTTCTTAAAGTACAGAGAGCTGCTTAATGCACCTTTAGTAGAGAATAATTTCTTCTAATTCCATTATGAACATGGATTCATGTCATAAATATAGTTGGAGGGTTTCATCATATAAGTTTCAATTGCAGCTGCATAACTAAGGAACCATGTAGGTTGAATCCTTTGCTGTCTATTTTTGTTTGCTAAAGCATAGTATGTGATTCTTTGGTCAGTAAACAGAGTAAGTGTAGGTAAGTTCATTTTGATACAAGATATTGAGCTTCAGCATATATGACATTTCAAGTTCTGTTTTCTGGAATGATTCAAACACTAATTATTTTTTCTGTTGCATGTAGACCAAATGGTGCCCTGCTCCAGGATGTGAGTGCGCTGTTGATTTTGCTGCCGGTACTGGCAACTTTGATGTCTCCTGCTTTTGCTCTTATAGCTTTTGCTGGAATGTAAGGTCACTTACTGATTTATTGAGTATTGTATCACTGTACTCACTATGATTGTTGTGATATAATACTTGTGATGTGGCTGCCATTTACAGTGCACAGAGGAAGCTCACCGTCCAGTGGATTGTGGCACTGTTTCAAAGTGGATTCTGAAGAATAGTGCCGAATCGGAAAATATGAATTGGTGAAGTTCGCTTCTCTATTTTGTTTTTGTTTTTTTTTCATGAAACCAGAGCACATAAAAATTATGCTTTCGTGGGTTAGACCATCTAGTCCACTTATAGTAGTTACATCTCCGTTGTGGAGGTCAATTGACCTACATGTTTCAGTCATGAAAGATCCATCTATGCATTTAAATGCTCCTACCTCGTGGGATCTGTAATTCAATGATTAATCATTTTTCTCAGTGTGACCATGTAATGCGTACAAGTTGTGTAGCTTTCTATATAAATAGACAGTGTCGTACAATAATGTACATTTACTGATGTTCTTCCTTGATACATAACATTTGACTGTGAGATTATATACGAGAACAGCTTCATTTTTGTTTCATTTTGTGATATATTTTGTATTGAAAGAGCTCATTATTGGCTGTAGCAGCTCAAGATTTTAATCACACATATCTACATAATATTTGCAGGATACTAGCAAATTCTAAGCCCTGTCCTAAGTGCAAGCGACCAATTGAAAAAAATCAAGGATGCATGCACATGATGTGTACGCCTCCTTGCAAATTTGAGTTTTGCTGGTGAGTTTGAGCTAGAAGTTGAATCAGCTTCCACGATATGTTCAGCCTGTTTCTAGTTGACATACATTATTTGTTACTGTGCAAATGCAGGTTATGTCTTGGAGCCTGGTCAGATCACGGGGAGAGGACAGGTGGTTTTTATGCATGTAACCGTTATGAGGCAGCTAAGCAGGAGGGAGCAGTAAGGGACTTGGTTTTATGTAGACTATTTGTTCAGCTTTGCTGCTTCACAATTTGTTTAATATGTGCTGCCTCACTTATTTTTGTGGCAGAAGCGTAGATTATTTCTCACTTACAATTACTTTTTTGAATATGTACAGTATGATGAGGCTGAGAGGAGGAGGGAAATGGCTAAAAATTCCTTGGAGCGATATACACATTATTATGAAAGATGGGCAAGCAATCAATCGGTATGTAGGTACTTCATTGGTATAATGTTGCTTCATACTCATGGCCATCTGCAAAACGTGACTGCCACTTTGTCCTTATTTTGCACTACAAGATTATAGAAGTTGGAAACTAAGTAGTTTCTTAGTGGGTCTTCTTCTATACTTCCATTTGAAAGTGGCAACAGCTTGTGTCGACGTCAACTTCTTCGGAAGTTTTGAACTGCAGTAATACTCGTGAATTTTTTGCTTGATTTATACTAGAAGAGTTAATAGACTGCTGCTAACTAATTTTCTTGAAATTGGGGATATAACTTACCGCATTAGACTGAAGCCCGAGTTTCCCCAAAACACTTGGCCGCTAACTTAGCTACCTTGCTCTATAACATTAATGGCACGGGTGTTATTGTGATAATTTCTGTACATGAGGAGTTGATTTGTGATGCAGACTCCATCTTTGCTGAGAGTGAAATATCTTTCCCTTTCTGTTCTCTGTTGGTGTAATAATCTCCTAGGCCATAAGTTTCAGTTTAATTTCTACATATTCTGTCACCGATTTCCTTTGTTATTATATGCATGTCCGTAACCTTAAACATGATTTTTGTGCTCTTTCCTTTGTGACAGTCGAGACAAAAAGCTCTTGCAGATTTGCAGGAAATGCAAAATGTGCATGTAAGTGACTTCTTTTTACTTCCACTTTTTTGTAATCTTAAGTTGTTCTGTGAGCTACTAAGATCGTCTAGCAGCTGGCATAACCAGATTAGGAAGTGTAAGTTTTCTTTTTCAATGACGTACATATTGTTACATGGCCGGGTTGGCCTTCTATATCTCTGTCTTTTGACTGTCAGTTTATCTTGTTTGGGATTTAAAAATTCACTGCTTTTGAGGTATTCAATGATTGACTCATACTTTTTCATTTTGTATGCTCATACATTGCTGACTTTTATCTCTCTTGTCAATCTGTGTCCGAATAGCTTGCAATGCTTAGCGACATACACTGCACACCCGAGTCCCAGCTCAAGTTCATACCTGATGCTTGGCTTCAGGTGAATTTCAAGTTCATTTTCCCGTCCATGTTATTTTTAATTAGCAATGACGACAGGCACTAATCTAATAGAGTTCCAGCTCGTGAAGATATAAGCTTTGTTTGAACAATATGTTCTCATATGTTATGGCCCACACCTTTTTTTTGCAGATAGTTGAATGCAGACGAGTGTTGAAATGGACCTATGCATACGGGTATTATCTACCTGAACATGAGCAAGCAAAGAGACAGTTCTTCGAGTATCTGCAAGGTATATGATTACCCTCGCAAGTAAATTGCATTATTTTATGAGTATCAGGTGGAGTATGAAGTTCTGTTTACCGTGGCTGTGGAGAAGATAATTTTTTTACACTGTACCGTTTTTGCTTAATAGAATGTTTGTAAATTTTACTGTCTTGCAGGGGAAGCAGAGTCTGGCTTGGAAAGACTTCATCAGTGTGCAGAGAAAGAGTTGCGACTGTTCCTCACTGCTGAGTCTGATCGGCCATCAAAGGAATTCGAAGAGTTCCGCACAAAGCTAGCTGGACTCACTAGGTATGTTGCTGATTTATACATACTATCTACCGGATTTTGAACCAGTGCTCAAAAGTAAACCAAATACAAGATTTGATAAACCGAAAAAATGGTCGCAATTGGAAAGTAAAAAACTAATATAGGTGTTACTAGCAACACATTGTAGTATTTGGAGTTCTTTAATTAACTATGTGGTCAACAAATATGCAGTGTGACGAAGAATTACTTCGAGAACCTGGTAAAAGCATTGGAGAATGGCCTAACGGACGTGGATTCAAATGGTTCTAGTAGCAAAGCATCAGGCTCAAAGGATGTGGTTGGTATCAAGGGAAAAGGTGTGTGGGGGTCAGGAAGCATAAAAACCGGAAGAAAAGCCGATGATTGATTCAACCGCTGCAAATCATCTTGTTACTCATGTTACAGTTGGTTCGACATCCGAATAATCAAGCAGATTTGCGCAGGGGGGGAGGGTGGATGAGGTGACGAGGAAATGGCGAGCTTGGTTTTGGTGGTTTGGTTCCATTGTCTTCCTGTATGTAATAAATGTATATAATAGGGAAGTTTGGTCTGGTGATGGGGCGGTACGAATGATGTTATGTTATCATCCAGTTATAGCATTGTTGTTTGTATTTGCCTTCACAGGTATAACCTTTTATATATAGACCGTGATGCTGCATCTCACAGCAAAACTGTATTAGAATTACTACTTGTCTGTCACTGGATAGACATGTTAATGGAGCCGATCGAGTCCATTAGAGATGTTGAAGAGCCATGACTTTAGGCTATTGGTTAATGCCACTAGTTATTTGACTTCTGACGAAATTCTGTATCCTAATTTGAGATTTCGTTTTGACAAATGTATTTGAGATGGTCTCCCTATCGTTCTCAGTCTTCTATTGATACGAAAAATCAACATCTCATAGTTCTCTCAATGGGTCCAGACCATTAACCAGTTAAACAAGGTGGGAAAACACACAAAAGGTCTGGTCCATTGATGTGACACACTTGCTGCACATTTCTAGCAACGTTCCTTCAAATGCTATCATGTCTCTCGATGCCAAAAAGAGCGAGACAAATGAATTTCAACGTGTCGAATCCCTCTATGTCCAATAGATGACTTGGGGTTGAATGGGAAGTGAATTCCGACTGTACCTTAGATGTGCAACGACGTGGAAGAAGTCGTACTATAAAATTGTCTTGGAACAAGTCAATTGGACTTGTAAACCTTCTCCTTCTCAGTCTTGGACTTGGCGGCGGCTTCTCAAAGCAAGAGACAAAGCTATGGGTCATATCTCCTGGGATTCAAGTAGAACCATCCTCTGACAAGGGAAAATGATGGAGAGGTACTCTGTTACTAGAGTTTGGAACACTATTCGTGACAGGAAAAAAGAAGCTGATTGGTATGATCTAATTTGGTCGGCCCCGAGCATCCCAAAGCATAACTTCATTGCTTGGCTGGCTATCAACAGGAGACTTACCAGTGGTTCTATGGTGGCTACTTGAGGGTTAACCACTGACATTTGTAATTCAGGTGTTGATTAGATTAATCATCTTTTTCACAGCTGCAGCTTTGGGAAGAAGATAAAGGATTTATGCTTTGATTCTCAGGCCCTCCCTTCAGTTAATTGGGAGGATGATATTATTCAATACAGTGGGCATTTTAAGGGTGCAAGCCAGATTGCGAGTACATGGAGACTATTAATAAGTTTGGGGAGCTTGAATTACTATGAATAAGTTGAGAAACAGTGACTTTGATTGTTGTTTTTGAACCTTCCTCTCCTAACATTATGAGCTGTTGAATTCCTTGTTATGGGATTTTTCTCTTGTGATATTGTAACACTTACTCCGCCCCGATTCAGATTCATTGTGTTCTGTGGTCACAGGTCAAAACTAGTGTCAGAGGGTTCTCAGATATGTTTAGGGCCAACGTAACCGAAAACTATGAGCAGTGACTATTCGAGTTTTCCCCTTGCATCTCTATAACCAAAAACTGTCTGCTCGAACTTCCTTGCTTCAATTGAACGTGTGCACATCTAGTTGGCACCCGAACTCGTTGTGTTTGATGGCCAGTTGCATTAGCACGACGAGTAAGATTCATTGGTGTTTTACTACAAAGCTCAATCAATCAAGTGGATATCAGATCGAAAAAGATAAATACCACAATTCAATGAGTGGTAGCGGTACTCTAGATTGCACCACTGTTTTTGGATTCAAAATATATACTGCAAAAAAATGATTGGAAGGGCCCAACCTGGTTCAAACTTGTGATTTCTTGATCTGCAAATGTTCTACCACTGAGCAACGGACACTTTGTTGGAATACTGTTACAATGACTAATATCAAAGCAAACGAAGGAAGTATGAAGAATGGGAGCAGCGTAAAACACAACAGGAACGAACGAATTCAGCAGAACCAAACCAGAAATCAAACCTTTTAATTAATAATAAAATGGATAATAGAACTGTATAAAGTATAAACAAGAAGCCAGTTGAATGATATTCTGGAAAACTCTGGTCAGCAAGAATAAACTCATTTCTCTGATGTGTATATCAACAACAATGGAAGTCGCTTCAAAACACAAGGAGGCTCACAGACAGAGCCCCTTTATGGAGCAACCCATCAGTATTCTCAGATTTGGCTAAGCTTCATCATTCCAGAAACACAAAGAGAAGAACTTGAAGTTGAAGAGATCGTTTTTGCAAGCAATGCTAGAAAAAACAGAGAGGAAAAGTTGGTTTGTTCTTTGTTAGACATTGAAACCAAAATCTGCTAAGCTACGGAGAAAAAGGCTGCTGTTTGATGTTATGGCTTTATATATGGGGAGAGGACTAGAACCCTAATTAACTTTGTACAGAACCTCTTTCCGATAGATTACTGCGTGACTATGACAAGGACTTCATCATCCATTGTCGTCCAGCGGTTAGGATATCTGGCTTTCACCCAGGAGACCCGGGTTCGATTCCCGGCAATGGAATATTTTTTCCTCATTTTTTGTAATTTCATACACCAAGCTATATCAAGTTCACTAGTCCAAAACTGTCGCAATGTCGTCACTCTGCATTTTGATACCAGTAGTTTCAGAAAACGTATGTATGTACTAGCTACGCCAGTTCAAGAACACAAAACCGGGCTACACTTGTTCGATATTGTTTCGTCCTCTCAATATTGTCGCTCTAAATTTTGATTACCAGCAGCTGCACGAACCTGATACCTTCGAGCTAGCAGGGTAGTATTACTCGTTACATTCCTTTTTTGTTTCACCTATTCCAATTCTGAGTAAGATTTCACGCAAAGCTCGAAATTTGATAATTTAGCGAGTGTTTGTGAGAATTCGTGTGTACGGAACATGTAAGAAGGCATTTGTACAAATTACTATAGATTTTATAAGCGTGATTGTTGTCACTACCTTTATAACAAAAATATCGTCTTCCAAGTAGAAATTGGAGCCGGGGTTGGACCCGGGGTTGGACCCAAGTCCGAATGCGTGACTAATTCCGCCGGATACGCTTCCCGATAATTAAAAATGGCCAGGTCCAATCCCGTCGAATTCAGGGTTCAATTCTAACTAATTTTGGGTCGTCAATTATGCTATGATCGAAATGGAATTACTCGTTCCAGCCGAAATTCGGTCGCAATCGAATCAACGAATGCGGAAAAAGAAGCCAAAATCTTACATAACCTAAAGGACACGAGTTTTAACATAGAAGATCTGGTGCAGGAGTTATTCAGACAATCCCTACGGTTTAATGATTAAGTCTAATAAGGTAGAAGAAATAAACTTCTGTGAACTTGCGGTTAGTCAGAATCGAAATCGAGGTACATTCTGTAGGCATTTCGATCGGAGGAATAATAACCTTCAACCAAGCAATCAACTTCAAACCCAAGCTTCTTGTACAATCCCACGGCAGCTTCCCTCAAAGGATCGACGTGAAGCGACACCCTCTGCACATTTCTAGTCCTGCATTTCACAATCGCCGCTCTCAGAAGCGCCTCCCCGTGTCCTTGCTTCCTCCAACTCTCCTTCACTGCAACATGAACCAAAAAGAAAGAGACAAAATATAACCCAGTTTCATCTCTTGTGGAACTTTCGTCGAACAGGTGGTGAGCATTTCAAAGAACAGGGGAAATTCTGTACCTGCGAGCTTGGTGATGGAAGCGGAAAGGGAAGAAGGCCAGGAATACATGACGTAGCCGATGACTTCTTCCCCGCCGGTGGTGGTTCGTAAGTAGAGCAACCCTGAATTCTTCTTCTTCAGCTCTTCGTCGAAGGATTTGGCGAGTGATTCGTGCTTGGGGAATATCTTCCTCTCCATCTTCACCACTTCTTCCACGACCTTCACCCAATCGATTGAGTTTCTTTGGACCTCTTCCACCACCGTGACTCCGATACTAGTCGCCATCGCCATAGTTGACAAAGTTTTGCGATGATTACTGTTGCTGCCTGCGCCATCCTTTCAAACGACGATTAAAAACTAATCAAAATTAAGTATGGCCTAATGGTAAAGTGGTAATTCACTTATTGTTAATGTCTAAAATTGATTAATCACCTATATTTGATGCTATTCACCGTCCTAACATTTTAATTTAAGTTATTTTTTAAGCAACTAAGTAAAATTTGAAATTAAAAATGCAACAACAAAAACTCTTGAAAAAAGAAAATTCAAATTTATTAACGATGTTACCTAAACAATGTATTATATTTTTCATATATGCTTTATAGTAGTTTATCATTGCGTACCATACTCTATGCGTGGATTAATAAGCAAACTACTATTACATGTGAATTAAAATAAAGTAAAAAATGTGTTGCCCCGATCGCTCAACATAAAATAATACCTTCTTTTCTAAACGGGTGAGAATACATATACTACACGTCTATTACAAAGTAAGTGACATCGTCGGTTAAAAAAGTCTAGTTCTATATATAATAAGTCACGTGTCTCCAATTAAGTATGAATGACAATCGAGTATAAATGACATCTCGAATTATCAAATCTAGTTCTATATATAATGAGTCACATGTCTCTAATTTGAAACCTTAATCCCTCAAATTTATTATCATATCAATTATTAAAAAAAATAAGAGATAATTTTGATTAAAATTCTCAAATCTCTTCTATTTTCTCCGAAATTTCTACATTTTTTGGGTGATTTCAAATTCTCTTCGAACCCATAAAATAATTTTAAATCTCCCCAAATCTGTTCTTTTTTTTATGTCCTAAATAGGTGATTTGAAACGAAATTTTTTTCGAAAACGAAATCACCTGTCAAAATCATCGAGCTAAACTATCCATTAAAATTACCTATTAGTTGGTGACATTTTAAAGAATTTGACTAAAAACAAAACTAGTCCTGTTCAGTTACCAAAATTATAAAAAATTAAGTTTTTAGGCTTAATATCCAGTCATTAACCTATTAGGAAAGTAACATAACGGTCACTATTATCCTGCGTCTTTTCCTTCTTCGTTTTTATTTTGCGCCAAAACCAAACCCTCCGAGTCGACTCCCCCGCCGCCACGGATACTGTTCTTCACCCTGCATCACGGCATCACTCTGTGCCAACGCGCTTCATATACCTAACTAGTCCAGCCAAGAAATCGGTCAGGAGTTTACAAAACTTGTATCTCTCGGAAATTAAGAATAACCAATTAGGGTTCTTCGAAATCTGAAGCTGTGGATTATGATTTCAGAGCTGTGCTGACTCTTTCATCTCCTTCACTCCGGTGAATCCTCCGTCTGCCTCCATATCCTCGTTCTCACCTTGCCAGGTCACGATCTTTCCTCCCCCCTATTGCTTTGTGATACTTTTGATTGATTATGTAGAGTTCGGTTTCATGTTGTTGGGAATTTTAAACTACCCAAGAACTGTTTTTTTTTTTGGGCAATTGTTCGTCATTATTAAGTTTGCTGCAGGTGATTAGGTTAACTCTTATCATTAAGCTTGTTCAATTGCTTCACTTATTGATAGTACCAACTATCTCACTTGGACTACTAAAGGATTCTCACAATGCATTGACATCTACATTGATTGTTGTTATGTTTATGCTTGTGGTTTGCCATAAATGTATGCTCTTGCTGCAGCTAGCTAACCACAATAATAATAGCAACAAACTTCTCAGCTTTCTTTGACGTGAATTCCTAATCAGCCCCCCCCCCCCCCTTGTTTGAGTTGATTTGTACGTATTTAGTGGTTTATCCTGACAAGACGTGATTTTTGGTTTGGTGTGGCAGATGAGTTACATCATGAAGCGAAGTAGATCATTTGATATTGCTCCTGGCGTTTTGAACAAGTGCTCTGAAAAGACACTGTCATTTGAGTATGATCAATCTCTTCAGACGGTGAAGGATGAGGAAATAGGTTGTTTCCGGACTGACCACAAATCGTTACTTTCGGAACTTAAGCAACAGGACCAGATGCTTCGACTCAAAAGAAGGTGGCTTATTTATGGTGTGATCAGAGAGCAACACCTTTTCTATTAGTTTCTTTTTTTCCCAGAATAATTCACTTTCTAAGCTTTGCCTTGTGTTGCTCCTTGTGCAGGTTTGTAATGGGAGTGGAGATGTCCAAATCTGAGCAGAAGAGACTTTTGAAATATAAGTGTGTGCCTGAATCCTTACTTAGGGAAGATGATGTAAGTTAAACATTCACACGGACTGCATCCTTCATTTTGGAACTCTACTTTTTTTGCCTTTGCTGTTTTATATCAGAATACGAAAGCCTATATCTTATAGTCTGTGCTAACTTGAGTTCCCTTGCATATCCATCATATTAAGATCCATAAAATTCCCTACTGCACCTGGATTGTAAGATGCAATTATCCTATAATTTTTTTCAGAAAATCACTGTTTCTCTTGTTCTCACTACTTTGCAGATATTTTATGATGATGTTAAAGCATATGTTGAAGAAGCGTTTGGAGGTCACCATGTTCAGAACGAGGTTGAAACTCAGCTTCTCAATATGAACAATATTAAAGAGATCGTCATGTGTTGTCTTGATTCTTTGACCAGTAAGGGCCTTTACCTTCTTGCTATGTTCCTAACAAAAGTATCACCGGAGGCTGGAAAGACACGCAAGAAAATGAGAGAGGAAATCAAGAAATCTTTTCCAGGATTTCTTAGGGATCAAAGAAGCAACCCTGAAAATTTTGAAACTTTAAGAAAGTTGGCTCAGCTTCTCAGTGATCGGGAGAATATTCGACTAGACTGTTGTACGGATAACTTTCAACGCCAAGTTGCTGCAATTCAAATGTTGGGCAGACTAAAAGAGTTGCCAACTGAAGCATTGTTCGCTATGCGCAGGAAACTAAGAGGTATACCAGCAGAATTACCTCATTTACCGAAAAGGAGACATGGATGGAGTCGAGATACCTTGATTCATAAGATAAAGAAGGCCAGCCAGAAAATGCTGTCAGAATTTGGCACAGGTAGAAGGAACAGCCTTCATGAACCTTTAGCCAAGTCTCTTGCCGTTGCAGGTTTATCACTAAAGTTGAAAAGATGTACTGATTACTACATGCCGGAGTTTGTGAATTTCCCCCCAGAAGTAGAAACGTTACAGAATGAAATTATTAAGGCTATTTGGCTACTCGAATCGAAGGTCACAATGTCAGAGCTTCAAAGCATGCAGAATTTGTTTGATCCAAGTGGCAATATCTCAAAGCGGTCTTTGCGTACATTCATGAAGAAACTACTTGCTGAGTATTTATTTGAGTGTGATGAATTAGACTCCATTCCTCAGGAATTGCTGGATGCTCTTGCTATTATCAATAAGAGTTCTCGGGTTTCAACAGACTCGAACCACATCATTGATGAAGAAATCGAATGCATCTTATGTGTAAGTTCCGGAATAAAGCAGCTGGTTTGGGATTTAACTCCTGATCACGGGTTTGATGGGGATTTTGCTGATGCATATTTGGAAGGACAATCTGATTCTGAAGATGATGAGAGTTGTGATATTTATCTCCGGAAACCAGGCTCTCCAAGTTCCATGCTTATATCTATGGACTCGGATAACGATGGAGAGAGTGTCGCAGAGCATAACCCTCTCGAATGCGAGTCAGATATCACCGATGGTTGTGGTAGTCCTTCTCAAACGCAGGAAGTTGAAAGTCATCCTGGATCTAGTGGGGGAGATTCTGGTCCTGACGATCAGATTACCCGCAAAAACTTGTACCTCGGCATCCAAGAAGCTGCTGATTCCGCGAGCATGGTTTCTTACAACCTCATTGGCCATCTGTTGGAGGGGTTGGCTCGGGAAGAAAGGCTAGATCTTGATTCGAATCACGGTTCTATCATTGTTCAAGTTGTTGAAGATTTATTACCTTCTTTCCCCAGGAGGTAAAATTTAGGTTTTTTTTGTTTCTTGCTTTCTGTTTGAATTTCCAAAACTAGTAAAGAAGATATAGTAAAATTGCAGAAGAATTTCTCAAAATGTTCATCTTTTTGTTTTCTGCAGTAGAGTGGCAAAACTGAAGGAGCTTATGGGTACTTAAGCAGCTAACTATCTATCTGAAGAAGAAGAAGAAGAAGAAGAAGAAGAATGCACTCGGAAAGGAAGGCATTCAGGAACCACTCATTAGCAATTTTGATGTAAATTAGCTCAGTTAATAATTTGATTAATTGATTGGCGGATGGGAAGATTCGGTGGAATATACAGAGAGAGCATAGCTCCAGTTTTGATTGATTGTTTATTAAGATTGACTCTAATTGATTAGGGGCTACTATTTCGAAGTTAAATCGCCCTAACTATTATGGGTCGGAGTCGGTTAAATCGAGCCATAATAATTAACTTTAATTGTTGGAAATGATGACCATAATGTCTTGTAGTTTGGTACCACAGTTATAGCTTATCTGTAAATCTCATTATACGGTGTGTTGGATTAGGAGAAATAGATCATATTATAGAAATAAGTTGACTATTGGTCTCGAAGCTTCCCCATTGGGTTATTCACCTCATTTCAGCATCTCCAGAAGCTTCATCTAGGCAGAATATCTTTAAACAATCTATATCAAGCACTTAACAGGCATCGATCAAGCCTACAAGAGTTCAATTACTTTATATAAACTCAAAATAATCTTTAATCATAAATTATGGCACAAACATTTCACATATTTTCTTCTCAGACTTAAACAACATTGGTCGATTTAAGAAATTGAGCGTTGATTTTCATTTATATTTATCATTTTCTATTTTTTCTTAGGAATCATAAAATATTGATAAGAACAGTTTTTTTAGAGACTCTTCTATATATATATATAAGATTTCTGAGGCATTTGCCAACAACATCATTTTCTCCACTCTTTCCTGAATCAATTAAATCCATTTTGAAGACGAGCTTCAGGCAGAATGGAATGGAGGGTTCCTACCCAGTTGTGGTCCGACATTTAAAAGAACCCTCCATTCCTCACGCCCCGAGTTCTTCATGTCTTTTGGTCCGCCACCAAAACTTGGCCGTATCCAATCGGATTATTCCATGAGTACGCGTAGGGACCGTATACGGAGGATAAAATCATATTGTAACACCTTTTCATGAGCTCAAGCTCACAATACGACTTTACAAAACACAATCATCAACGATGCAACGATTTCCACTCATCTAACTATATATTTCGTTATATTGTATTTTGTACTAGCTTTGTGCCTGGCTAATTGCCCGGATAACGTATTCTATTTTTTAGTTAAAAATTCTTAGCGTTCAGTAACATATACAAATTCAAGGTGAATATGTTGGTATTCATGTCCATCCATATTGCATAATTTTTTTGTTTTTGTTTTATTTCTAATGGATCGATAATAAACTTTTTATGGTGGACAATTCGTAACCTGCCTATCTCTAAACCCGATGGATCCAAAACCTAATAAAACACGGATGTGATGAAATATAATATGAGCTTGATGAAGTCGTGACCCAATGAACATGTGACCCAATAATTTTTAACCTGACAAATTCGTAATCCGACATACCCACAACATGCCTAACCCCAATTATGACCCGGCCAGTGATCCCGTTTGATAGGCTTAAGTACCCCAAAATAAGTTTTTCTCACTTGGTAGAATAAGCGACCTCGAATAGCTAAGTTCGTAATATAATATTTGTAGTTCAGAGAAGCATTTTTTAAAAAGAATTAGTTTTCACTCCTACATAAGTCCAAACCTTGTGGAGATTTAATTTATTGAGAGACGGTGAGCAACCTGTGTCAAGTTTAGCCCAAAACACGATAATTCTGCAACCTTATAAACCAAGGCATAAAGAACTCTAAGGTCGATGAATTCGTGATGCAATGAACCTACGATCTAATAATCTATAACCTGATAAATCTGTAACTCTCACCTATTTGAAATATAAATAATTGATAAAAAACCCATTGAATCTAGTCTAACATATCACATGGGTTGATCAAAATATTAACAACTTCTAACTATAAAAGCCTATGACCCCTATCACATATAAGTTATAACCTTGTTAACTCAAAATGTAACCCCCATAACTCACCCTTTTATCACCATTATATAAAATATTTCAACTTAATTTTTGAATCCATTATATAAAATATTTCAACTTAGTGTTTGAAATTAAGAAATACTTATGTTTGATATCTACTTTCATCTAGAACTAATGCATTTACTTCTATCCAAGAAGAGAGTAAGAACTAATGCTGATGTTGCCATCCTAAGTTCTCCCTGAAGAGCTTCCAACTAGCATTGGCCTGAGCAAGTTTATCCTTGGCTCCCATCCGCTTCTCCACCGCTTCCTTCTTCTGACTCTGTTGATTCTTCCATTCTTCCAGTTCCTTGGATGCTTCTTCATTGGCCTTGTCAAGTTCAACAGCAGTGGTATTCTTATGATCAAGAATTTTGGCATTGCGAGCAGTTAGTTGTTGAATTTCGCCCTCCAGCTTCATGCCTTCTTCCTCCAGTCTGGCAACCTCGGCTTCCAAAGAGCTCAACTGCCCGTTTCTGTGAACCAGCCTGATCTCCAGTTCTTTGATCATCTGGGCTACAGATGATTCAACATCATGGCTTGTTTCAATAGTTGACAGAGAGCTAGGAACAATCTCTTTAAACTCAACCAGGCGCGAGACCAGGTCGTTCAGGACAGTCTTCTCTAGCGGATCAGTTGCCTGCTTAAATATTTCGAGGGCAATGTTCTCCACTTCATCAAGTGATTTGGATTGGCTGAGGGCCTCGAGTGACATGTGGAAGAAGCCAAGTAATTTCTCTCTTTGTTGTTGCAACACACCCGAACCATCGCCTGGAATTGAGCAAGAGATTCCATTCAACGAAGAAGAGTTGCTACTAGCAGTCGCTGTCGAAAGTTCTGCCATCAGGTTTCGAGAGATTAATTGCACACTTGATGGAGAGAGGTAACTGCTGCTAGTTGTTCTATTTGACTTAGCAAGACCATCAACCTGAACCCAAAAGCAACAGAACACATGGAGGAAATGAAAGTCAATTGTTTGTTTTTTCCCCGTGAGTGGACATCCTAGCTAAGAGAGTTCAATGCCATACTTTGATAGCCTCGCTAGCTTGATCAGTCTCAATCACCTTAAGTTCATCAGTAGAAGCAACATCTAATGACGGTTTCTCTTCCTGCAAACACAGGTGAAGCATTTGCATTTCAAGGAAATCGCTATGAACTCGTAAACTCACAAAACTTCGTTTAGAGACTTACAGTAGAAACTTTAGCTTTAATGATGAGGGTATCATTTACAAGGAATCCTTTCGGAGAAAGGTCGCCTATTGGCACAAAACTTGTAAATCCCCAATCAGACTCGTCTTTCTCGAATTTGTGTGTGGTACCTGCGTTAAGTGTGCAAGTAATGTAAGGATAGAATGGCCTACAGCCCCAGAATAACAGTTTCCAGACTGAGCATGTCTCATTACTAAAACGGGGCCATTGCTCAACTCAAGACGAAACCACAGAAACTTTCGCATATGCAGAGGAGAGCGTATGAAAAAGAGTTACTTTTTTGCAGAGAAGAAGAGCCAGTGAGTTGGCCAACAAGAGTAATGCTGAAGTCAGCTGGGACACTCCATCCAGAGGGCATTGAATCCTTATCGGCAAAATCCAAATATACAGACAGATGATTAACATCATTCCCCTTTGGAAAAACAAGAAGCCTCCTGCACAAATGCAGATACAGAAATTTAAAGACCATGCTATTGAATCCCCACAAGAACACAAATTCCAGGAAATCCCAGCAATTGATTTTCAAATACATGATAGTACTAAATCACTGGTAGGGTTTTATAAGAACAAAGGAAAACGCCGAGAAACAGTGAGAGGATTACCATTTATAGCTCCCTGCGACGAAAGTGTCACAATAAAGCTTTAGGGTTTTCAGCTTGGAGAAACGATCAATCCTCCATGTGAACTTCTTGGTATCCTTCTTCATGGCCGGGCTATTTTCCTCTGCCATTTCTAGCAGCAAGCAACCACTAACTGAAATGGAGAAGGGATGGTTATCCTCCAAGTAGATAAACCTTGCGATAAAGAGAAATGGGGGTGCTGAAACGCCGGGATAGAGTGAAGAGAGTAAAGCGACGAGATGGTGCCCCTGGGGGATAGCAGAAAAAGAAAAATCACCGAAACTTCTTGAGCAAGACTTTAGGTTGGTATTATGTCAAAGGTCCTCAAACTATAGAAAACTAACAGAATACTACTTGCGTTTTGAACTGATTTATTATTAGTACTCCATATCAACCCTCCACCAAACCCTAAAAAAACAACTCTCCACCATAAACATCGTCGATTAAAATGGAATGGTATGGTAATGTCGTTCTTGCGGCCATGACGAGGAGAATTGGAATGGTGACATTATTGGAAGTGATGACCATGATGTCTTGTCGTTTGATATCAAAGTTGAAACTTATCGACATATTTTACTTCAATTTACGATACCTTAAATTAGAAAAAATAAACATGAGTTGATTATCGGTCTCGAAACTTCTCTACAGGGTTATTCACCTGATTTTAGCATCTTCGCGAGCTCCAGCTCGACAAAATGTCTTTAGCAAACTATATCAAGCACTTAATAGGCATGGATCAAACCTACAAGAGTTCAATTACTTTTCCCTCATAAGTATTTCACATTTTCCTTGTAAGTCTTTAACAACATTGAACAATTTAAGAAATTCAGTGTTCATTTCCTTTTATATTTATTATTTTCTATCTATTTTTCTCAATTATAAAGTACTGATAAGAGCCGTTTCTTTTTCAGAGACTCCTCTATATATATCAGATCCCCGAGTCATTTGTCAACAACCAAAATTCTCTTTGCCCTTCTCTAAATCAGTTTGAGTCCATCACAGTCTCCTCAATACCAGTGATATATCAATAAGTTACACGACACAATCACCAACGATTTCCACTGATCTAACTCTGTATCGTGTAAGTTCTGTAGGTGAGAAAAGGAAATCACATGGGAAGGAAGGCATCCAGGAACCACTCATGAGCAAATTTTGATGCAAATTAGGTCAGCTAATAATTTGATTGATTGATTATTCTATTGATGATAAAGAATCAAGGTCCAATTATCTTTGAATTTTGGTCAAACCCAAGTTTTGAATAAAATGGAAGATGGGTGAAAAATAGGGGTAGAAAATAAAAATAGAAAAGGTAAAAAAAAAGAAGACAACATCCCAACAATTTTGCAAATCACATTTTAATTTTAGATAACCATAAATAGAAATTCTTCCCTTTTGTTGGGATTGATCAACCAATTATTTGCATAAACATCATTCAAACCCATTCTTCTACTTCTTCTTCTTCTTCTTCTTCTTCTTCCTCTTCTTCTTCCTCTCTTTTGCTACATGGATGGATTCCCAATGAACATTTACCTAATCAAGAATCCACCATTAGCAAAATTAGAGACACAAAATTACCACAAGTCAACAATCTCAACCATCTTTCGAGGTTATTGATGGCGTAATTCTTTCCATATTTTGTTTGACGACTGTCCTTCTGTCTCTTTGTCTCGTCTATCTTCAAACTAAAAAAAAAAGAGAACCAAATGGGAGGCTGCATTTCTTCCGCGGCCAAAGCAGGCAGAGTACTGTCGTCGAGGTTCAGCACCCGACGACCTTACTCGGATTTCAACAAGGCGCCGAGGAAGCTAGGCACATTTCGGGCCGCGGCATCGGTGGTGAAGGATCCTTCGGGGGACAACATATACGAGAAGTACGCGCTGGAGAAGGAATTGGGGAGGGGGGAGTTCGGGATAACGTACGAGTGTTTCGAGAAGATGACCGGGGAGAAGTTTGCGTGCAAGACGATATCAAAGGCGAAGCTAAGGACGGAGGTCGATGTGGAGGACGTGAGGAGGGAGGTAGAGATCATGCGGCACTTGCCGGAGCATCCGAACATCGTCAAGTTCAAGGAAGCGTATGAGGATAAAGACATGATTTATTTGGTGATGGAGCTTTGTGAAGGTGGTGAGCTCTTTGATCGTATCGTTGCTAAAGGCCATTACACCGAGCGTGCTGCTGCCATGGTTACCCGGACCATTTTGGATTTTGTTAAGGTAAACCTGATTTTCGTCGGAAATCTAATGAATTTCGGAGACCTTGATGTTTATTATTTAGGGCAAACTGATCACTAACGTGTTTTTCAAGCACTAACTAGATGCCACTTAAATTTAAACGGAATAACATTTCGGTCCATTCTTCTTTATCCTAACAATTAAAATCGATTTTTAACGTACTTATTGCTAATTAAGTCAGATGATACGTGTAATATTATATTGTGTCGAATATGACAAATGACAAACGTAAGTGGCATTCGATGTGTTTTACTTGAGAATCGAAACATAGTACAAGAGAGTGTAGTATTATTAATAGTTTGGAAAAAGGAAATATGTATTGATGGTGTTTATGAAGACCCGGATACATGATCAAACATAGGAAAAATACTATATTTTAACCACTATACCAATATTTCTAACAGTTAACCATTTTTCAGTGAATACGAAGTTATAAATTTTGAGGTACTGTGCCGAAGAGCCCTCTAGTACATTGGTTATAACCGGCCATGCATGTGATTCATAACCCGATTAACCTAGTTCGTGACCTTTTAATCTGCCGGTTTGACGAGGGCTCTATGTTTTGGTGCAGGTATGCAATGAACATGGAGTGATCCATAGGGACTTAAAGCCCGAAAATTTCTTATTTGCAGATGCATCTGAACATTCCCAACTCAAGGCTATTGATTTCGGTCTTTCCATTTTCTTCGAACCGGGTACGTACCAATTTCTTGAAAAGATGTGAAAATTTCATTTCTAACCGTACGATAATTAATTGAAGTAAAAAAAATAAAATGCAGATCAACGGTTCAACGAGATTGTTGGAAGTCCGTATTACATGGCTCCGGAGGTACTTAGACGAAATTACGGCCCTGAAATTGATGTGTGGAGCACTGGTGTCATCCTCTACATCTTGCTTTGTGGAGTTCCTCCATTTTGGGCCGGTAATATTTTCGAAAAATCGTATCGCACATCGAACTAATAAGCTAGCTATACCGGAATTAATTGCGAAAATTGAAAGTGCAGAAACTGAGGAAGGCATTGCACAAGCAATTGTAAGAGGGCATCTGGATTTTTCAAGGGATCCATGGCCTAAGGTGTCTAAGGAAGCCAAAAGCTTGGTTAAGAGCATGCTTGATCAAAATCCATACTCTAGGTTAACCATCCAAGAAGTTCTCGGTACGTAAATCGAAAACTATATATCTCGTATAATTGATTTTCCTAAGTCGGGTTTCTGATCGATTGTCCATTTACCGATCGTGCACAGAACATCCGTGGATACAAAATGCGAGCGAGGCACCGAATGTGTCGCTGGGAGAGAATGTGAGAGCAAGGATCAGGCAGTTCTCTCTAATGAACAAATTCAAAAAGAGAGTTCTCCGAGTAAGGATATATAATTAATGTTCATTTCTAAAATTCGTTAATACAGTCTGTTTTTGCTAACGCTGTCTGTTTGAAAACTGTAGGTTGTAGCTGACAACTTGCCGGACGAGCAAGTAAACCACATAAGACAGTTGTTCCAGACAATGGACACAGACAAAAACGGAGACGTATCATTCGAAGAACTTAAAGACGGTCTGCTGAACACCGGTCATGTTCTTCCTGATCTTGAAATTAAGATGCTAATGGACGCGGTTAGTAACATATATACGACACTATTCCAGCTTAAATCATATATAGCAACTAATTTCGTTTGATGAACGGGTCAAAAAAGGCGGATTTTGATGGGAACGGGACGTTGAGCTGGGACGAGTTCATAGTTATGTCAATTCATTTGAGAAAGATTGCAAACGACGACAATCTAGCTCGAGCATTCAGCTTCTTCGACAAGAACAAGAGCGGTTATATCGAGATCGACGAGTTGAGAGACGCCATGATTGAAGATCATTTAGGTCCCAACAATATCGAGCAAGTCATTAAAGATATTATGGGAGACGTTGATCTCGATAAGGTAACTTCATGACTTGCTCTTTTTTCATGTCTTGTCTTGAAGTACGGACCGTCTCCGTTAATCATTACTCCGATTTTTATACAGGATGGACGAATAAGTTACGAGGAATTCAAATCGATGATGAAGAGCGGGATGGATTGGAAGATGGCATCTCGTCAATATTCAAAGGCCATGCTAAATGCCCTAAGCATCAAGCTACTCAAGGACAAATCATTGGCTCAGATTAAGTAGTGTTCAGATTAATTATTTTCATTGTTTTAAAAAAAAGATTAATCTCGTTTATTTTTTGGTTGTTGGTGATAACCCGATTACGAAATTGGTTAAAATTGTCAGAAAAAAAGATTTGTGCAATTTTAATCATCGGTGTAATTATGTAAATTAATTGTGCGTTATATTGATTCCTTTTTTGTCGATATGAAGACACTTGTCGATTTTGTCAGTTGACCTGATCCCAGGACGTTATCTCTCCCAGGGAGAGTCTGTAACCGCCGATACATGGCCTCCCCAACGAACCCTAACCGTCCCAACACAAACCCTAAACCGACCTCAACCATCGGCAGCACCAGCATCGCCATGTTTTTCTCCAGCAATCAGTCATCCCGCCCCGCCACCGACAATCTCAACGTCAACGAGTCTCTCCCCTCTGGCAGCAACTCCCCGCAGAGTCAAGCCGCAATCACCGTGGATCAGGCAACTCAAGGCCAACTCGAGATTGGCCGAATCCTCAGAGCTGCAACGACCGCATCGACTCGATGTGACCTCACAGCGTCGGATCCAATGGAGACGGAAGCCGAAGGACGATTCTTGAAGCCCTTGAAGAAGACCAACCAAGAGGCGACAAGACCATTAGTTACAACCCGTCCTTAGCAGGGGATCGGTCAGTCACACTGAGGCTTCGTCAACACAGCTAAGGCCCTAGCCCCCTGGTTGTGTACTTTAGGATGAACTCATCCATCTTTTTTTGGTTTTTGTTTTATGTGTTTTTTATACTTTCGAGAATGTTGTTCGTTAGTTTTTTTATTGGTTGAACCCCGCTGAATGTCAGTTTGTTGGAAAGAAAGAATTGAGGTATTTGCCATTGCAAAGACCCCTGATCAATACTAACCTCGTTGGTGAGGACTACACATCTGATTGGACTTCTTGTACGTCTCACGTTGCTTTGCCTAACTATGAAATATGATGAGATTGTTTGTGTTAAAAAAAAGTTTCCGATTTTGTAGACTGGTGATAGGCCATACAAATGTCGTACAAATTTCAAAATATATTTCATTTACAAAATAGATTCCTAACCTATATCAGAATGGTGGAAGTTCGGTACAAAATACATTTGTAACGTGCCAATTGCAACACGTTCGTTAAATCGATGAAAATGACGAATGTTGAATAAAGATTAAAAAATTTAAATTAAATAACTTATTAAAATTTGATATCTTCCTGATGCGATCGTTTATCATATCCTTTCGTTCCTCGACACCAAATCAGCCGTTTGGACTTCATCGTTATCCAAACAATGGGAACACGCCTGGAAACAGGTCCTAGTTCTTGACATTCGTGCCAAACACGTAGGGTTTAACTTCGAGAAATTTGAGAGTTATATCGACAAGGTATTGTCTCTCCGCTATCCCATTAATCTCAGCAAGGTAGTCCTCGAGGTGAATAATTTGAGAAACAAGGCGGAGCTCAGTGAGCGCAAAACCATCCTGTTTCGAAATATCATGAAATATGCCTTAGTCTCATGACACTTGACATTTAGCAATTGACTTGGGATGGCGGAAGCTCCAGTTCGATGTCATGTTTGGCCCTGTCCTCGATTGCAATATCGAAACTCTAGAACTAACCTCTTTTACCTTTGGTATCGGATTTCAATCTTCCGGTTTCCGGCTGTTGAAGAGGCTAGAATTGACCAACTGCAGAATAGGTAAAGGGGTTATCTATGTCTGGAAAATTTATCCCTGACTGGTTTGCGAACCAATTGTGATCAGGAACTTGTGGTATCCGGGCTCCAATTGCTTACTCTGGATCTTGAAGATAACTTTTTTGACAAGTTTCAGATACACGCACCGAGACTCAAGTCCTTCAGGTTGGTGGAACCCCGTGAGATCTCAGAGTGTTCACGGCGGCTACTCCTTCCTTCCCTCGAGTATGCTGGTATTTGGGCTGGTAATTTGTATCGTTACGATTGCTTAGTCTGCATCTGGAAGAAAACAATTTCAACAAGTTTCAAATACACGCACCAAAACTCAAGTCCTTTAGTTTGGTGGAACACATTTCAGTCCTGGAGTGTACACAGTCACGGCTAATCCTTCCTTCCCTCGAGCATGCTTATATTAGAGCTTGTGATTTGCGGTGTTACGACGAGAATGGCTTTAAAAACGGACAACAGTACCTGATCTCCATCCTCCACGGGATCAGAAATGCTACATCTCATAAGTTGGGTTCCTTCACTATGGAGGTGTTGAGTCATGATAAGGAATTGCTAGCAGAACAACCATGTCCCTTTACAAGGTTGCAGAGTTTAATCTTCGAGATTGGCAGCTTCATTCCCGACATAGTTCTCAACTACTTGAAAAGTTCTTCTAGTATGGAACCAACAGTTAGTTTTGTGATGTTGTAGTGGTGATCTAAAAATCTATCTCTTATTCGTTTCTTTCTTCTTTCTGTTCTCATCTGATTCTTTAGACGTAAGTTGCATTGCAGCATCAAATCTGTGTTTATCATCAAACTTCATGTTAGAAAAGACAACACTCAACTTCCCTAAGAACATGATTATGCACTATCGTAACCTGTTCTGCATTCAGCGAATCGATTCCAAGATTTAACATAACCAACTCGATACGGTTCTTTTACGAGATGTCTCTGTGACTCTGTCTCTACCATCAAAATCAATCGAGTTATTGGAATGTAACGGTCCACGATAATCATTCTAAGCATCCCTACTACTGAAAGCACTAATCCTGCAACAGCATTTCAGCATAACCATTGCTAAGAACAAGTAAAGGAAACAAAACTAAACTGCAAGAACAACAAATCTTTTTATAGACGACTCCCATAAATCCACTGCTATTCAGAATGAACAGAGGAACTAGTGCAAGCTATGAACAAATACAGGAAATTTGAATATAATTCTCCACCAAGGATGAAATTATCCTAACAATAGAAGGTTTCAACAAGTCCGAATTGAGTTATTACTCTGCTGAAACCGAATTGCGGGCGTTGATGCTGTTGTAGTATCTTGATAATCGTCGGGTCTGAGGCTTGGACTTAGTGGCTTTCTTGCGAAGTCCGAAGATCTCTTGAACCAGAGGGACGTGAACCAACACCAGCTTCCACGCCAAAACCCATCCTGGAGATCGGAATCGAAAATCAGTTAAGCAAGTCTCTGGATTTGGATGAACAAATTTTAGCAAACGAATTCGATAAGAGAAAACCCAAAATTGAATTTGAGGAGGATGAGGTTAGTAAACCTAAAGCGATGAACAGGAAGGAGAAGGATACGGCAAGAATCGGGCGAAGAATCAGTAAGATGATGTAATCCATATGAGATGGCGTGTGATTGTGAAGCGAACTTGTAGAATAAAGTGATGAAGAGGACTCCATTAACAAACCTTCCAACCTATCGCCGAGAACAGGTTTAAAGCTCTCTGAAATACCACTAAACTCTGTAAAACTCAATATACTCGTCACTAAATTTTCAATTTTCACCGAATATTGTAAATCTCGTATTATTGTTTACCACATACCACTCCGTCCAAATTTCAGCTAGAAAAATGGGTTAGATTGATACAAATCACTATTATTTACTGACTCGTAGCATGCCACGTGACCAAAATTTTGTTGTCCCGAGCTTTTATGAGTAGCATATCATTTAAAAAACGTCTTCGTCATTGTAAAAGAGTTTAATTCTCTTTTTTTCGCAACAATATTTTTTATGATGTCCATCGATCCTCTTTGGGTACCGACACACCGGAAGCATATATGAAATCCTCAGATTGCGATAGACTCAAATGTTGTCATTTAGATGATTGAAAGACAAACAAATGAAATCGCCCGGGAATGTAATGCTTAGGACCTCTTTATCGTTTTTATTAAGTTAGGTCACTAGATTGCTATTTTATCTAGAAGCGAGAAATGTACTATCCCGATCATTTTTGTCGTTATCACTATAGCCACAACGGCAAGATCCTGTTGCTATGATATTTAGCTGTAACACCTTTCTCTGACAACATGATTTGTCGCGGTCTCCGTCACTCCTCAAGGGGTTCGGAAACATATCCGAAATTCTCTGGACTCAAATTACTAAAAGAGGAATGAATGAAGTCGTCTGGGGAACTTTCAGATTAGAATCACCAAGATGGAGCACCTAATGGACGGCAAACTTCGATTCCGTCATTGGTAGCTCCTGCCGAACATAGTAGGAGAGGCTGTTGGTTAACTTTGCACACTAGAATGACCAAAAAGTATATTAACTAAATCACACGTATGACTAAACCACGTTTGAAGCATTCAACAATGGAAATACAAAAATTAGTGAGGAGCTCCTTCTAAGTAGGAAATCATGTGGGAGAGAATGAATGATCCAACAATCATCTCTCACTAATTAACACTCCAAAATAGCGCGATTAAGAGATCAGTGATCATAATCCACAAACCCTCTAATCGCATCGTCGTCATCATGATTAGAACCAGATCATCATCGTCATTGATATGCTCTAAAGTTGTGCTGCTGCTGCTACTCCTCCTAATCACTACTACAGACCATTGTAATGGAGATGAACAGAAGGCGGCGTCTCTGGCGAAGATGGCGACGGACACCGTTTCAGTGTTGAAGAATTCGTACAGCAGCTCGTGGGACAAAGTTAGAACCATCATTCGTGACATGCAGCTGCAGTTTTCTCCCCCTAATCTTGAGTAAGGCTTTATTATTGTTCCGTTTCGTCGTAAGTGGTATGGTACAAATTCATCACGTTATGGGTTCGAACTTTGAGATCAGCCGTCATAAAATAAAATAAAATATTAACCCTCGAAGTTCTCAAAGACCCACATGATAGAACTTTGAATTCAATCCGGATCGACATTTTGGTTAATTAACTTTCCGTTTTATAGATTAAATATGATATTTTAGATTATTCTAAATCGATGAGTTTCTTACATGTGTACATGTCTTTGTACTTGTATAAGAATACCGTACATATTCTTATACACACTTGTATGTATGTTGTTGTTATACTAGTTTTTTATATTCTACACATGCATCCTTAATTCCTTACACACATTTGTATATGTATACATGCATTTTGTATTCATTTTCTATACGGTATATATTCATGTACATATACATGTTTCTTACTCATTTTATACGTTGTACACGTTAATTAATTAACTATTTTCCAACGCAAATCAGTTCAATAACATTAATTTATACAGTTTCTTGTAAGATTCTTAATTAGTTACATTTTATGGTGTATGATCAGTTTCAAAAGTGGCGATGCAAAGGGTGCGAGAGACAAGGTGATCGGAACAGCAGAGAAGAGTGTAGAAGTAAGTAAGCCTACCGTCGAAGAAACTGCTCAAACCGCCGCCGAGACAGTTGGGAGCACCGTCAAAATGACCGCCGACAAGGTCAAGGGTACCGGAGACCAAAAACCCGGCCACGAAGAGCTTTAATTACATCATCATTTCACTTTGTTTTTTTCATTTTTGCCACTGAAATGGTTAAATTTTTGTTCATTAATTCTTTATTAATCTTCACTCTCAAGTTCCTTCCGGTTAGAAATTTAGTCTTGTTTGCTCCCCTTCAAATTGGGGGGTTCAACATATTTTATCCTAACAACTAACTAAAAGAGTGTTGTTTAAATTTTTATTAATTCTTCTTCTTCTTCTTCTTCTTCTTCTTCTTCTTCTTCTTCTTCTCTCTGTATAACTTTTAGTTTTGCCAACACCAATTTACAGAAATTACAACAAGAGCAGAAGAAAATTGACAGCATACATATGAACTAGGAATCTTAAAAAAACAAGTAAAACGTTGTTCAATCAATCTAATCCACCAATGAGAAAATATGGTCACCATTCACTACATTAATGTGCTCTTGTGATGATGAATCCATCCCTTCATTCCCATCAAACTCTTCAAGTCCCACCAGCATCTCTATTGACTTATCATCACCATGATCCATGTTCATAATCTCCAATGGTACAACTCTCATCAAAGCCTTGGAATTTTTCGAGGACGACGACTTGTTCAACCTCGACGGTCCCATGAACGTGGCCTTCATGTCTCCCTTCTGCTGTGGATCGAGCTCTTTTCGATGTATGCTTATCTTTTTCCTCCTTGAAACAACTCCAGCATGCTCCTGATGCTCAGACTTCGCAATATGTTCCTTACGAGGGGACATAATGAAGAAACTCCAAGTTTCTTCAGGATTATTCCACCCTTCGAAAGGCCATAGCAAAGGTGACTCATCACCATCATATGCTACCTTCAGATGTTCCATATCCGAAACTGGAACGCCTGAAGGTAAATGAAAAGCAGAACCTAGCTCTGCCTCTCTATTAGTACAAGTAGTACTAGTACTAGCAGTACTAGTGGTGTTGAAAGAAGGGCTAGGGAAGCTAGATGGGACACAACAGTAATCCCACTGATCCATATCCAAATCAACCAAAAAGCTCATGTCTTTTTCAAACTCCATCACCCATGAACCAACTTCCTCTTCTTCCTCATCAACATCCAAGATGGAGATCATCCATTCCTCGTCGAATGAGGATTGCTCGTCGAAGAATGATGAAGTAGATGTCGAGGAAGACAGCCACAAACACGAATCATCATCATCATCATCTTTGTCGCCAAACAAACATGATTCGGTCTCTTCTTCCTTCAGAAGTGATGATGGCATAGAGGCATCATGTCCCTTATTTCTGCTTCTGCTGCAGATTGAGCCAATCCTCTTGATCCCATTCTTCAACAATGACCTCTTCATAAGACTGTTCCTCGTTTTGGAGCTCAAAATCTCTTCCTTCTTTCTAATGTTTTTTCCCAACCAAATTCCAGCACCCTGTGATTTATACAAGTTGAGAAAAAAACCATTTCAGTTAACAGTTGACTGACAATTCCACCAGAATTCAAATTCCATGATGGAAAGTGAGACCTAAATTCAGACAGTATATGCCAACAGATGGAAAGCCTGCAGGACTCTTGTTGTGATATTAAAGAAAGGAGAACGATGACAACATAGGATTCAACAGTAACAGTGACATGGAGAAACGGCCAGCATTTCCCAATTGCCAGCAAACTGATCAATCTTACTCATCAAACAATGATAAACAGAAAAAGATCAAAGTCAGCTGTTCAAAAAATAAAAATTTGGACATACCTTGATGAAGAAAACCCTCCTCTTGATATGATTTTTCTGACTTCCTTTCAGAGTATGATATGAACAGTGGACTTTGTAAAAACCAGCAGATTGTAGAAACCAAATTAGCCACCAAACTCTCAGAAATCTCATACCAACAACACCAACTTAAATGCTGGTTTTATAAGAAAAAAAGGGAATAATAACATTAATTGAGTTGCTTTGTTTGGTTGATTTTCCTCATTAATAAATCTTTGTACAACCATATCTGCCTTTTCCCCTTATTCAATGTACATTTTCTATCATTTTGCTTCCATAATCTGGGGAGAACAATTATAGAAAAGAATATAGCATATCTCATTGATCAGAATCATATCTCATTCATGATTATACACGTGGGTTCTTCTAGATCATAATATTTATGATTTTATTGTAAAGAAGGCATCTTTTCGTAGCAATCAGTAACCTTTATATATGTCCGATATAAGATCAGGTGTTTCGAGTCAAAACCTTTCCAAAATCTCAATCTCCCAAATGGTCCAATTAGACTCATGATAATAGTGCCATTACTTTCCTTCCCGCGCTAGACTCAAATAACAAATTTCCGATTTGGAACCTGAGCTACTGCAAAATCTCGGAGAGAGAAGATCACCACCACTCTGCCGCGCGTTGATGCACGCCCATGAGCTATTCCAGCACGATTGGGAGGTACAAATTCGACATATTTATAGAAATGATAATCATGTTGCACATCATCTAGCTAATATAAGTAGTGTTTGTTGTTTTGGCTTCTATTGTAACGAGCTTATGGATCCAAATCTTGCTTACTTCGTGACCAGTTTGATGTTTTCGAGACTCTTTTTGTTATGAATGAAGGTTAGGGCCCGTATTTCACAAGAAAAATAACAAATTTGCCATTTGGCACGCCATGGTGGTGTGGGATTTCCAGTGTTATTATAAGTTTAAAGATAACTAGGAAGACCACCTCTAAAATTCCAAACCCAAAATAAACCTTTGAATTGGCATCCAAGCTTCCCAATGTTAACATCCAAAGTTAACAAATGTCTGCAACGAAACAAGACGACAAATGCCAGATTCAGGGCACTATAATACAGAGGTCTCGACAAAATTTCTCATGTTATGCAGGCAAAGCAATGGAATGTAAGCTGACAAAAGAAGCATTTTATTCCATGTGCCAATAAAGAAACTGATTAGAAATATATATTACAATTAGTCATGCATATGTTTGCAAGTGAAAGTACTACTTTCATAACCATAAAATTAGTTATTATCGTATCTATACGGCTTTGCCAAGGTTTCAGTATTTAACCACACATGCTCCAGTCCAAACATATGTCAACTTCGTTCAAGATTTGAGAATGGTATGATCTCATATGGAACTAAGTAACATGTCAAAATAAGATTTGGGGAAACAAAATCAAGCTGGTACAGAAAAATGATCTCCATTTTCACAGTTGCTTCGTCTCCTTCAGCAATTGTCTACATGCACATTATCTTTCCAGGTATGTGATTAAAAGTAAATATAGCCTCTAATTTCCACTTAATGTCAGTGTTAATGAATTGTTCATGACTCGCAAAATGATCCAAATTCTACAGCGTTATGCCCGTCTATGGACGAATCATGAAGTAGGTTGTAATGTTCTAGTCTACAAAAATCTTGACATTATTGTCAAGAAGCACATGTTGCTGAGACAAGTACGATTATAGAAACATTAAATGAAATTTTGTACCGCTAGTCCTCGAACGAGATGAGGAGATAGGACAAAATCCGGTTCCCTTAGTGCCCTTCTGCATAAATATCAAACACTGTGACCATAGAAGAAGTGTGAATTGTTGGGCAAGAGGAAGAGGACATGATAGTATACAAACCTTTTTGACGACGGAGTAAAATCAGGCCATGTTGATGGTATAAAATTACTAGAGTGAGGAAATACTGCACGTACTATTGATGCCAGCCTTGTCATTCCTACAGCTTCAGTCTCTTAGTTAAATCGGTGTACTAATGCCTGCAAATTGTTGAAGGTGAGACATGATAGTAAGAGTACTGTTAATGAACAAACATCCGAGGAGAAAAGCAATAATTAACCATTTATAAACCAACGAAGAAGTTTCTATACCGTGTATATAAGGACCACGTAATTGGAAACAACTTCTATTCAAGCAAAATGGGTATTACATCAAATTTAAGGTTGTAAAGACGATTTCTTTACCGGGCTCTGGTGTTGGATGTACCCCTTTTACTGTGACTCGGAGCTGGAGTTTTTGCAACATCAACTGTTATCATCCATCCATTGATGATCTGAAAAATAATGTAGATGTAACTACATTAATGTCATGCCATCTTGTTTGTTTTCTTCATCTTCTCATGGCTGAACTACAGTCCGTACCTTTCCATTCATTTCCTTAAGAGCGGCGCTTGCTGCTTCCTCTGTGGTGTACCCTACAAATGCATAGCCTTTCGACCTTTTTGATATCTTGTCAATTATTATCTTAACTGCCACGGTAGATAAGCAACAACAAAAGTTAACATATTAACAAGAAACAGAAGTCAGAACTTCGCTTGCTATTATCTAACCAATTCATTTCCATCTCGATTTAGCATAACACACCTTCCACAAGTTCACCAAATCCCTCAAATGCTTCCCTCAAGGTCTTCTCAGATGTGTAAAATGACAACCCTGATCGACAACAAATTACAAATTTGATTATATGAGACTGGTCTACCATTCAAAATATGCCCCTTAGATCATTTCATATGTACGAAATACATTAAGAAGTCATATTTAACACCATGTAACTGCTTACCGGTCACAAATAGTTTCTTCGTTCGTGGATGAACAGCTTCTGAGGAATTTTGTCTCTCTGCATTGGCATCAGCACTATCAACTGGAAAAGCAAAAAAATTGAATGAACACAATCATCATGATGAGCATTTGCTTTCACTATGAATACATAGTGATTCCATCAATTTCGATGAAATTTCCTTTCGATCTTGTTAACTAAACTACTGAATCATGAAATTATCAAGATGCATGCCCAGACAAACAGGATTTACTAGTAACACTTGGAACCATACTCGTCAGTGACGTTTTCTAGAGTGTCCAATTCACAGAACATGTTCAAACGAATATAAACAATGAACAAATTTCCAAACCTCTACAATCTCCAGTCTTCGATCGAAAATCCTCGTCCAGTTCAACAGACAAAACACCAGGAACCCCTGAAAGTAGAAAAAACATTTGTATGTAAATACACGAAAGCTCTTGACACAAGGATGCACCAAGTAGAGGCAAAACAATTTACCAGCCAATTCGCGCGCACAATCTTCATCGAGTTCACAACAGAAGTCGAGATCGGACTGCCAAGAAACATGATACATAGACATCTGTGCATCCCTCTCACTGAAGGTTAAAAAAACAACTTCCACGCAGTAAGAACAAGGGAACCCACATAAAACATAAAAAATAAAAGGAATTAGCAGGCTTCCCCCAAAAACTCACTTATTTAGAACTTTGGTTAATACACTTGTGCAATGATCAACCATTTGTGCATTTGTAGTATCCACGCCAATTCCAGGGTTACTCATCCTAACTAACCAGTGCTTGGTCGTCCCAGGAGGAAACAACCACCATATGCTACTTGAATCAAAACCGGTTTTGGTTGAATCATAATCCGGGTCAGGCATTACGGATAAAACCCCTGGCAAACGAGAAAGCTCAGAGGATTCACGATCATCAATGTCACAGCAGAATCCAAAGTGTTTAGAATCATCACCACCACCACCACAAGAAATATTGTATATAGACATTTGAGCATCCTTCTCACTGAATTTCAAAACACAATAACAATCAATCTCAAAACAATAGAAAGTAAATTGACGATTAAGTAAAAGAGTAGAGAGCAAGAGGGAGAGAGCAAGGACCTTGGTAAAACAATCTGGAGGGTCTTGACGAAGTAATTGACGATTTCAGGCTTGGAAGCGAGCTCCTGGGGAGGATTATCCATGAGGACTAGCCAATGGCGGCGGTTGGTGGATGTGGTGGCGGTGGAAGTGAGAGGAGCAGGTGTTGTTGATGATGCACAAGCAATTGGAGTGGGGAGAGTGGATGATGAAGAAGAGAGGTAATGGAGTCGGCGGCGGTGGCAATTGTCCCGCTTAGCGGCGGTGAAGGAGGGTGTAATTGCGACCACCGGCATTTCTGATACGGGTGAGGCGCCGGCAGTGGGAAACGGATGACAGAGAGCTCTCATCGTCATTTCTTTCGCCCACAAGTAGAAAGACAATATCTTTATTGCAAGTTCATCACGTAAATGATTATGGGAGGAAGCAGAAGAAGAACACAATTGCTGATAACGGTAATTAGCCTTACTGGTCCTTTAACTTTGTCGAATGTATAAAAATCGAACACATCCACTCTACCGTTATCTTTCAGTCATCTATTCTGTTAATTTTGCTTTGTCAGTATGTCTATTCATCAAAACCAAACAGGTGGCTTTTCCCACGTCAGCACACGCCAAGCTGAGCCACTAAAATCTAGTTAAAATTGACGGAAAGTGACAGCAGGATGGCTATGTTTGATTTTCATACAAACCAGATGGATCGGTTGATTTTAATAGAAAAATGTAATTATGATCACAGGTAGGTTAGTGATCGATTCATAGAAAAATCGTTCGAAACTCGACTTGATACTAAAATGGGATTGTTTGCGAGCTGGTTCGAACCACTATTTAGTTGGAGCAGGTTAGTAACTTATTTTATTAGGTTACAGACTTAAAATTTATTTGTTACACGACTCTATAAGCTGCTATGTATAGAGAATGATGATACTTAGCTTTGAACAATGGATTAGTGTTCTTAGGACTTAATTTTGTTCATGGTAATTTGTTGACTTAAGCCCAAACTGAAGCTCAAGATTGGTTTTTGATTTCAAGCTCGAGACGAGTTCAAATTTGATGCTTGGTTATCGAGCTAGCTCGTCAATGTCCATTTCGAGACAACATTCTCCTTTGCCCTACCATTGGCTCATCTACACTTGTTCAAAGCTTCGTGTAGCTAGGATTGCTCTTTTTGTGCGTTTACTTTTGACCAACACCCTCATAATCTACAATCATACCAGTAGCTACAGCAAAAAAAAACACATCTTGACATTTGGAAGTCTCTCTTACAACATGAACTTGACTCATAGCAGCCGGACTGGGTTTTCTGTAAGCTTTCTCCACACTATTTTCCCAGAATGCAGCAGCGTCAGGATTGCGATTATATATAGTATAGGTATCCCAATTCCGCACCCTCCTGATCCAAAGTTAATCAGGGTCTGCAAATACAACAACACGGCAGAAAGGAAAGAAGACCGGTTCAGTAGCAGTTCAAGAACTAACAGTTTTTTCAAGTGACTTTACTCAGAGGAACGAACTGATTAACATGAAGAGAATAAGAAATGGGAAATGTTCATGTTTTGTTCATTGTCGAACGAAGATTCGACTTGAATGTTTCTCTTTGATGTATTTATCTTCTACAGATTCTGAGAAGAGAAAATGAATAACGCTAATGTGAATTTTCCAGGCATACAAGGAAAGACAAATATAAACATATGAACAAGGAGAAACTCGTCCAGTGACAATGACTCAATGACATAGGACACTAAAAGGCTTGCATACCATAAATTCTGGAATAGGTGGTACTTCAATGGATATTATCGGGGTGTTCTCATGAATTCAGTATAATTCCTTTTTCGCTCCATAAAGATCAAGATCAAATAAATGTTATAATCATTGATGGTCGATAATAACTTTAGTGCAGCCCCTTCAGCATAGTGTAAATGCACAATTATTTAGCAGATATGCAACTGAGAGCATATCAGATCCTTAATTCACTTATCAGTTTCTAAGTCCATTACTAAGGTTTCGTATGAACATGCAACGCATATCAGGTACGCTACACTAAGAAATAGAACTCTATTTTCAGGAATGGCAATACCGCAATAGAAACTCTGAGAACACATTCTTACCACCATTCCTGCGACGAGATGAACCGAAGGGACGAAAATTTGATCCACTTTATTCCCCTCTGCATACCCATTGAAGGCGATAACCATCGAGAAAGTGTGAATTGTAGCAAACGCAAGAGCAATAATTGCTGCAAGATGTGGAAACACAAAAGTGTTAAGCCGAACTGATAATTGCAATTCTATCAAATCAAAGGAGCAAGTCCAAGCTAAAGAGCAAATCCCACGCTGATGCTACCCAATCAACAATTACATTCTCTTAAATCAACAGAGAAAAGAAACAAATAGAGAAATTAGAATGCAACTCACACGAAATAAGAAAGAATGGTAGCTGTGAACACTGATCAGTGAAGAATGTTGCAGGACCAAATGCTGGTGTCAAAACACTGAGACAGAAGAAAACAGCATGCGCCACACCATGACCTAAACCACCAGCTGCATGATTTGGTTCAAGTTATGTTAGCTGAAACGAAGAAACCTAATAAAACAGCAGAAGAAAGTTTGTAAAGCTGATTGGAGAATACCAAGAGCAATTAGCATCTTATCAGTAGGGTACAAGCGCGGTTTTGAGAGCCTGTCAGCAAAAGCATCCAATATATCTTCCAATTTCCTGCAATCAATTTCATTACGAGTGAAATTTGTGCTTGAAATGTAAACGGAATTGCGGGAACGGGCAAGCAAGCAAGAAAATGCTTACTTGTAAATCTTCCAGAAAAGAATCCGAAGGCCCTCTTGAAACAGAACTGAGGAAATAATAAGCAAAGCGAAAGGCCAGGAGTTAGCGGAATTGAGAGGAAGGAATGGGCGCCATAACCCAGACAGCAGGATTAAGCTTATCAGCCATAGCAATGTACTGCAAAACCATAGAGATAACTAAAATCAAAATTAAACCGAAACAAAAATCAAAACACGGATTCGCGGATAAGAAACTATTGGGAGGAGAAGGAGAACCTGGAGAGGACGGTGAGGATGAGGAAGGGCTTTTTGGAGATGACGGAGACGAAGAGAGCGAGGGAGGGCCCTAATGCTAACAGTGCGTACCCGATCCCTGCAGCCACCGTCATGATGAATGGATATAACTAAGGGATCGAAGCTCAAATCAGCTGGCTGGAGATGAAATGTACAAATCCGCCATTGTTGGCGTCTCTTCTCTTGGAGTGGTGTTCCTTTCCTGTAGCTGCGTGTAATGAGAACAGTGAAGAGTTTTTTCCAGCAGAAGAAATCAAAAGAATGGTTAGCTATCTGGTTAAATTACTAAAATAGGGCTACATTACTTTTGGATTAATTGACCATTTTGTCCCTTTACTGTTCTTCAATTAAAAAATCGTACGACTGCTCTTCAATTCAACCGGATTGGTCATTAACGTCAAATAAACCGGTTTGGGACTCAGTCCAAAAACAAAAACCGGTTTGGTCGTTGCAGCCTAATTGAGTGATTGGATTGGCCAGTTTGATATTGTTCTAAAAACTACCATTAATACCTCTAAAATTGAAGAATTATGAATGATCTAATCAGAGTGTTTGTTCTATATGTGATCGAAACTTGAAACTGAGTATTTGACAATTCGAAACTCTAAACCTTTGACCCCTCTTGCTCGTTCGGTTCCAAACTCGGTCTAAGTTCAAACAACATTAGTTTCTTCACTTAAAATGAAGGATTGAGAATTACACAACACGTTCAAATTACAATTTACCTTGACTATATATATACAAAAGTGGGGGTTTTTTCTGTGTTCATCTTCCTTCAGCCAAAACTATAAGCAAGGATATGTTCATTCCTTAGAGGACCAACTTGACTAGGCAGAGATAATCAACCCCCCAATACACTGCCCGTTCTAACGAAAAACTAACCGGCAGACGAAAAAATCGAAGTAAGCTACGATGTTGAGGATGTTTTCTTGAGCCTAGGCAGTCTTTTAGACTTTGACGACGGGCTCGAGCTCTCCTTGAATGCAGATGGACACAAGTCACTCACTGAACACATCCCACACCGAGGTCTGAGAGGAGTGCATATCGTCTGCCCGAATCCTACCTGATTAGAGAAGAACAATCCAAAGTTCAGAACTTTGTTGTTATTTGGTATCATTTGTAATTTGATTCTTATGAACAGGAGATACCATACCAAGAGAGGGTTTATGGGAACCCATTCTTCCTTTGGAAGCCACAGCTGAAGAGCCTCTCTCGTTTGCTCAGGGGTTGAAGTTTTCTGTGGCAAAATTGGAAATAGAATGAGCAACTTATGCCAACAAGCCGTTTGAATGAGTTATTTTTTTATGAGTTATCAGAATATTGGATAATTGTGTTTGAAAATCTTGCTTAAGACTTGGAATGGTGCATATGAGCTTGCCCCGACCGACTTCCACCAGAAAAGCTATGAGCTTGGACAAAATGCACATATGGCAGATATGTCATCTTAATCAGAAAGTACAGTGGAGGTGTTACCTGTTTTGTGCCGGGTCGTGAAACCCAACCGAGTCGATTACAAATACGATGAACATGAGTATCTACGCATATCCCTTGTACATCATCCCAAGCCACGTTCATAACCTGATGAATTTTCAAGCAAGGCACTTAGAAAAAAAGAGTCCACTTCAAAATCCTTTTTTTTTCAAAGGTAGGTTGGCACAATCAGTACATACCAAATGAGCCATCTTAGGCCCTATTCCTGGAAGTGACAGCAAACCCTCCAACGAATTCGGTATATCCCCGTCATACTTTGTAAGACAAATTTTTGCAATCTTCTTCATATTGCTTGCTTTTCTTGTATAGAAACCAACCTGGTACATATATACAAGAATGTACAGCTACATATTCCTCTCGCCTTTAAATCTACATAAATATAGCCCCTTGCCAACTCAAAACATAATTACAGAAGAAACTTACGGGATAAATCAAATCTTTGATTGTTGTTTCATCTGCCTTTTCAACAGCATCAGGATGAAGCAACCCATTCTGACCGAGACGTTGAATTGCTCCTGCAAATAGAAAGGATATCTTTGGTTGTAAGTTGCACCAAGTGAGTAGTGACTGACTGGCCTGGAAGTTACTGTGAATAATTTGTTGCAAGAAAGGGAGTAAGAAAGATAGAATTTACAGAAACACGTTTCTGGAGAACCAGCCTTCCCCGACATTACATATACAAACATTTTAAAATAGTGATCAAAGGAAAATGACATATTGAGAAAACAATATAATCCCAGAAGTAACATGCTGGAAAACTTGATATCGCACTAGTGGTCTCGATCTTCTTGAGCTGTTTAACTATTCTTACAGTAAAGGCATAATATTACAGCAACTAACCATGCATGCTAATCTCATTGGTTGTCCCTACATTATCTTACTTTCGACCTATGTACAAAGTATTTTTGACACCATCCTTTGTAATGATAAGATAGTATGTGAACAAACCTACCATGAGTAACATGATCTTTGGTCTGGCTTGAAAGCAGTGAAGAGACGAGGACCGCAAATCTTCTTTCCTATACCGCCATATTTATAGAATCGGAATAGAGTTAAAAATAATTGTAGTCTATGATTTAAAAATGCAGAAGCTAGCATAGACATGTCTTGGAAAATAATCTAAGATTGGGATATCACAAGTCACACTGCTGCATGAAGATAATTAAGTGTTCTGCTTCACCCTTTGAGATAGGGTCATTTTTCGCAGCTATCCTTCTAATTCAAATGCTCTTTTTTTTTGCTGAAACGAGTAACAATCACACTATACTAGTGAAGTTTTAGTTTATTCTGGTATGCCTTAACTAGTTAACTGTTAGGCCAGCCCCTTGGTGTTTCCATTTTTATGGTATAATCAAGGACGTACCTTAGTAGGAAGAGAATTTCCAGCTTTCTCACATCCCATAGTATCTACAGGAGCATCTTCAGAAGATCGCATCTTGCGGATTCCATCAAGGATCTTTTCCCAGTTTACAGGTGGCTCGCCTATATTACGTATACTAACCATTACATTTACAGAATACCAGATGTTTAAAGTATGAATTAGTAAGATAAGTTGATAAAAGAAAAGATGTCACCCAAAGTATTAACTGAGGTTTTGGTAGATGTTACATACATCCCCAGACTAGCATAAAGAATATTCACAAATAAAAGTATATATATCACATTATAGTCCATTATCACCCGCTAGAAATTTTGAAGCCTAGGAAGCTCTCAATTCTATAGGAAATCTCCATAAACTTCACTTGCAGTTCTTCAGACTATAAATGAAATTTGCTTTGCTTAACTGAAACAAACTCGCTGTCTTGACCTCTCCTCTTATTGATCCACTAAACTAGAAAATTAACCAACATACCTGTTTTCCTGATTGTGGAGACAACTTCCTTGTCCGGAGGAAGCAACTCCACGACATGTTTTGCCTTCTCTGCAAAAACATAACCAGTATTTGTTATGATCCATAAATAATGAGTAGGTGAAAATTCTGAAATTCAAAGGTTTGACAACAGCTGTGAAGAAGTATGCCCTCATCTTTTACATAAAAATGGTTTCAGTTGCCGAGTTTGACACAAAATAAAAGAATAATGAAACATAATAACCAAACCATTATGCCAAGAAAAGAATGTCATTTACTAATGGCACCCGTTGATGAAAGCATATCATTTTGCAAAGCCAGGCAACCTCTCCATCCTTTTTGTTCAATTATTTCATTTTTCATTCTAATTTTCTACAGCCGACCAGATGATAAAGGATCAAGCTTTGACCAAGCTAATAAAACAGAGAGCATCAAACAAGTAACCAAAACAAGTTTCAACATTGTATCTGCAACAAGTCCGTGTATCCCAAAGAAGAGAACTCACTTGACTGGACTGGTACGTTCGGCTTTCCGTATGCAAATGCTTCAATGTCAGGCAAGACAGATAGCTGAAAGAGTACAAATATTGAACAAATGCATTAGCAACAAATGTAAAAAAGAATCACAAAGTGATGCAAAAGCTTACTTACTTTTTCTGCGATGGGCTCAGCCTCGACTGTATTTTCTGTAACTTCCACGTCGTCCTTCACCGCCCTCTTTTTCCTGGAAAATACACGAATTCCAGAGATAGGGGCGGGAGATGAACCTGAAAAGGGTTGACAAGCTGGAGATGAAACTCAGACGAGCAAGAAGCCATGAGAAAAAATTAGACAGCTATTTTAGGTTAGTTTTCTTATGGAGTAGCAACCTACCTGGGATGGGATTGTGTGAGGCAGGAGTGGGTGAAGCTGATTGGGATTGGAGGGGTTTGGAAGAGAACCTTCTGGTGATCGGCGACATTCTGATTCCCCAAACTTCCGCCGGGAATTGAATAGTGTAAGTGCGTAGGCGGAGCAGAGTCAGAGACATTCTCTGCTCCGGTAGAGAAGCGACAAGTAGCATTTCAAATCCATTATTTTATTTATTTTGTTTTTTTTTCCTGACGTGCAAGTGACATTACCAGACATTTTTAAACACATTTTTCTCATTCTAAACGTACTATTTCATTTTGGAGCTTCTCACCTTCCGTCAGGTTTGTATTTGGTCTTTTTCTATAGGTTGATGTTGTCCCAATTTGCTTACTAGAGTACACTTTGTGGAGTTGATGATGCCATCATCATGTGCAAGTTACTCGACGATCTGCTAAACTTGTATTTGGTCTTTTCTATAGGATGATGTTGTCCCAATTTGCTTACTAGAGTACGCTTTGTGGAGTTGGTGATGCCATCATCAGAGATCGCCTCCTGACTATTTAGTCCTCAACTTCAGGTGCAAGTTACTCGACGATCTGCTAAACAGCTTGCTCAATAACATGTGACAAGCTTTTTAATATCATCCAGACTATATTGAGATCAATCTTGATTTGTATATGCTTACTTTCTCTTTTAATCTCTCCCGTTGAAAGCACAAAATAAAACATACCACAAGCTTGTTTATGATCTAATCATTACAATCTTGGTTGGTGTATCGAGGAATTGCACCATGAATAGCCAACAAACAAGAACGTTGGAACTGAAATAAACAGCAGCGCCGACTGTATAATTTGACAGTTAAATAAAGCTTGCCATATTTCTCTCAAGAGGAAGAACAAGAAGATAAGAAAATCCCGGCTTTACAAATCCTACCTAACTGCAACATATGGAGGTTGGTTCTTCTGTAAACCGAGAGTCGGTCAGTCCATAAGAAAATTATGCTCATCCTCGCCATACTTTAACAAACACTTCAAAATCAACCTCCTACCATCTTCACCATCTCTTTTATCCGCCACCTTCGTCGCGAAAACCTCCTTCATTATTCTCGTGTATAGCCTCTCCAGCTGCGGGATCCCGTAACTCGAGGTACGCTCCACGAATAGCTCCTTTACTCGTTCCGCTTCGTTCGAAATTTCTGCATCCGACATTCTCACATCTTCTCGCGTTACAGCACCGGAGCTTTCTTGCTGATCTACATCAATGGTGGTGGCTGCAGCATCAGCAGCAGCCGGAGGAGGGGTATCTGGGTTTCCTGGATCCATATCCACTGCCATTTCGGCTTCTTCAGGTGATTTTGCAGCCTGAATTTGATCTTGCTGCCGCAGTCTATCTTCACCTGAGCACCAAACTCAAATCAGTCTGAAACTCGTACAAAAAGGAAGCAAAGTACGAAGTTAAAAGGGTAATGAATCAGAGGTATTGAGATTGTTTATTTCATTTACTTGGCTGGGAAGCAGTAGTGGCTGCATCAACGGTTTTTCTTGGCCTCTTCAAAGCCTCGTAGCTCCGATCCAGATCAACTTCTGGCTGCACATTCCGAAGGCGAGCACTGGTTCTGGTCACTGTACCTAGCTGGACAACTGGTGTAGATGGAAATATGGTTCCTCCTAAATCATCCGGCACAGGCATTGGACCCCCTTGCTCTGCAATCTTGTCACAGTACGCGACAAGCGCAGGATCCATCTGAGCCAGCATCCCGTGCACCTAAGAATTCATAAATCAACAAGTGAAATTGATGATAAAGGGACAGGTCTTGCATTTTTCGATGGAAACGGAAAATACGTTGAAACTACTTACAGCATCCCGAAGCTCGTACGCTCTGCTAACTATCCTGGCACCATTGTAATCATCTCCATTGTAAACCTGCATTGCATAGAATTGTGTCATGAGGCGAACGAGCCTATGTTCACATGTCCACTTAACGGGAATCTATTCTCACAACTGCTAATAGCATGGGAACCAAAACTGCTAATTTGTGAGTTAATTTATATTGTTATTGATCTTGAATGATAACTAGCTCTATTTATAATAGAGTTGTACAATTAGGGTTGTTATCCAAATCCTTGTAAGAAAAAACATTCAAATAATACGGATTTCCTATGCAAAAAATGAAAAATAAAATAATTCTAAATAGGCTGTCGTATCTCAACAAAAACAAGACAAAGACACCATTTATAACTTTATTTACCTTTGCATTTGTTACAATGAGGTTGATATCTTGCAGGAAAGCTGAACATGTAATGTATTGACCAGAGTCAACTCTCTGAAGAAGAGTTGCGGTGTCCATAGGGTTTTGGATTATCGTCCGGTAATTTGGAGCATCCTCATCTGTGACTGGAAAGTGGAAGGCATTAAACCTTTTATCATATAATATCCTGTTCAAAATGGATAAGAAGATCAGCAATGGGTAAGTCAGAATCGAAGTCATGAAAACCACCAAAAAGGATGAATAAGGACTAGCAGAAAGCTGCAGGCGGCCTCACCGATTGCAAACATCTCTTAGGCACATTCGCATTCTGCGAAGTGCGTGCTGCTCAGATTCTAACTTTGCTTTCAACTCAGAAGCCTTTGGGCCACTTTCCACTTTTGGAGCCTTGGGAAGCTCAGAAGACTTAGATTCTCCGGATTCCTTAGAAAAGCCCTCCAGCATGACTGATAAAGCAGCTTCAATCAATTGTCCGAAAAACAAGGATCTATCCTCAGTTGATGGACCATCTACTTGATGTCTGATATGTAAAGCACATTGAAGCAGACAAGAAAACCCAATTATGATAATATCAAAATAATGGATACAAATGTTTCTTAATCAAAGAAATCTGAGTCATTAAAAAAGTTATGATTGCTTTTCATAAAAAAAGATGGTTTATGGGGCATTGATGCTAGAAGAAAGTGAGCAGTTACTTTGAATATAAGACCTACATCGAGCGGTGAGGAAAAACTGAATATGGATTTCCATCAATCTCAGGAGGAGATACAGAAGATGTCCCAAGTAACAGTATAGGTAAGTCAGATGGCAATTCTTCTAATAGTGTTTGTAGAACAGCCCTCAGCTGTTCGTGTGCCTGCATTATCAAAGGCATCAAAATCATGTAAGAAATGCAAGATTTATCCTGGCCTATCAGTATATCATAAATCAACAGCAGAAAGTTGAGAAGTGAAGAAAACATGTGCGTACATTTTCCCACCAAAGGTGAAAATGTGGTATATAGAGGATCGACGGTGTAGTTCTTCTTGCTTCACCAAAAATATGCACCAATGCTTCCTCTGGTGTCTTAGCACTGGGATCTGAAAGTAGAGAAGGCAGCCCAAGAGAATGAACAGGGAACTTCTCCAGTTCATGTAAAATTGCAGGTCCAAGGTGATCCTGTTGAACTAAATCAGTTAAGTACTTTTAGTTTGAGGTTCCAGAATTAATCATATTACCTAAAGATTGAGCTAAGAGATAATTACCAGCCCAGAACCTTCACTGCCACAGAGCAGAAGCCGAGGCCTATAGACCAGAGCAATCGCAGAGCCATAAGAAAGCATAGAAAGTTTAGTGAACTCTGATGACACGGTGAGGGGAGGGAATATATCGGATATACAGCTCATAACTTTCTGAAGGTGTCTATGCAGACATGGAGTAACTACTAAAGATAACGGTCTAGAGTGTACAAGAGCACCTCTGTGAGCAGCAGGAGTAATGGTGGACATGGCTTCTACGAAATGATACTTTTCCACCTTGATTGACTCAACATCAATCAGAAACTTATCATCACTTGTATAAACTTGAGGATATTTTTCACGAAAAGCACGGATGGCAGCTTCAGTGCATAGTGCTTTTAAATCAGCTCCACAATAACCAACACAACTAGCTGCAAGTTCTGACTTCAGTTCAGTTGAAGGGGGCTGCTTCCATTTGCGAGTATGAATGTTTAGTATCTCTGCACGTGCCTCGCAACCAGGCAATGGAAAATTAAATTCCCGATCAAATCGACCAGGACGACGTAAGGCTCCATCAATAGCATCAACTCGGTTTGTTGCTCCTATCAAAACAACTTGCCCACGAGAATCCAGACCATCCATCAAAGCCAGCAAAGTCGAAACAATAGAATTGTGTATCTGCTCTTGTTTGCTAGATCTAACAGGTGCAAGGCCATCTATTTCATCAAAGAAGATTATTGAAGGTTGATTCCTTTGAGCTTCTTCAAAAAGAAGTTTTAACTGCCTCTCAGCCTCCCCGACCCACTTACTGAGTACATCGGCGCCTTTACGCATATAAAAACTAACCTTTTGGCCAGCTTTGGAAGCAGAACAAGCTAAAGCCCGAGCAATCAAGGTTTTCCCAGTGCCAGGAGGACCGCATAGCAAAACACCCCTAGGTGGGGTGATGTGATAGGTCGCAAAGAAATCTGGATATAACAATGGAAAGAAAACCATTTCCTTCAGAGCATCAATATACTCAGAGAGCCCACCTATATCTTCAAAACTCACACTCTCATCAACCTGTATGGGCTGGATATCTGCACCTCCCTTAGAACTTGGACCAGCAGTTTGTGCCCCGGCAGTTGTAGCTAAATTGTCGCCCTGATGACCCCAGCCAGATGCAGCAGCATTCAACCCCCATGCTGTTGTTCCATGCATATCTAGTCCCCCAAAGAGCCAAGGAGCTCCAGATCTGGCCCCACCTCGAGCCCAAGGAATAGCAGGACCCTGGTCCATCTCATCTACAAGAAGAGAATCATCAGAATCGTCACCCCTTATCGAACGATGGTGCTTGTGTACCCGCGATCCACCCTTTCTCATATCCCTATTGACTTTGCTCCCTAGTCCTTGATGCAATATCCTTCTAGGGGATCTTTGTCTTTGTTTATCCACAGAAAGTCTTCTAACATCTGTACGATTTCGAAGATCATACCTCCGTCTTCCATCTTGTTCTTCTTCACCATCCTCGTCATCGCCGTCTTCTTCTCGTTCATCCCCACCATCTCCATCACCTTCATCCTCAGGTTCATCTTCGTCCTGCCCATCATCTGCATCATTTTCATCAATATCATTGCCATTCTCAGTCTCATCTTGTAGCACCTTGGCATCAGAACTTTCCTGGTCATCGCCTGAGTCCATGTTTAGTTGTTTTCTTGCACCAGATTTTAAACGACGAGGGCGCAATCCTTCACGCCTGGGTGTCAATTTGGTCCCATCAGTCTTCTTTTGTTTTGGGGGTGATAAGTCATTGTGACTATTGAAAACTTTGTTCCTCAAGGGTCTAACAGACCGTGGTTTCTGCAAATAAACCAATTGTATGATTCAAATTCCTTTTAAATGTCAAATTTTGATAATGACTGTGCGTATAGTAATAACTCACCATGATGTCGTCATCTTCTGATCCAGAAGAGTGGGCATAATCTTCAAGGTTGACAGAAATCCTTCTCTTCCTGGTAGAACGCCGAAGATTAGTGGTGACCAACTGCAGAAAAGGGGAAATCCAATTTGTTAGTACTTAAAACAGTCAGTTTCAACTGGAAACTTAATCTATGTTTTTGCCTACACAAAAACCAAGGTGATTCTCCTCCGTGAGCAATCTTATATGATTTCAAGACTCAACAGACACTGACCAGATGTTTCTAACATAATCATAACCCTTTCCGGATCACAGAGCCTCTTGGACTACAAATAATACTCGGAAGATGATCGATCATATGTACTAGATTTCCTTTCATCTAAGCAGCTGGAAATTTCCAAGACTATCACAAAATACAAACTCAAGAGTATTGTGCATGAGTTCATCAACTCAAAACGAATTACTCCGACCATGACCTTCAAACTTATAACATTCTCCCAGAATCCATAACACAGGATGATGCAGAGAAATACCTGTTTATCCCTTACAGAAGCATTTGTGGTCCGAGCTGGTCGGTTTCCAGGTCGTAGCATCTTTGCAATCCGAGAAGCTGCAGCTCTAACCTTGGTCTTTTTCTTGGTTCGAACACCGCTTGTAGGGTAATAAAAGTACGAGCGACCATATGTTTTTGGTCTCCTCCTTGGTCTGTCACTAGTACGTACTGGCCTTGCAACAGGTCCATCTTCTGGACCAGCACGTGTTGGGTACATATGCTACCTCTGCTAGTGTGCCTCGCCCATAAAGATCATCAATGCCTACCCTTCAACAGAAAATTGTATGGAAAATTAGATCCAATCCAAGTAAACTGCCTCAAGATTCAGAATTACTAGAAACATAATGTAAGATCACTGAGGCCAAATTATGCCGTTAAAGAAGAATGTAGAATTGAATCAAACAGAGGAAAGGATAGATCTTCTTCCTTCCTTCATCTTCCTTCATCTTCATATACTTCCTAGTATCTTCAGTATCTGAGGTTTATCAGCGCAAATTCCGGGCAGTACATCAAAATAATAAAAAGCAGCTATGTCACTAGAGGTAAAAGACGATCATCCACTAAAACTATCAATTCACATTGGATTACAGCTTTCCCTAGGACATCTATGAAGTTATCAAACTATAGCCCTAGACCTAGAAGAAAAATTCCACGGACCAAACAGAACTCGAAGCAAACCGGGAGAAAACGCTCCAGTTCTTCATATCAATAGCTCAAAGCACAGTACACCACAATCCATCCGACGGTAAAAAACAGAGGAACAATTAAAAAACGCAAGAAAAGAAAATGTACAACAAGGAAGGAAGATAATTGAAGATAAAAGAGGCACAATAACCGACTTCGCACTCATGCAAGCTAATTGAACATCAAATTCCTCCACATTCCATCATGCAACACAGTAAGGATTCAATTTCAAGGAGCCGCATAAGGGAATGAAGGGGGAAGCAGGAGAAAGAGGGAAGGTCGGAGGTTTACCCGGTGAAGAGATCAAAACCGGTGGACGATGGTGCACTGAAGAATCCAACTGCGATGGTTCAGAAGAAGGAAGCTGGACCAAAACCCCGAGAGAGTTGGAGGGTTTTTCAATCTATGAACAGAGGGGAGGAAAGCAGAAACCTAACGAACAGAGAAAACGAGCTCAGCTCCCTCTCCTTATTTCTTCTCCTTATTTTCCTTTTTGTTTTTCTTATTTTCCTTTCTTGTACTTGCGACTCGTTTGCCACGTAGCGACTCGGTGAGTTCGACGACGCGTCAACGCGGGACGAGTTATAGAAATTGTTAACGGGTGTGTACACATCCGGTTGAAGAATCGGCTTGGTTTTTGTGAGTAAAATACGATGGTATGGATTATGCATCGAAAGCTAATATATTTAAAATTCGACATAGTATATCTTTATAGTATATTTAACGTATGCAAATACGATAGTTGTACTGCGTGAATATCACATATCTTTGTGGGGTTTGACTCGTAAAAAAATAAGAAGAAAAGAAAACATATCATAAAAAGAATTTTAATTGTCATGGACTATAATTCAATGGCATCATCTACGGTGCAACGCGCCATCCACCAAAATAAGCATTCTGGTCACGGGAATAAGGAGAGCGTGAAGGTGAGACGACATGTAGCCTAAGAGGAAGAGGATCAATTCTGTTATTTTTAAATGTTTCATGCTGAACAAATTTCGAATATTGCTGGAGCCTGAAAGAATTGGGCCTCAAAGATTCGGCGATAGATTCGATGATAATTGAAGATGACATTATTGTCGAATTTTTAAAATCTCCATCCAAAAAAATTTATGATATGGATCGTTTAACGATGATTTGCCACGATATCATGAAATTGGGAATATAAAGGATATGTGAAGGGAGGTTCAAACGGGATCCCAACGATTAAACTAGCGGGCAAGTGAGAAATAGGTGTTTAATTGTTTCCGCTGTTTGTGAACAAACAGGACATTTAAACGGGATGTTAATGTTTCGTTATCGAAGAATGAAGTTCATTGAAGTTATTTGACTCATTTCTAAATTAATTGAACCATCCAAATTTAAGAACACATACTTAAAAAATATTAATTATTAAAAATTTACACAACCACCCTTGTGTATTTCTTAAACATGTATCAAGGTCTACTCTCGAATACAAACATACTATACCATGAGATCACATATTCTTTGTGACAATAACTTACGAGATGTATATTTCTTGAAATAGCTAACAAATTACTACGACATTAAAATCAATTGAGTAATCCACCGTGTCAATCCCACTTTCCATGAAAACCTCCCTCCATCCTATTACGTAACTTTTTAGTTTGGGTGATGTTATATATAGTTCGTATTTTACTTTGTGCAGTTCGTCGTTTACTGTAAATGTACTATTATACCTTTCATGAAAAAATTACAAATTCAGTTCGTTTTTACTAACGCAGTCCAGTTTTACTTTTTTACAGTCCATTTTATTTTGTACAATCCGTTTTTATTCTTTTTATTAATAAATATTACAAAAGTTATTAAAAAAAATAATGCTAAATAAATATTACTTATCAAGTACTCTTAAAAAATTAACAAATTTTTTAAAAAGTAATTAAAATTAAAAATATAAATAAAAAATTATATATATATATATATATCTTACATATATTCAAAGAATAATAAGTATCTCTTTTTGAAGTTTTATTTATAATTTATATTTTTTAAAAATTTATAAATAAATATATTTTTGAGTATTATAATAAATGGATTGTAATTTGTAAAAATGGACGATAAAAATTAAAACGAACTAAGAAAAAAAATGTACTATATTAAATAAAAACGAATTGTATGAAATAATTTTTTTAATAAAAATATTTATGTTTATTTACGAACTATAAGACGTAAAGACGAACCCAATATATAGCCCAATATGCGCCCTTGGCTGGCCGGCCAGGAAGCACCGCCTCAATACTAGTTCTTTGATTCTTTCAGACGTCGATCGTACGATCCATCGCCTTTCCCCTCATCCGCCGTTTTCCTGCTAAATTTCTGATTTTCGGCTACAGCTCTCTTCAATCGGAGCTCAGATCTACAGCTCTCCCGTCCTGCGAACCGTCGTTCACTTCCCTCCGTCGGTACTTCAGGTTCGATCTCCCCGACTTATCTATCCTCTTTCCAAATTGAGAGGCAGCTTGTTTGTTTCTTCGAGCAGTAGATTGGATTGTGAGGATTGCTGGATTGGATTATCGATCTCGACGGCCTGAGATCTCTTTCCATCGAAGTAACCGTCCTGGAGTTGTTTTGAAAGTCCGCTTGGAATGATGCGGAGTTGGAGTTTGTTTCTAGCACTGCAAACAATCAATGTAGTTCAAGATTCACTTACATTTATTGACAGGGTGGAATTGACTGTGACCATGTTTAATTGAAAGAATCAAAGGTGAGGAAAGAGGTCGAGGGAGTAGTCAATATCAATGTTAATGTACTTTGATTGGCGTACTAACTAGAGTCTGTTTATGAATGGGCTGGAAATTAGATTGCTTTTGTCGTCGTTTTGATATGATTCCTATGGTTACTGGAATGGCTTCTTGTGTTGCTTAATGCGATTGATTGAAGAGGTTATTCATCCAAGTTTCTGTCGAAATGTGTGATTCGAAGTTTCAGCTAAGTTCTTTAAGTTGAATTGAATTGCATGCAATTTGAAGTTGCTCACTTGGGGGATGGTCTGATTTTTCTACTTTTCTCCTCTTGCTTACAGTATGTATAACAACGTGGGAGCCCAGCCTGGAGTGCCTAGACCTCCAGCAGAGGCTCAAGCCAATCCTTTTGGCAATGCATTTTATGGAGCAGGTTCAGGATTAATAAGAGGTGGATTGGGTGCTTATGGTGAGAAAATTTTGGGGTCAAGCTCTGAATATGTCCAAAGCAACGTAAGTTTTAAATGCTATCTCTATGAATATCGGATTTACAAAGGATATACTGCAGTTTTTCACTTTTTCTCTACATTCTATTGTTGCGCTGGCCCATAAAAGCTTCTGCATCGCTATCTCATTTTCCAACTAGCAGAATGGTGAACAAGAATGCTACTCTGGTTAATTATATCTCGGCATAAATTCGGCAAGAGTCTTGTCTACATTGCTGCCTCAAAACTTCAATTGTGTTTCCATCCATGAATTTTGAAGTCTTATCTACCTGTTGTTGTAGTCTAATGTTTTCATGGAGTTGCCGTATCTTCTAGTTGACGGATTTGTAAACTCTTACCTGTGCTGATTGATTTTTTCTCTAAATTGACAGATAACTAGATATTTCTCTGATCCGCAATACTATTTTCAAGTGAATGACCAGTATGTGAGGAACAAGCTGAAAGTTATTCTGTTTCCATTCTTGCACAGGGTACGGTTCTGTTTCATCTTTTTACTGGCTTCTCTGTTTTCTTTGGTCTACTAATCTCATGTTATTCATTTGCTTAGGGGCACTGGACACGGATTACTGAGCCAGTTGGAGGCCGCCTATCATACAAGCCCCCGCTTTATGATATAAATGCGCCTGATTTGTACATTCCCTTTATGGCCTTCGGCACCTATGTCATTCTCGCTGGCATGTCGCTGGGACTTAATGGGAAGTAAGTGTTAACTTTACTGAGCTTGGTACTTAGCTGCCTTTCTTGTTTCTGAACCTCCGAAGCATCTACTCGCCTATTTGTCTCCTACTCTGGGTTTATTTTTACCTTACCATATTGAAGTTTGGATGCTAGCTAAGCTTCCGAAATTGATCTACCTGGTTATTATGCTCCTTGTATGTATGGTTATGGCTGATATTTGCGGTATTTGTGGACGGCTGGAACTGTTCTAAACCATCACCTATATAACTATGTTCTGATTGGTTTAGTTTTTGTATAGCCAAAATCAATTGTGAAGTCATTGGTAAGTTTTTATCTTGTCAGAAGAACCACTCTAAAGCGAGTTAATATCAACACTATGCTACTATGAGATGGCATTGTTCAAAAAAATCCTGTAGATTTATTTGAGGTCTTTTAATCAATTTCATTCGTGTTGCCATCTACTGGTATCTTAAGTCATTTGATAATTGGCAGGTTTAGCCCCGAAGCTCTCAACTGGATGTTCATCAAGGGATTGCTGGGGTGGTTCATGCAGGTTGCATTGCTTAAAATGGCTCTGCTTTCTTTAGGCAGTGGAGAGGCACCCTTGTTAGACATCGTGGCATATGCAGGCTATATGTTCACGGGCCTTTGCTTCCCAGTCCTCGGGAAGATTCTACTCAGATACTCTTACTACTTTGTGATGCCCTGGTCATGTCTCTGCATGGGGATCTTCTTGGTCAAGACGATGAAGCGAGTTCTCTTTGCCGAGGTGAGGAGTTATGACTCAAGCCGGCACCATTACCTCTTGCTCTTCATTGCTTTAGCTCAGTTCCCAATTTTCATGTGGCTTGGCAACATCACTGTTAACTGGCTTCTCTGAATTTGGATGTCACTCTCTGTTAGGGTTTTTGTTGTACGTAGAAACTGATAGGTATTCCTAGAGCTTTTAGAAATGTTCACTAATATGAATCTTAAACTTTGAAGAACTACTCTTCCCCCTACTGTGTCTGTCTATATGTGCAAAAGGCTATGTGATGTCCTGAAATGTGAAAGATGCCTCTCTGCTGGATCATTGATACCTATCCAGGGGTCGTGTATTTTGGAATAAAATGGAACAAAATTATGCATTATTTAAGAATGTGGTTTTTCGAGGTGCATAATGTTTGTGGTGTGAGAATTATTTTGTTTGGCTTATAAGTTATTGAAAGTGGTATTTAGTAACTGAAGTACCACATTTTCGGATATTGAAAGGGTGGGGTGCGTATTTGAAATAACTCATTTTGAGGCCTCGGTTGGTATGCGATATCTCAAATATCATGATATTTGAGATATCGTGATACTGAATGATATTTGATTTGATAGGGGTAAAATAGAAAATCATTGTTTGGTATGTGATATTTAGACTTGGCAATCCGAACCGCTTAACCGATCATAACCTCACTGAATTTGATGTTCACTGTGCCGTTTCGTCAACCACCTTCTCTATCTTTTACTGTGCCGTTTCGTCAACCACCTTCTCTATCTTTTACTTGTCCGTCGGATCTAGCTTCCTTGCAAACTTCTCGTCTTTAATCGCATTCTTCATGTTATACGTGTAATTTTTCAACGAGTTCTTCGCTTCAACTTTTTTCTTGATCGCCTCCTCGTCCTTCGTTTTGTACCTCTCCACCTCCCCGAACCAACCTCTATCTCTTCCTTGCTCAGCCTTCCTTAATCGCAGTGGTGGTGCTGGTTTGAAAATTATTCCTCTTCAAGATGGAAAGAGAAGAGGAAAGTTGATTGAAGGTGGAAGAAGGAACAAAGAGAAGGATGAGGAAGGAAGATAAGTTGATGACTTGAATCACATCATCAACTCACCCTCAGTCGTTAGATGGCCCAGCTTGCATCTCAGCCGTTCAATGCGGATAGATCAGCCTTTCAGCTGAATAGAAAAAAACTGGTTTTGCCACATTGATATCTTTGAATATCGTAGTATTCACACTCCGAAACACAGAGCTATTTCGAATACCACGATATTGGGTGATATCATATTAGATATTATCCATACCAGACTACCCCCGAGTTATTTCGAATACCCAATCCGAATGCTACATATATTGTTTTAATTGAGAAATGAGTTATTTTGACAAGGCATGTGAAATAATTTGAAAATGAGTTTTTTGAAATATCATGATTCAAAATATCACAAAATTTACGTTGAATGTCAAGCGAGTTATTTTAACGAGTCGTCAAACAAGCTAATTAAGCAGGTTAGGTTAAGGGTTGAATTAGTTGAATTGGTTCATGGGTTGGAGGTTCATTAGGTGATAAACTCATGTGTTAAACTTTTCCAGCTCAATAACCCAAATAATTCATAATAAATTATTTCGGTTAAAATATTTTATCGAAATATCTCATACAAACGAACTAATTTTATTAGTTGCACTCGGAAACTCTTACATGTTTTATAACGAACTTTCCATAGTATACAATATATATAAATACTGGTCATCGTTGAGCTGCACACACAGCGTGCGGCCTTTGACCTCCTCGACAGAGATGAACGGTGGCCGGACATTTCAAGCAGTTGTTAGCAAAGTTGCCTCTGATCTGCAGCGAATCGTCTTCCAACTTCGGCGGTATACTTCCCTGGAGAAAATTGTCATTCAAGAAAAGGCTCAACCACGCTTTCCCTACTTTAGCTCCAAACTCCGACGATATTGAGCCGGTCAAGTAGTTATGTGACAGGTCCAGAGACGTAAGATTCTCTAATCCGGCCAAGGTAAGCGGCAAGTGCCCGTGCAACTGATTATCATTCGCATCGATCATCTGAAGACGAGTCGAGCTCCCGGGGAAATCGATTTGATCGATCGCCGTGAAGTGGTTGTGAGAGACGTTCAGCCGTACTAAAGTCGATAAAGTGAGGACTTCTCGGAGGATTCGACCTGACAGCCGGTTACTGCTCAGATCCAGCACCAACAACCGCCGGAGATGCTTTAACGGCGAGATATGGCCGGAGAGTACGTTTCGTGTCATCAACAGAGTTTTCAGGTTTCGAGGCAGTCTCGGTAAGTTTCCATACAGCTCGTTGTAACTGACATCCAATGTACTCAGCTGCCACAATCCGGCTAGATCCGGCAGCCTGCCGGAGATCGCATTGTCGGACATGACCAGCCGAGTTAGACCTCGTAAAACCGCGATTCTCGCCGGGATCTGACCGGATAAGTGATTCTTCGAGACGTCGATCTCCTGAAGCAGCTTCAATCGGGTGATCGCTTCGGGGATCTGGCCGGTGAAGAGATTTCCGGAGATCAAGAGCCTGGTGAGCTGTCTCAGGTTGACAATAGTCTCCGGGATAGGACCGCGGAATTTGTTCCCCGTGAGATCGAGCGTTACAAGCTCGGTCAGGTTCCCAATCGCCGGAGACAAAAAACCATCGTATCCTGCATCGTCAAGACCGATGGCCACGACCCGACTGCTCGTGTTATCGAGTGGGAACGAACACATAACACCGAAAAATGCCCCGGGGCTATCGCACGGGTCCACGTTGAAGTCCCAGCTGTAGAGGAACGAGGAAGTGGCGATCGTGACGGGGTCGATGGATTCTCGCACCGCGTGGAGTACTTGAACGTCCGAGACTGCGGTGATCGGTTCGACCGGGTCGGGGATGATAAGTAGTAGGGTACTTAGAAGTAGAAGGTAGTAGTAAGGGTTTGGTTCGGCCATTTGTAAAGCGGGTGGTGAAGGGTGGGGGAACCAGTGAGGTGGTAAGTAAAGGAGCGTTTCAGAGAGTTGGTTTCTCTCTGTGTGTTTAGGGTTTGTTTATGATTTTAGGGGGTTCATGAAATCTTCGTTGCCAGGAGAAACAAACCCAGATTTAGAATAATATATATACGGGGTTCATGATTCCTTTTTGTGAAGAAAACCCCCCATATCAACCGCCACTCTTTAATGGGGTGACACAATTGTACTCAAAGATTGTGCCTGATTTTAATAATATATATGGGGTTTGGTAACTCACCCAAATAATACGCATCCTCGCGAAAAATCATGGAAATAAGATTGTCATCGAAATTTAGTTGGTTGGAACGTCTGTATTGATATGGTATTCAAAATACTGTTTATATCCTCTCTCTGCTTGTATCTTGTTGTCATTGTTAGTCGCAAAGACGGGGGAGTGTACTTGAGCCCGCAACCTAGGGTTTCTCGGAGCATGAAATCACGAAATTCATACATGTGTAATAAATTTTGATGACGGAGCCCGGTGTACTCCTAAAATTCGACCTAATGTATCTTAATTTGGTCTAATGACTAACTAATTTATAACAAACTATATGTTGATATATATATTTTTTTAGCGATTCGGGAATCGATATAGTAGTTTCGCACCGGTCATTGTATGCGTGCATCTGAGGGAAGTTAGTGCTATTGGGTTTTTTTTATCAGGAACCAACGATAACAAGTTGACTCAAGGACATATTATCAGTGACAAATTTAGGCAGTCGTTTTCAACCTAAAGTGTCGCCTATCTTCGAGTCTAGAGCTCTGATATTATAATTTCTTATTACTAAATTTAGATGAGTCACTACAATATTTTTTATATGTGGTTTAGCGCATTTCAAATTTTATATAATCCGGTCCAGCGTTCTAAACAGTTTTAGAGTTGCCGCTGTAGATGATAATGATTAAAGGTAGATACTAGTATTTTTCTCTTACAAATGTTGATTCCAGGGATTGACATTACACCTCAAGAACACATCTCAATCTAATCTGTAAGCAGTCGAACTTACTAAATAAAACGTATGCATTAATTTTTATCAGAATAATGGTTCAGCTGATATATGCTAATGCTTTGTTTTATTTTACACACAAGCAACCACATTGGTGCAGCAGTTCATGAGCTATATGATCGCATCAGTATCTTCAATGGATTCTTCCACCCAACAAAACAGATCATCATCCATCAAGCTTATAAGTATTCCAGTTTTCACCGATCCCCCTTCCTCCGATGGCAAGTCGAATAATGTAACCAACTATATATGTAATTCTTCAGCAGAAGCCTCCTCCTGCTCTCTTGTCTGGTCTTAACCAATGTCAGGCACCATGAAGTACTCATCATCCTCGTCAGCAATCTCGACCCTCTGCTTCTTATTGGGCATACCAGATGATTTGGTGGGTTTGTATGAGCTGAAACTCACTGTTGGCGAAACTGCAGGTAGTTGGGGCACTTCAGCAGCTGCAAGGGCCTCATCGGTGAATTGATCTCCGAAAAGACCCATGTCAGCTAGCCATTCAAACTCTCCCATCTGCATTTGCTCCTTCTGAGAAAAGGAAACAACGAGAAAGATTAATGATCTGTTGATGAATAATATAACCCTCTCCCAACAACTCAAGTTATTGGAATGCAACAATTCATGGCAAGATCACTAGAAAGACATCAAGCAGCCAAAAGACAAGGGACTAGAGCAAAAATGGAGACTCCCATGCTTACTTTGTCAGCGGAAGATCCAAAATCAGAGAAGTGAAGCAAATCATCAACACCCCAAGGGGATCCGAAGCTCGAAGACTGCTGTTGCGGCTGTGCAGGCTGCAATTTCGCGGGCACCTGTTGGGGTCTGCTCTGATTCGGTGGCGGCTCGAAACAGCTCTTCTCCGTGTAGTTGCTGCAGCTAGAGGTCAATGCCACTCTTATCCCTGTGGCAAGAAACCTCTGGTGGTTTGCTGAAAGACTCCCAGCTGAATGGATCGGTTCATCACAATCCTTGCAGAATAGAGCTCTGTCTTCAACACAGAATATGAACGCTGTCTTTTCCTGCAAAGCCAAAAATGGGGAGAACATATCAACAATAGGAACACGGAATCTAATGAATTATTAAGCCATCCATTTGAGACGTTGAGACACAGACTTCGGAACCAGTATCTTGCATCCATATCTAAACGAAGAATCTCTACCAAAAATTGAGTAATTGTAGCAGCAAATCCCTAATCTTTTATGAATACTACCAAAAACGCTGCTTGTAGGTAGACAGGCGCTGATGAGACGTCATTAAACCTCTCCCCAACAACTGTCAGTTCTCTTACCGTTGAGCCACAAACCACATCTGTGTATATATTTAATGTAGACTGCTATTGGTATAAATTTATACCTCCCCTGCTAACCGTGGAAGCAAATCTAAGTTGCTAATCTACAAGACTAATAAGAAATCCGCTGACTTGCTTACTGTCACCGCATATGGAATAAACATAACAATGGAGAAAAACATCCCAATTAAGCAAACTAGGGTTTTCACTTTTCAGACAGAATTAATAGTGATTATACCTGACAGATGTCGCAGCGAGGGAGCTTGTCGGAGAGGGAATCAAGGAGGAGGCGCTGGTGCTTGCTCGCGAGCTTGTTAGCAGCATGAACTTCGACGTCACATTTGGCGCAGAGAGCTGCTTCGTCGGCGCAGCATATCATCGTGGCCGGAGCCTTCTCGCAGACATCGCACTGGATCTTCATCTTTCTTTCTTGGACGAATTTGTGAGCTTCCTGAAAAACCCAGATAGGAAGTAGCTAGGTAGAGGGGAATGGAGAGTGTGAATGAGAATCCGGGACAGGGGAAATGAATGGAAACGAGAGGGAACAGCAAATCAGTACTGGGTTTAAGAAGAAGAAGAAGATAATAACAATAATAAAGTTGGGGGTGGAAAAGAATCAAAATCAAGAAATGTGGCTGATATGTAACAGCACGTTATGATCTCAGTGTGTGGTTCTTATTTGCTCCTCCCACCTGTCTCTCTCCCCCCACTAGCTGCAAATGGGATTATATCCAAATTAGACACCCTATAATTACGATTTAACAACTAAGTCCCCTTTGTGTTTTCCTTTCGTATTAAGTCCCTGTAGTTTGTACCGACTAACAAGTAAGTAAGTTCCTCTGCGATACCGGTGTTGCTAGGACTGGACCGGTTAGACATGTCCAGTATGTTAGTCATAATCATTCTTAACACTCTCGTTCAACAATTAAAATATAGCTTTTGTGTGTAGCGACCAAATTAGGAACGTGTATGTTCTTGGGTTGACGATCTCTCATTATTATCAAGATAAGGTTAAAAAGAGGGAGACCGAATCAAGGTTGCTTTGACTGAATCTATCTGTATTTTATCAATTATTACAATTTTTAAACCCGTTAGACCTTGCTTATCCTACTTATCCTACTGAATCAAAGCGTATGACGTGATATTTTACCGCACCAAGGCTGCTGATTAGGATTCCACTACCGGCGGCTCCCCCATCCTAATCACGTTGGGTTTAAAGGAGTTAAAAAGAGATTATTGGTCAACCATCTCCTCCGCACTTATTTTAATCAACCTTTTGAGAAATCGGCCCCTGTTTTCTCACGATGGCGCACGTTGCGGAATCCCGAAAGCTGCTGACAAAAGGCAGATCAAAGTACTGCTGTTGGACGGCAATCCCATATGAGGATGGAGATAGGATGGATCACCAATACTCTTGTAATTTTAGAAAAAGCTTCTCTTTTTTATATACGAATTCGAGTATTTGTAAGTGATTCACATGTATGTATGATCGATAAAAATATAATGTAAGAATGAGGAAAAAACTTATGTCTTTGAGTGTTTCTATCTCTAACGTGCTTACATGTATTTTTACCTTCAAATTCAACATACTTATAAACAACTTAAATGTACGTATTCTTGTTTCGGATTGTGAAAAGTCTCCCAGGCCCACCTATCAACCATACGGCAGCCATGCTCAAGGAGGAACATTATAATCAGTCTCAACCCTTCATTATCATAACCTGATTGGCTGGTTGGACTCTTAAATAATGAATTGGGAAATTGAGGAATTAGAGATTGTATAATTATTGAGAAATTTTAATTACATTGTTTGATGATAAGGTTTGGAATTAAAATATAATTTTCAATTTGTTAGGGGTTTATTGTACAATGACCATGATGCCCTTATTTTAAACCCAATTTTAACCCAATTATAATACACGTATACGTACCATATATGTTTAAAACTTTCGTTCTCGTATTATTGTAGAACCGTTTAATTTTTCATATTTGTTTGATACTTCAAGTACTAAACATATATAAAACACAGTAACATACGTATTTTAAGGAATCAAATGGATATTTCAATAATTTTTAAGTTATATTCACTTTTAAAATTTAAAATTTAAAATTTTAAATATTTTATAATTGTTGTCGAATTTTTAAACGTATTGCTATATTGAAACTACCAACATATTAATACAGTATTATGGTCGATTATTTTGTATTATTAAATTTTTTTCCATTTTTCATAGTTTTACAAAAACTCAACTAAATTTCCTTTTTAACAAACAAGACCTATATAAAGAGATGAAATCCTCTGAAATTACAACTTATATCACTTACCCTACACACTTAAACTTAAAATTCATGCACTTTATTTGACTTATCCACCTTGATTCATATATCTGCGAATAACGTCCAATACGTCTCTACCTCCCACACTCTCAATTATATTCATTAGCCTCCTCTTTCTCAACCACTTTACTCACTTTCTCCGTACCCCATGCAAAAAACCACCTAGAAATTCTCCCAACACATCAATCGATTTGATTAATGGTCCAATTCGAACCCCTAATTAAATTAGAGACAAAATACATATTACTTATATTATTTTTAAAAGTAATAATTTCGAGCTAATCACAAGTCAAAATTTTGAAAACTTCCTCAATCGTTATCCTAAAATAAAAATGTAACCGTATAAGAGAAGATGATTAATACCCTAAACCGATTGGATTAAAGGGGGGGGGGGGGGTGGGGTTGCTTGCTGTTGTGACCTGTCTATGTATATTATACTATACGTTCCTTGTTTTCCAAGTCAAATGTTTAGGTGACTCTTTGACAACTTTAACCTGCTCCGCCGAACGCCCGCATCATTACCTACCTTTTCACAATTTGTTATCTTAGCCATTAGGTTAAGGACAAAAAAGTCTTTTGCTTCTGCATAAACAATGCTCAATTCATTTCAAGTAGAAGAATTCTTTTACAATAAAAGGAGAGTTATATTAAACAAAAAGGAAGATTTGTAAACAAATTAGTTTTTAAGGGGATTCATACATTGAAATCAAATATTTATGGTTATAATAATATTATTGAAAAGATTGAAATAAGTTATATTAATATTCTCGTCACGGATTAGATTTCAGAGCCGTTTGATTAGGGTTTTTGTCTAACTATCCTGTCTTTCTATCCCCGGTCAGGATCACTATATACATCAATCCAAATGCAACATATTGCAGCTTGATTTGGATCCCACAGGGTGACCTCATTATCATATGAAGACACACTATTCCACCAACCTATATGTATGTTATACAATATATATAGATTATACACCAATAGGCATTTCACGATACATTTCTATTCTTACGTGCCAATACGCATAATATACCCTTACCACTCTTCTCTATACATCTTGCGAGGAATTACCTAGGGTAGTTCAATGTATGTACCGAGAGACTTAACTTCATCTAACATCAAATTCTCTTAATCAAATTACTTATTGCTCCAACCAAACCTATGAAAAAGATCAACTATATATAATAATTTTTTATCAACTAGAATATGGTAGTGCACCAAGGTGGCTAATTAACTAAACTAATAATGTATTGTAGTTGTTCATAACAAAATCCCCTTTGATTTTATAAAAAAAAATGGAGAGAAGAGAACATGTCTTTGGCTATCTGTCGTCATACTTGGTTTATAATTTTCTTTCCGCCAGTTTTCCTTCTATATAAAGACTCCTTTCCGGTGGTGCTTTTGCCATCTTATCAATCAATATATACTTCTCTTTCTCTCGTATAGCATCTTTGACTTGAAGAAATATGGCCATCATCGCCGCTCTCGTCATCCTCCTCGTCGCCGCTCCGGCTGCCCGCGCTGCTGACATCGTCATCGGTGGTTCCAACGGGTGGACTAATTTCGGCGTCGACTACGACACATGGTCTGCCGGTCAGAAGTTTAAAGTTGGCGATAATGCTGGTACGTGACTTTAAATTACTCTCATTTCACTTATGAGTGTGCTCAACATCATGTGCTACGAGGTCATATAGAGTAGGAACGATTTGTTTTTTCAAATAATGTCTATCTTTTTTTCTTCTAAAAATAGAATTACTTAAATGATGGTAATCGAGCTATCGAAGAATAAACCGATCGCAGTTTGTCAAGAAACTCTATTTTTTCCGAAAAGCGTAAGTAAGCAACAATTTTGATATGAAGTGGACAACTTAAACTATCGCTTAGGATTCTATGACGAAATCCTATGTACAAGTTTTAAAATCAAAGTTTCGTTTCTCAATATATTTCCAAATTTCGCCTAACGCATTTTTAAACTTGCTCTAAATTTAAAATCTTACGAAGAGTATCCGACCAGTTAAATATTATTTTCATAATACATATGTTACAAAATTAATATTGCAGTGTTCAACTACGGCGGAAGCCACACCGTGGCAGAAGTGTCAAGTAGTGATTACAATAGCTGCGACGCCAGCAACGCCATCCAGACCCACAACGACGGAGCCACCAAAATCCCTCTAACCACCGCCGGCACTAAGTACTTCATCTGCACTGCCGCCGGCCACTGCAGCAGCGGCATGAAGGTGTCAATTAAAGTCGATGCGGCCAGCAGCGGTGGGTCCCCCAGCACCCCAACTCCCACTACTCCATCGGGGTCCGGATCAGGGTCCACCACGCCCGAGCCTTCTACCCCATCGTCCAGCTCCGGCGGGTCGAACAAGAAGGAGCCATCTTATAACACCGGTGCCGCCACTTCCGCCGCCCTCTACAACATGCTGTTTGGTTCGGCTGCAGTGATTGGAACCACCATGGTTGCACTTTTGGGCTAGGAAAGAGGCAGTGCGCTACCAACTCTCTGATTTTCCTTTTATTTTAAGTTTCTAAGTTGTTTGATGTTTTAATTAAAGTTTTCAATTTGGAGGATTCTGGGTATATTATAATTATTGATTTGAGAGTGTATGCTTACTAGATGATTTGTGTTGATATGGATTTAAATGAATAATGCTATTTTTTCTATTTTTGAGTTTAATGTTCCGTCGAGTTTAAATAGGAACTCTTTCCCGGCAACTTAGAGTTTTTAAGACGCAAATGGTTTTGAAATGATATCGGAATCTTACATGACGCAAATGGTTTCGAAAGCTTTCTGAATTATAAAATTATATGAGTTATTAGAATACGGTAATGCCTAATGTTAGATCAAAAGTATAAAATAAGAAGAAGAGCAAATGGTTGATGTGGTGGTTAATAATTAATATAATGGAGCAGGTTAAACAACCCATGGGACGACGCTGTCAAAAGTCAACTGCTAGACCATTTCGATTTGTTCGCTAATTTAATTAAGAGTTCAATAATATATGTAATGTTCCGGCAGAATACGTCTCCATTACTAACGCAGTAACACACATCTACGGTCGTGATGGAATAATGTCTTGTTTTCTTCCTTCAAATTGTAGATTAATCTCTTCTCTAAGGTTGTTAGTACGTGCATGCTCGAGGGTCTAAGGATTCTCCACAATCGAGTTTAACTTTCGAAGGATTCATCGAGTGAAGTTTACGATTTATCGTTATACCGAGTATTCTATATGAGTTAGACCATCTTCATCGCAGAATTTATTTAGTAATTTTTAATTGTGTACACATTGCTATATTAATAATTTTAGTAATCAATTTATTGAGCAATTTCTAACAATCTCCGTCCTTACAATCTTTTTACACCAATAATAAATAGGTTATCTATAAAGTATTTTGTACTCATCAATATTTTTCTTGAAAAGTATATTTTAGTTTATATGATATTGCTAATTAATTTTTTAAATTAACAATCTTGCTAATTTAGAAAGCATGCGTACATCCTTAATAATTTCTAAAAGAGAGTCACATTATCCTCTTCTCATTTTAGCAATTGCCAAAATTTGGTAATGAAGATGCTCTTAAATCATCTACATTTCGAAAGTTATTTAGTAATTTTTAATTACTAAATCATCAACTTTAACAATTAATCTATTAACCAATTTTTAACAATTTTCATCGCTAAAATCCTTTAACAATTTCTAAAAATCATTTAAGTTTTTTTAACATTATTTATGCATCAATAATAAAAAATATATTTTCTAATTATAAATATTTTTTTAAAAATATATTTCATTATTTATAGAATATTGTTAATTAACTTATTAAATTATTTAAGAAAATTACGAGTCAATTTTCCTTTCGAAAAAAATTGAATGAAACTTTGTACGTAATTCAAACTTGAGAAACTAGTGTAAAAAATAAAAAACTTGAGTAACGACGAACTACATGCATTCAGCCCAAACAGAAAAAAACAATTTCACAAACACCAACGCCAAATTCAATTCTGGGGTTTCGAAATTTTTCTCAATATCAATTTCAATTCCCACTCCATCTCCCGCAATTTCCTCGCCGGTCTGAATTCCGTAACCGCCAGCTGCATGCTCGACACTTGACATTCAGCTTGGGTTTGCTTTCTCCGGTATCAACACTCGAAGTTCGAAGCGCCGAATTGTTCTGCATTCGTTGCGAGGCGAGGTACTTGTGTAATTGTCAGTCCAAGGTGGAAGAAAAGCGTGGAATTGTGGGGTTTGCGGTTTCTTGAGGGCTTTTGGAATGGCGAATCCATCAGGGAAGCAACTTCAAAATCGTAATCAGGATGCTCCGGCTAGTAATAATAACAACAATGATTCTTCGTCTTCACTCAACGGGAACAATCCGGCTAACGGATATCTGGAGAGTTCGAATCCCACCGTCGCTGCTTTGAAGCATAACCCTGGCATCTCTAACGATTGGACTCCGGAGGAGCAGTCGATACTAGAGGATGGCCTTGCCAAGTGAGAATTCCTGTTCTGCGTTTGCTTGTTTGGCTGAAATCTTTTGGAATTCTGTTGGTTGAACTGTTTTGCTTGCTTGTTTGCTTGCTGAATTATGCATCCACAACGTACAACTCTGCAGCATGTTCTAATTTGCCTCGCTGACTAAGGAATGCAATCGATTTTTAGTTCAATTACTTTAGCTGCTTCTCCAATATCCTTTTGGCTTTAGCTCTTTGTCTCCCTGTTGATACAGGTATGCATCGGAGTCGAACATAGGCCGTTATTCAAAGATTGCTAAGCAGCTTCCGTGTAAGACAGTTCGAGATGTTGCGCTGCGTTGCAGATGGATGTCGGTATGATTCTTGTTTTCAATCACATTCAAGTCTTATCCTTATTTTAGTTTTGTTTCACTAGACTTTGAGACTTGCTTCGCAAATGCTGTAAACATGTTTTGTCGAAGATGTGAGGATAATGCTCTTTGACATGGTACTGTCTGGATCACAAGTTTTTTCTTCATTTAGTTCAGCCTGATATATTTCTTCGTGGTGCAGAAGAAGGAGTCTAGTAAGAAGAGGAAGGAGGAAAACGTAAGAAGAGGCAAGGATAAGAAGGTATGACTTTCTTTCTCTGTTTGGTTTGCTTACAAATATACGGAAGGCCGAAAATCTAGCTCTGTTCTTTTCTGTATTAGGGTATAGCTTAATGGGCAATTAGTATGATCTTTTCGGGAAATTTGCGTAAAAGGACATTATGCACGTTCTTCTTCGATTGAGTCCCAATTGGGTTCTGGTTATGTTTAAGATCAATTTCATTTGCAAAAATATGATGCCTACTGCTAGAATCTGGAAGATGAGTTCTTAAGGTGATTATTACTATTTCTTCTGTTGGCTGTAATGAAATTTATCGATGTTTTTAACAGGAAAAACTTACTGATGCATCAACAAAGCCATCTTCCACTGTTGTCCGCCCTAATGCTCCTGCATATGGAAATACAGTGGCTCCTACTGACTATGATGATGGCATCTCTTTTAAAGGTTGTTAAATGCTCCTACCATGTTAGCATTGCGTGTGCTATTGCTGACTTACTTTCTCATAGTTGGAGGCGTACTTAGGATGATATAATTATATGACTATTGAACTTAAATAGTGGGTTTTCCCTTGCATGGGTTGATAATGGAGACTGGCAACGGTAATTTCATACTCTTGTTAGTTATGGAAAGGTATTGATCAATTGGCCAGAACACGGTAGGCTGTTGGGAGAATCCCTCTCTTCTCGTTTTATTAATTCACATGATTTACATAGGGAGGATATATATAAGCTAGGTGAGGAGAGACCTACCTTAACCGAAATATATCATAAATCTAATTTTTCTATAGTTAGACTAGGAATTATCTGTTACCGCTAACTATTATTATACGCTAACAACTAATATCTTTCAACACTCTTCCTCAAGTTTGGCATAGATGTTAATCAACCCAAGCTTGACCACTAGAGTCTTGAACATGTCTCTGGACAAGGCCTTAGTTAACACATCTGCAGTTTGCTGCTTCGAAGGCACATGCTCCACGTGAATAACTCCAGCATTAACATTGTCCCTGATAAAATATCGATCCACCTTCACATGTTTAGTTCGAGCATGATGGACTAGATTTCAAACAATGCTAATGGTAGCTTGACTGGAACTGTAGAGGGCTTTCATAAGTGGTCTTTAGTTCATTTAGGACTCATTTCAACTAGATACTTTCACAAACTCCAAGTCTGCCTCTGCACTATTTCGGGCCACAACCTTCTGTTTCTTGCTCCACCAAGTAACCAAATTGCCCCATACATAGCTACAGTAGCCAGTAGTAGATCTCCTCTCTAGCCCAGTTGGCATAAGTATAAACTGTTATCCGTCTTTGAGTTGTTTTCTTGAAATGAATCGCTTTTCTTGGAGAACCTTTCAATCTTGGTTACCACCTCCATATGCTCCTCATTTGGACAATGCATATGTTGACTCACGATCCCAACAACAAATGTAATATCAGGATGAGTGTGAGCTAGGTATGTATGCTTACCTACAAGACATTGGTAGCTACATTTCTCCACTATTAGGATGTCCCTACTCTTACTGAGACCCTTGTTTGCTCCATTGGTGTATCAATTGGCTTACAGTCAAGCATTCCCACCTCTTGAATAAGTCTAACTCGTACTTTCGTCAGAAGTCATGACGGGAGTCAGCGGGAACTATAACCGGGTACTCTGATACCATGATGAATTGGATAGAATACGATAGATTTTTGGGAGAATCCCTCTCTTCTTGTTTTATTGATTCACATGATTTACATAGGGATGATATGTATAAGCTAGGTTAGGAGAGACCGGCATTAACTGACATATTATAACCTAAATCTAATCTTTCTATATTAGACTAGGAATTATTTGTTACCGGCTTACAACTAACTGTTATTATACGCTAACAGCTAATATCTTTGAACAGGTATATTATTGATTTTTCTTTTATAAGGACTTACAAGAGATTTATCAAGTCTTCTCTTTTAATATCTCTAATCAGTAATGGATTCTTAATACTATTCATTTGTCACTTCTAGGTGATGTTTTGATGTATGACAAATTTATCATCAATTACATATAGATTTTCTTATTGATTATAGAATTTTCTTCCGAGTTTTCCAGCTATTGGCGGAGTCACTGGAGACCTCCTCGAGGAAAATGCACTGGCATTGAGTCAAATCACGTCTAATCTTTCAACAATGCAGGTGACTGCTTTTCCTTGGTAGTTTAATTATGTCACGATGCTGTTTATGGACAACTTATTATTGACAGTTGAGATTTCTTTCTTCAAAACTATGGTTATGAATGTATTTCTAAAGAATGTATAGAATACCCCTAAGGTTGAGGGTTATGCTAGGCAGCCTCAGATATTGAGAGTTCGAAATGACTCTCCCTTTAGGAGCTGGCATGTGGAGACCCAGAAGACTTTTGCTTGTTCTGTTTGGAAGTTAGATTATTTTGTCATTATGATGATTAAGTTTCATTTTTATGCAAATCATTAAGTTTTCTTGCGATGATTATTTTGTCAAGATTAGTTTCCCTGTGGTCTTGTTGGAGGATTATCAGTTATTAAGAGTGGAATTTGTTCGTGCATTCATGGTGCAGTCCCTACTTTGGCTGTTTACTTAATTTGTCTGTGAGATTCTTATAAATATCCTGCCTACAGGTTTATATCCTCCGTACAAGAGTTTTAGTTATGTATCACGAATATAATGTGTAAATAGAGTCGGTTCATTATCTTACTGTTTACCAATTGTACCCCTAGTTTCAAAGCATTTGACTGTTAAGTGCTGATTGTCAACACTGTCTCGGTTTCATTAGTAGATGTGGAGATAGTTGATGAATGGGCTAGTTATCAATATTCACATTCTACATGGGATTTCAGTGGATGCCTAACATTGCTGCTTCACCTTCCCATGTTTCCTTATATGCTTCAAATGCCACCTAGCTAGTGTTGAACTAGTAATTTGACCATGCCAATAAATCCTGCCTACTTTGGCTTTGTTATGGAATTTGCTATGGGTTGAATTAATTTATCATTGCCAATAGTTTGAGTGACTAGGACTGTATCATCTCATGTAGTCTACGTTGCAGTTTTGGTTTAATTGAGCTTAGTTTGTCGTAAAAGACCTTTTGTTCCATTCCTCTGCGTATATTCCCTTTTTTAGCAAGCGTGCTTAGCAAGATAACATAACAAGTAATAGGTTTGAATTAATGAAATTTCTGTGTTTGTTCTCCGTCTGAACTGGCTGATCATGTTGTCTGTCATGTCTATCCTACAGCACTTAGTGTCTTAAATCATTCGTTTCCGTTTCTCCATTGCACTAATATACGTTTTCTCCAATTTACAAAAAAACAACGTGGATAGCTTTAAGCTCAACTTGCACCACAAGTTCTGTTGCAGCAGATTTAGCATCAGTAGTTGCATCACTGTATATCACAAGTTTTGCTCTGGATTCATTATTCCCATCTCATAGGCTGTTCATGACTGTTAGACTTAACAGGTTCTTTTTCCTTTCTCCAGATGCAGGATAACATCAACCTACTTTGCCGGACTCGTGACAACTTCCTCAAAATTATGAGCAGGTACACTTCAGAGTTTGCCCTTCTTTTACGCCTCATATATCTCCTCTCAAATCTCTCTTGGTGCAAAATTTTCTTTCATCAATTTCACTCTCTTGTTTCTAAGACCCTTCTTATCAGTTGCACTTCTTCTTACTGGAATTCTGAACTTTATTCAGTGTGTGGTTGTGTGAGGTTGAGCTACTGCTTTGATTAAAGCAAGCCATATATCGCTAATTGGAAATTTGTTTGCGGTTAGTGGTTATAACCGAAAACCGCACTGATTATTGCGGTTAACCACTAACCGCACATGTGGTTAGAGGTGTGGTTTTCAGCAGCCATTTTGGTCAAATTGTGGTTAGCAGTTAAACCGCAAACCGCACGGTCAACCACAGACTGAAACTAACCGCAAAAATAAATTTAATATTAAAATTCCTATTTAATTCTAAAAAATTAAAAATCTATTTACGACTAATTCACTTCGACCTAGTTTGATGACCTAACTAAATCTATCTTCCTTTTTGTTGTTGCTTGTTAAAACGTTTTGTACTCTTGTCGGATTGTGATTCTGGAATATGAACTTAGTTATTGACTTATCGTCATTAGTCATTACTCATTAATTTGTTATGTTGATTCAAGTAATGTTGATGTTCAAAAACTCGAACCGAACCACTTCCACCATATATAGCATCAGCCTAGGGATTCTGCTCCATGTAAATACCATTTCATTTCGTCCAGCGATCCTAACTCTCATTTTTCTGCTGCAGCTTCAACGACGTTCCAGAGATAATGAAACAGATGCCACCACTTCCAGTTAAGTTGAACGAAGAGCTGGCGAACACCATCCTTCCCCGAACAAACATCAACTAACCGCGGCCAAAGGACCCGACCTGCTCCCATGACTTGGTTTGGAGACAATCCGCAAATCGACCTGTGAGCCTCGAGTCAGTGTAAACTAATTTGTAGTGGTTCTTTTAGTCATATACCTGGTTTTAGGTTTTGAAAAGTGAAAGCAGTTTTGCTTGGTAGGAAGAACCTCAGAAATGTTTTGTTGGTGTTGTAATAGTGGATTACGGTGATGCCTCTAATCAGCTCTCTTCTACTGCCGGTATGGAGGAGTTTCAGAGGTGTGTTAGTAATAATATACATGCTCGCTGAACATAGCTCTTGTGGACCTTATTTTACTTGGATTAACAGCAGAGAAGCCTCCCCCTTCACACGCAAGCTTGATCCCGTAGGGCTTTCCTCCTTGTATTAGGGTTTTTGTCATTCACAATACCTGCGCTTGCAACAGCCAAGATCCCTTACCACGCCAGGAAGCCAACTGAGTCGAGTCTAGGGCTTCTCCAACCCCGGGCTTTGGACGAAAACGTGATCAATGCACCCCGCCCGACAACGGGGCAGACCAAGCCGGCCTCGATTCCGGCTTTGCACGAGCATCCATTATGTCTAGCTGGTACACGTCCTATCCACGCTATAATAAGGAAAAAGACAATGTGGAAGTCAGGCCCTCACAACGGAGGTTGAAGATCTGGACGAGAGTCGTCTTTTAGACTCTTGTGATACAGGCGAGTCGACTCGAGGCGACTCGCCCAACACCATAGGAATCCCATCTGGTGAAGTTCCGGTCGACTTCATTGTAGAAGAAGAAGATCGGCTATCCTATTTGTGTGTTTGCTTTCCGTTTAGTTCTTTTGGATTTCTAGTTGGGGTTCTGCAAGTCGATCTTTTTAGTCTTGGTTAACCATGCATGGTATTTGTGTTAGGGATACAAGTTTCGTAATGTTTTGTTTGTTTTTGTCTTGCCTCAAGAGTCGATTTTGGTTAAGGAGTCATCGAAGACTCAAAAATACTCTAATTGCTTCAAGTTACAAGCTTTTCTCTTATTTCTCAATTTAAAAAATACTTTCTATAGAGAACCAATGTACGCAATATTATATTTTGTTTATCATGAAGAATTCATTTTGATGTGTAAAAAAAAAAGTAGGGAAATAAAAAAGAATCTGGTCAACGTGGTCAATAAAAAATTTGATATCTACTCTTCATGAAAAAGAAAGATGGAATTAACCCATATTTTATTTAGTGCTTCCTTATCCAAGAAATCTCGAGCCAATTCTCATATGAGTGCAAAATTGAATTCAAACTCGAGTAACTGACGGAACCAAATAATTTCACAAATACCAACGCCAAATTCAATTCCGGGCTTTCGACAATTTCCTCACTTCAATTTCAATTCCCACTCTATCTCCCGCAATTTCCCCGCCGGTCTGAATTCCGTAACCGTCCCCTTTACATCCCGCTGCATGCTCGACACTTGACAGTCAGCCTGGGTTCTCTTTCTCCGATATCACCACCCGAAGTTTGAAGCGCCGAATTGTTCTGCATCCGTTGCGGCGCGAGGAGGTAGTGCAATTGTCAGTCCAAGGTGGAAGATAAGCGTGGAGGTGTGGGTTTGGGGGTTTTGAAGGGGCTTTTGAATGGCGAATCCATCGGGGAAGCAACTTCAAAGTCGTAATCAGGATGCTCCGGCTAGTAATAATAACAACAACAACGATTCTTCTTCTTCGCTCAACGGGAACAATCCGGCTAACGGATATCTGGAGAGTTCCAATCCCACCGTCGCTGCTTTGAAGCATAACCCTGGTATCTCTAACGATTGGACTCCGGAGGAGCAGTCGATACTAGAGGATGGCCTTGCCAAGTGAGAATTCTTGTTTTGTTTGCTTGTTTAGCTGAAATTGTTTGGAATTCTATAGGTTATACTGTTTTGTTTGCTTACTTGCTGAATTATGCGTCCACAGCGTACAACTCTGCAGTGTGTTCTAATTTCTATCTGTGGCTAAGGAATGTAATTGATTTTTAGTTCAATTAGCTTAGCTGCTTCTCCAATATCCATTTGGGATTTAGCTCTTTGTCTCCTTGTTGTACAGGTACGCATCGGAGTCGAACATAGGCCGTTATTCAAAGATTGCTAAGCAGCTGCCGGATAAGACAGTTCGAGATGTTGCGCTGCGTTGCAGATGGATGTCGGTATGATTCTTGTTTTCAATCACATTCAAGTCTTATCCTTATTTTAGTTTTGCTTCACTAGACTTTGAGACTTTCTTCGCGAATGCTGTAAACATGTTTTGTCGAAGATGTGAGGATAATGCTCTTTGACATGGTGCTGTCTGGTTCAAAAGTTCTTTCTTCATTTAGTTCAGACTGATATATTTCTTGGTGGTACAGAAGAAGGAATCTAGTAAGAAAAGGAAGGAGGAAAACGTAAGAAGAGGCAAGGATAAGAAGGTATGACTTTCTTTCTCTGTTTGGTTTGTTTGCAAATATAAGGAAGGCGGAAAATCTAGCTCTGTTTCTTTTCTGTATTAGGGTTTAGCTTAATGGGCAATTAGCATGATCTTTTTGAGAAATTTGCGTAAAAGGAAAGTATGGACGTTCTCCTTCGATTGAGTCCCAATTGGGTTCTGGTTATGTTTAAGATCAATTTCATTTGCAAAACTATGATGCCTACTGCTAGAATCTGGACAATGAGGTCTTACGGTGATTAGTGTTTCTTCTGTTGACTGTAATGAGATATCTCGATGTTTTTAACAGGAAAAACTAACTGATGTATCGACAAAGCCGTCTTCTACTGTTGTCCGCTCTAATGCTCCTGCATATGCAAATACAGTGGCTCCTATTGACTATGATGATGGCATCTCTTTTAAAGGTTGTTAAATGCTCCTACCTTGTTAGCATTGCGTGTGCTATTGCTGACTTACTTTCTAATAGTTGGAGACGTACTTAGGATGATATAAGTCTATAACTATTGAACTTAAATAGTGGGTTTTCCCTTGCATGGGTTGATAATGGACACTGTCAACGGTAATTTCATACTCTTGTTACTTGTCAGGTATGGAAAGGAATTGATGAATTGGCTAGAACACGGTAGGTTTTTGGGAGAATCCCTCTCTTCTCGTATTGATTCGCCTGATTTACATAGGGAGGATATACATACACTAGGTTAGGAGAGTTATATCTTAACCGAAATATATCATAAATCTAATTTTTCTATAATCAGACTAGGAATTATCTGTTACCGCCAACTATTATTATACGCTAACAACTAATATCTTTGAACATTCCCCCTCAAGCTTGGTGTAGATGTTAATTAACTTGAGTTTGGCTACTAGAGTCTCGAACATGTGTTAATACATATGCAGTATGCTTCGAAGACGCATATTCCACCTGAATAACTCCGAAATTAACATCGTCTGTGATAAAATGTTGATCTACCTCCGCACATTTAGTTCGATCAATGATGGACTGGATTTCAGACAATGCTAATGGCAGCTTGATTGTCACATAGGAACTGTATAGGGGTTTAATAAGTGATCTTCAGTTCATTTAGGACTTATTTCAACCAGATACTTTCACAAACTCCGAGAGCTAAGTCTCTAGACTCTGTGTCTGGCTTTCTGTTTCTTGCTCTGTCAAGTAATCAAATTGCCTCATACATAGCTGTAGCCTCTCAGTAAGCTCTCCAGTCCAGTTGGCATCAGTATAAACTGTTATCCTCTATGAGTTTTTTTCTTGAAATGAATCCCTTTTCCCGGAGAACCTTTAAGGTACCTTTGAATCCTGGTTACCATTGCCATATGCTCCTCATTTGGACAAATGTTGACTCACGATCCCAACAATAAACGTAATATCAGAACGAGTATGAGCTAGGTGTATAAGCTTACCTACAAGACGTTGGTAGCTATCTTTCTCCACTGTTGCGATGTCCCGGCTCTTAGTGAGCACCTTGTTTTGCTCCATTGGTGTATCAATTGGCTTATATTCAAGCGTTACCACTTCCTTGAGTAAGTCTAACACATACTTTTTTGAGAGCACAATCCCTTTCTGAGATCTTCGCTCCTCCATTCCTAGGAAATATTTTAAGTTTCCTAGGTCTTTTATCTCAAATTCCTTTGCATAAAAACGTCCAAGTTACAAGGGTGTGCTCATCAATGAAGGTGATAAACCACCTTGCACCATTTATATTTTGGATTTTCATAGGTCCCTATGTATCACTGTGCACAACACTGTGGTAGGTTGATAGCCAATTACTAGATAGACATTATCGAGTATGCTTAGCAAGTTTACACACTTCGCATTCAAAAACCTTTGAACTTTTATTCGGAAACGATTCTGGAAACAACTTCTCTAAACAAGGAAAACTAGGGTGTCCAAACCTAAAATGCCACAAAAGGGCTATATCTCAATGTTTTCTATGCTAGAAACAACATTTGCACTTCTACTTTCTCCACATCCTCAATGTCCTTCATGACATAGAGTCCATCACATAGCTCACTACTATCTAACTTACTCCCCATCCCCAATTCATACAACACAACCAAGGAAGCGGAACTTAGCTTCACACGGTAAGTCATGAGCCACTTGATGAACAGATAGGAGATTGCAGTCAAGTTTCGGTACATATAGTACAAGACACAAAGTGAGATCCCTTGTGACCCTAACCATACCAACTCCTTCGACAAGAGCGATGGTTCAATCAGCAATACAAACCCCTGAGGTTCTAGGGTAATGTTGCAAGTTCTGTATCAGCTCCCTACAACGAATCATACTATCTGTGGCACCTCAATCTAGGATCCATATATCTTAGAATTATGTTTCGTGGTGTAAGCATGAGAAATACCTTGTTTTTCGAACAGACTTGTTATATATCATTTCGGTTTCGGCTCAGCTTTCTCAACTTGGAGCATTTGAGTGAACATCTTCTGGAGAGCTTCCAATTGGCCCTTTGAGAATTGAGTGTCATCGCCTGCATCCTTGCTGCTTTCAACATTAGCATGACCTTTATAAGCTAGTTTAGGAGAGACCTACATTAACTGAAATATATCCTAAATCCTATCTTTCTATATTAGACTAGGAATTATCGATTACCGCTAACTATTATTATATGCTGACAACTAATATCTTTCAACATGTATATGATCGTTTCCTCCTTTAAAAGGACTTACAAGCCATTTATCAAGCCTTTTCTTTTAATATCTCTAATTGGTTATGGATTCTTAATACTATTCATTTGTCACTTCTAGCTGATGTTTTGACGTATGACAAATTTATTATCAATTACGTATAGATTTTCTTATTGATTATAGAACTTTTTTCTGTATTTTCCAGCTATTGGCGGAGTAACTGGAGACCTCCTCGAGGAAAATGCACAGGCATTGAGTCAAATCACGTCTAATCTTTCAACAATGCAGGTGACTGCTTTTGCTGTGGTAGTATAATTATGTCACAATGCTGTTTATGTCCACTTATTATTGAAAGTTGAGATTTCTTTCTTCAAAACTAATGGTTATGAATGTATTTCTAAAGAAAATGTATAGAATATCCCTAAGGCTGAGGGTTATGCTAGGCAGCCTCAGATATTGAGATTTTGAAACGACTCTCTCTTAAGGGGCTGACATGTGGAGAGCCACAATACTTGTGTGCTTGTTCTGTTTGGAAGTTAGATTCTTTTACCATTATGATGATTAAGTTTCCTTCTTTTTGCAAATCATTAAGTTTCCTTGTTATGATTATTTTGTCAAGATTAGTTTCCCTGTGGTCTTGCTGGAGGATTATCAGTTATAAAGAGTGGAGATTGTTCGTGTATTCATGGTGCAATCTCTACTGTGGTTGTTCGCGTAATTTGTCTCTTAGATTCTTATAAATATCATGCCTACAGATTTATATCCTCCGTACAAGAGTTTCAATTATGTGTCACAAATATAGCCTAAATAGAGTCGGTTGATTATCTTACTGTTTACCAATTGTACCCACTAGTTTCAAAGCATTTCACTGTTAAGTGCTGATTGTCAATGTTGTCTCCGGTCTCATTAGCTGATATGGAGGTTGTTGATGAATGGGCTAGTTATCAATATGCACATTCTATTTGCGATTTCAGTGGATGCCTAACTTTGCTGCTTCACCTTCCCATATATGTTTCCTTTTCGGCACCTTTCAGATTTTGTTGATTATATATTCTTATGTGCTTCAAATGCCACCCAGCTAGTGTTGAACTATTAATTTGACCATGCCAATAAATCCTGCCTGTTTTGGCTTTGTTATGGAATGTGCTATGGGTTGAATTAATTTATCATTGCCAATAATTTGAGTGACTTAGGACTGTATTATCTAATGTAGTCTACATTGCAGTTTTCGTCTAGTTGAGCTTCGTTTGTCAAAAAATCCTTCGGTTCCATTCCTCTATGTGTATTCCTATTTGTAGCAAGTGTTCTTAACAAGATAACATAACAACTAATAGGTTTGAATTAATGAAAATTCTTCATTAGACAAGATCGTATCTTTGTTCCCTGTCTTAACTCGCTTATCTTGTTGTATGTTTTCTCGAATATACATACAAACTATGTGGATAGTTTTAAGCTCAACTTGCATCGTGAGTTCTCAGCAGATTTAGCATCAGTAGTTGGATCACTGTATATCACAAGTGCTGCTATGGATTTCTTTAGCATCAGTAGTTTCATCACTGTATATCACAAGTGTTGCTCTGGATTTCTTTATCTCCATCTCATAGGCTGTTCATGACTGGTAGACTTAACAGGTTCTCTTTCCTTTCTCCAGATGCAGGATAACATCAACCTACTTTGTCGGACTCGTGACAACTTCCTCAAAATTATGAACAAGTACACTTCAGAGTTTGCCCTTCTTCTACTCATATATCTCCTCTCAAATCTCTCTTAGTGCAAATTTTTCTTTCATCAATTTCACTTTCTTGTTTCTAAGACCCTTCTTGGGTATGCAGTGCCTGATTTTAAAGATCACTTGCACGTCTTCTGACTGGAAAATTATAAAGCTTCATTGTGTTTGTTTTAGTTTGAGCTACTGCTTTGATTAAAGCAAGCCACTTATGTCGCTAAGGGGTGGAAATTTGTTTGCGGTTAGTCGTTATAACCGCAAACCGCACCGATTATTGTGATTTGCGTTTTAACCACTAACCGTGTGGTTTTCGGCTGCCATTTTCGCCAAATTGTGGTTAGCGGTCAAACCGCAAACTGCACTGTTAACCACAAACTAACCGCAGAAATAAAATTAATAATAACATTCCTTTCTTAATTCTAAAAAAATGAAATTTCCTAAAAAATGAAATGGAGATGGTTTTGCGGTTAACCACTAACCAAACGGTGGTGCGGGTTGTGATTAACCGCAAACCAAAGAAGTATTGTTTGCGGTATGGCTTTTTCTCATTTTGTGATAGTGCGGTTCGGTTAACTACAAACCGAACCACTTCCACCCGATATAGCATCAGTGAAGGATTCTGCTCCATGTGTAAACCATTTCGTCCATCGATCCTAACTCTCATTTTTCTGTTGCAGCTTCAACGACGTTCCGGAGATAATGAAACAGATGCCACCACTTCCAGTTAAGTTGAACGAAGAACTGGCGAACACCATCCTTCCCCGAACAAACATCAACTAACCGCAGCCAAAGGGCCCGACCTGCTCCCATGACTTGGTTTGGAGACAAGCCCCAAATCCATCTGTGAGCCTTGAGTCAGTGTAAAACTAATTTGTAGTGGTTCTTTGTAGCGGTTTTTTTTGTCATATACCTGGTTAATGGTTTTGAAAGTTGAAAGCAGTTTTGCTTGGTAGAAAGAGAACCTCAGAAATGTGTTGTTGGTGTTGTAATAGTGGATTATGGTCTAGAGGTATAGACAATAAGCACCGTGTGATGCTGCTGTGAATATGTTCAAGGGTTTGTTTTGGCTATCCTACCTGGGTTTAGTTAGAATATTTATTTAATCCTTGATTAAACTCGTCTATAGTGTCATTAATCTGATCTTCCAACCTCACACTATTGAGCAGGAGACAGCTTTGTCAGTTGATGCTAACTCAGTCTTCTTTGGAAGAGGAGGTTGGATCTGCTGGCATACCTCCTTCTGTAGAGGATGGAGGGGGACTAGGCCAATGTGCTTGAGGTTCCTAAGGGAACGGAGGGAACAGTATGCAACTGAGGCTTCTTTGCAGGTTGGACGGATCCTGAGCCCCGACTAGAGGTAGACTTGGACTTGTTGAACCTCGAGTCATGAAGGACAAGGCTGATGCTCTTTCTGCTGCTCGATTCCCTGGTTGGCCAGGGGAGTTGTTCTGTCAATCTATTGGTTCCTTTCTATGGTAAAGTGGTTTATCCGGCTAATGACCCTCGTAATTGCGCTCGGAATTGCTCAATGGTATTGGTTCTGTTTGTGTATTGGATATTGGCGATGCCTCTAATCAGATCTCTTTTATCGCCGAACATAGCTCTTTCTGACCTCAATTTGCTTGGATTAACAAGAGAGACCGATGATGCCATCATAAAAACCAAAATGATTACGCATTACAGATTTTGAATCGAGACAAATTTCTCGACAAAGTCAGTACTAAACATGATTTTGAATGGGCAAAGTCTGGTTGTGTAATGATTTTTTATTTGGGATTTTTTTTCTAATAAGGGGGCTTGAATTATATCATGTTTGATGGCCACCAAAGTAAACAGAAACAATCTAGATTTAGAGACACATGTTGGAGTAGTATAAGTGTATTGACCGGTAATAAAAAAGAGAAGAAACAAAACGACGACTGTTATTCTACCAAGACCATGACTCTGATATTTTTCTGCGTATTACCGAAAAGTCTCCTTCTTCTCCACATATATAAACACAACACAATCGCAGGAAGAAGAAGAATAAGAACATATATCAAACTTATCCAACAAGTTTCTCCTCCTTCCGGTTATTATAGCAGGAGCTACCATCAGCAGCCGCCGCCGTTGGATTCTGATGAGACCGCGAAGATACATGTACATGTACATCCTTCATTCTCCTTTCTTCTTCTTCTTCATCATCTGTTACACTCTTAATTTCACCGTTCGTACCATGCACGACACGATAATAGTTCGATAATACCATTGTAGAAGGCAGTTATATGCATGCATGGTTGGCTGATGGATTCTAGGTTTTCTATTCGGACACAAGTTCTCCACTTGTCCGTCTCAGTTAAGTAATAGAACTGAATTGCTTAAGCTACTACCCAGTCTTATATAAATGATGTTTAACCTAATCCCTCTACATGAACATCAGTTTTTCTCCATTGGGAATAGTAAATTTGACAACACACAGTTTTCTATTTCATTTTGGTTGACGGGGTCAGCAGCGGGATGATGTCATCGGCCGGAAACCATAGGCCACGTGAAGTAACAGTTGGGCAGCCGCCATTAATCATCTTGCTAGGGATAGTCATAGTAGCCGCCTCCTTCTTTAATTTGGTCTCAGTCGTCGCAGCGCAGCCAACCACACCAGCCCGCCGCCACTCCAACGGCGCCGGCAACGTTGTTCCCAATCAATGGCGGTCGTCGTCGAGTCATGTCGACGACGGCACGGTAAGGATAGACCCGCTGGATAGCTTCAACAAGTACAGAGGAGGATTCGATATCACTAACAAGCACTACTGGACCGTACGTACCATTCAATTTATTAACACTTTGTTCATTAATAATTAGCTCACGTGCGTTTATTATTATTATTATTGCAGTCGACTGCATTTACAGGCGTATACGGATACGCCATTGCTGGCTTCTGGCTACTGGCCGCCTTGTCGTACGGAGCTTTCAAGCTCATCGTCGCTCTTCTCTGCTGCAAATCTAGACGACGAATCGAAAGGCAAGATCAAGATCAGACCAGCAAATTACGATCTAGTCCTCTTGATAACCATAGTTCTACCGTCCGTAGCCACTCTGTTCTCGTTGCCCTTCTCGTCATTCTTTTGGCAATGTAAGTGCATGCAACTACTTTCGGCTTGATGAATTTTTTAAATTCGATTTAGTGTTATATTAGTTTGGCTCAGTCAGCTCAGTCATTAAATCAAAATATTTACAAAAAATCTCTGATGACAATTTCAGTTTTTATTTAACAAAGAGTGTTAATACTTGGAAAAATATAATATATGTTTTGGTGAATTTATGACAAATAATATAACATGTTAAGGAATTTAACACAATATACATGTTGTTTTTTAAATTGCAAAGTGCATATTTTATAAGCTGATGTTTTAATTTACCCTAACTAAATATTTGTTTCGTCATAAAAAACTTTATATAAAATTAGGCCGATCGAATTTTTGATTGCTGTAAAATTCTTTTGTTTCTAATTCGATTTAGTACATCTTTGAATTTCAGTTTTGTCGCTAAATTCATGCAACTAATAGTGAAAATGACATCAATTTAGATTTAAAATCCAACGATATAAAAAAATGTACATAAACTTCGATTTCGAAAATTATACGGTAACACTGAACTTAGCTTGATGAAATATGTTCTTACAGAATTGTGGCAAGTGGGGTGGCGATCGGAGGGAGCGCAGAGTCCAACAACAAGGCGAGAAAGGCGGTCAACATCATCATCCACACTGCTGGCGACGCCTCCGAGACAATCTACAACGCCACGTCAGCCATGACCGAGATCTCACGTACCCTTGTCGTAACGGCCGCCAACCAATCCCCGGCGGCCGAGGCGGCAGCCTCCGCCTCCGCGTTCCTAGCTACCACTTCCAAGAGGCTTGACGCCGAAGCTGCCAACATCCAGAAGGAAGCCAGAGACAACGAGCGGCTCATCAAATTGGGCCTCACCGTTGTCTACGTCATCACCGTCGTCGCCGTCTCGGTCAACTTGGCAGCCGCGTTGGCTCTTTCAGGTCCCACTTTTATTAATTTATTTTATTTTCAATTTTTTTGTTCCGGTAAATTATTTAGCATCCAGTAATTGGATTTTTTTTGTGTGGATTTTGCAGTTTGTGGGATACTGAGGATTAGGAGAGCTATTTCTTGGTAATTATTGATAACTAATAAGCTTAATTAAAACACAATTAATTTATTTATAATTAGAATAATCCCTTGATTTATTTACTTAATTACATATGATCTTGCAGGCTTTTCTGGTTGTGCTGGTTGCTGATGGTCATCTCCTGGGTTCTCTTTGGGATCTATTATTTCTTACAAAAGTATTGCATTTTCTTCAGTCATTTTAATGAGTTATTATTTGTTTAATATAACAAAAATTTCATGTGCTGATATTTTAAATAAGTCATTTTTGGATGATTTTAAATACCTTAGGAGATTGATATTTCAAATAACATATTATTTGTGACATATTGAAATATTCATCACTGTTTTGAGTTAGCTAAACAAATATTATTTAACTCTAACTCCCTTTTCACTTTCCTTTCATAATTTTTATATTTTTAAATAATACATTATTTTATTTCGTATATCACAAAAATTTGTGTAAATAAAAGACAAATTCATACGTATATTTGTATACTAATAATAATTAATGTTTGGGTTATTTTGGTGAATCAGTTTTTCAAAGGACACGTGTAACGCGCTGGAGAAGTTCGAGCAAGATCCATACGGCAGCAGCCTGAGCTCAATGGTCCCCTGCGACGCATTGGAATCGGCCAACCCGATCCTAAACGAAGTGAGCGAAGGGATATACGGCATCGTTTCAAGGATAAACGACGCCGTTTCAGCAGTCCCTTCGTCAATCACCAACAATGTCCAGATCTGCAGCCCTTTCTCGCCGCCCCCAAATTACCACTACAGAGCTTACAACGCCGACAACTGCCCTCCTTCTTCGATCCCCATCGGCCAAATCCCTAAGGTGCTGGAGCCGTATCTGTCGGAGAGCGATTACAACATAGTGGAAGGATACGCTAGCTTGATCCAGAGCCTAGTGGACGCGTACCCTGGGATGCGGAGTCTAGTGGAATGCGAATCGGTTAGGGTTTCGCTTTCGGAGATCGTGTCCCGCCATTGCCGGCCGCTGAAGAGTAATGTGAAGATTAGTTGGCTAGCGTTGGTTTCGCTGTCTTCTCTCGACGTGATGCTTCTTCTTCTGGTTGCAGTGGTAGGCAAGAGGATGGCGTCTTCACGGAATACCGCCGTCGAAGATCATGAAGCGGCGTCGGAATTTCCGCCGCCGGCTGCTTTGAGCCGTTCTTCGTCGGAGAAGGAGCGTGCCGGCGTTTGATCGTTTGAATGTGCGGAATATACATCCATTCGTTATTTGTTTGTATATCTTGATAAGAGTTTTTATTTATTTATTTATAGATAAGAAGGAATTATACAACTGGGATTAACTGACGTGTCACTAGGACAGATGCTTGATCCAAGAAATGTAATTAAAAAGTTTGGTACTATTCCTTCAGCTTCTCTTCAATCTATTCGAAGCTGAACGTCTGAAACTCGAAATCATCTCCCTCCGATCAACAATCTCAACTCAGCGAACAAGGGGAAACTGATAACTGCTCCACTCTGATGATGAATAGGCTAGCACTTCCATTACGCCGGAAATCCAAATCCTCCGCTTCGTCATCCTTCTCTTGGCTACGAACTTCAGCGACATCATCTCACACTCGTTCACTCCCCGGTGCTTCCGATTCCGTCACGACTAGATCCTTAGTTCCACTACAATCCCTAACTTCGTCTTATTTGTTTCGGTCCTGCTATCGGATTTCGCAACCACGGACAAGGTTTAGTACGTATTCGGCGAATTTGACCGATTCGAGGGTATATGGAAGAAATGTTAGGGGCTTTTGCAGCGAGGTAGTAGACAGGGAGTCTATGGAATATGATGTTGTGATCGTTGGAGCTGGGCCTGCTGGCTTGTCAGCGGCGATAAGATTGAAACAGTTGTGCAGTGAGAAGGGTGTTGATTTGTCGGTCTGCGTTGTTGAGAAGGGCGCAGAAGTTGGTATGTATAAATCTTTCGTCTTCTTCTCCATTGGAGCGAGTTAGATTAACGATAGTAGACCTGTGATGCTTAACTTCTCTGCTGTAAACACTCTCCGGAACCTTTGAAATGCTGGGAAAGGGAAATATAATATGATTTTTCCTTGGTTAGATTTTGTATATGTGAAGCTACTAGCTAAGCCTCAACTTTCAAACGATTTGGGATGAATATGTTTTTATATCTTTCAACATTCTTCATGTCCATCACTCAGGTGCTCACATAATATCTGGAAATGTCTTTGAGCCTCGTGCGTTGGATGAACTTCTACCAGAATGGAAAAAAGAAGAGGTTCTTAACTTTTTAGATTAGTACCCTTATCATTTCTGGTCTCTTCTTTTTAACACTGATGGATTTCTTGAGCTCGCAAGTTGCAGTTCTTTTGTCCTTCATGATTGAGCTTCGGTTCTATTTCTTTTGATCTAATACTACTTGAGTTAAGTATGCGTTTTCACATAGTGAATCTGGAAATATAGCCAATGTATCTATAGACAAGTACCTATGTTGCAGTTCTTTTATGTATTATTTCTGCGATATTCGTGTTATCTCAAGGAAAAGAGCAAGTTATAGTCGAGCTAAATGTGATATGCATACTTCTGGTCTTCTGTTCGTTGCATATCAATTAGTTTCTTTTAGTTTACATTTGTATCCCTTCTTCTATTTATTGCAGGCACCTATTACTGTCTCAGTTTCTTCTGACAAGTTCTGGTTTCTTACAAAGGATCGTGCATTTTCACTTCCATGTCCGTTTGATAACAAAAATAACTACGTCATCAGGTAACCAATTTGTTATGGTGATCAAGATTATACAATTTCCTTCTCTTGGCTTTTGTTGTGGTATTGGGATACCGATTCTCCATCAATCAATTCTAGGAAGGTTTTATAAATATTTTACTACTGCTTGGAATTACATGCCTCTGCTCACTTCTTTCAACGTTCCCCATTTGTTCACGGTTGAATGATGTCTACGAAGGATATGAATCAACGGAAGACCTTTTATATCTTATGTTGCAGACAGAAGATATAAAAGGTCATGGAAGTTTCTGATGTATTAATGTGTCATTGAAGTTTGATTCTTCACACTCTTCCGTATTGTTTGAAAGTTGAGTATGGTTGCTTTAGCATATCTAGTAGTATGCAGATTGCAGACACATCCCATGAAATATGCTCAAATGTGAGTCTGAGATTTCTTCAGCTCATGTGATCAAAATAATATAAAAAGCAACAAATTTAATACCTGATTGACCCAAAATGGGTTGGAAGGTACTAATGAGAAAGAATTTAGAGCAATATGTTATCTCCACAAGCCTCACTTTTATCCCAAAGTGAACGAAACAAGCAAGGCAGTTAGCTCGCTCTTCTATATATATATATATATATCAGTATCTAAATTTTGGGCTCTTCGATCATTGTAGGCCGCTATCTTAAAAAATGTTGCTTTCAAGCTGACTCAATAATGTAAGTCTTTACTACAGCCTAAGCCAATTAGTACGTTGGATGGGGTCGAAAGCGGAAGAATATGGTGTGGAGATATATCCAGGATTTTCTGCTAGTGAGGTAACAAGGTTGGATTTTTTTCTAATTCTTGTGCCTATTGCCAGAAATTTGTAGTCATATTTATGGATTCTGGCAGATACTCTGTGACGATAATGGCGGTGTAGTTGGAATCGGGACTAATGATATGGGCATTGCAAAAAATGGCTCCAAGAAGGAGAATTTTCAGCGTGGTGTGGAGTTGAAGGGTGTGTCTCTGTCCTCCTGCTCACATTCTAAATTCCCATTTCGAACACTTTGCTAATCAAATAACCAGTATGGAAATTTGAGTTATCGCTTTTCTTTAATAAACTCGTTTTGAGGTTATGGAGTTTCAAGCGCCATCAATACTGTAGAATTACAGCATACAGCTCGTAGTGTTAGGTGTAGGGTTAGCAGATCATATCTAGCCTAATTACCCTAATTAATAGCTGAATAATATAGTAGGTTGGTAGGTAGGATAATCCCTGATTTATAGGGATTATCAAGAGACGATTCTGCTCCGTTAAGAGCAAAGTGTCGGTGTATATATGTATGCAGTAGGAATGATAATAAAAAAACACGAGAATACCAGAATAATATTCTCGTTTCTATATGGTATCGAGCTCGGATTCAGACCTTGAATCCAGCTCCATCAACCTCTTCTTCTCTCTCTCTCTCACTCTCTTCGATGACGAACACAAACGAGGAAGTCCAAGCTCCATCCTCGCCTTCGTAACTTCGGGGAGATCCCTCCCAGAGGCACTCAAACTCAGCTGCCGCATCAGATACAGTCCTGGGCTGTATCACCAATCATCGCCTCAACGGAGATAACTATCTCCAGTGGTCCTCGTCTGTCCTAAAGTTTATCTCAGGCAAAGGGAAGAGAGGCTACTTAACCGGAAAATCCAAGAGGCCGGCAGAGGAAGATCCGAATTCGCAACCGGGATATTCGAGGACAATATGGTCCGATCCGGCTCCTGAATTCCATGACTACCTCAATCGGGGAGAAGTTTCTCCTCCACCAGACTGCTCAAGAGATCTGGGAAGGAGCACAACATACGTACTCCCACCAGGCTAACAATGCGGAGGCATTTGAAGTGGAGATGCGTCTCCATGATCTCAAGCAAGGAGATCGGTCGGTCACCCGACTATGACGAGTTGTGCAAGTACCGGCCGCAACGAGACCTCTATGACGTGCATCTCCGGAAATGCACAGAGGATGCGGAGCTATATAGGAGAATCCTCCAAGCAAAACGGACCATCCGTTTCTTGCTTGGACTCAATCAAGCCCCTAGACGAGGTCAAGGGCGGAATTATGGGTCGCTCGCCCCTTCCTTCGCCGAGGGAAGCCTTTGCTGAGATTAAATGGGAAGAAAGCAGAAGGAAGCTGATGATCCCTGACTTGAAGAGTGCCCAAGCTGAAGGCTCTGCCCTCGCCACTCACTACTCCGGCAACCCACAAGGCTATGGGTATACCAAGTCAGGCAAGGCACGACCTCAGTGCACTCACTGTAGCAAGCTAGGCCACACAAAGGACACCTGCTGGAAGTTACACGGAAAACCTGCAGACTGGAAACCAAAGGCAGAACGGGAAGCTCATGCTCAGGCTGCTGCCACTGAGCAGGCCAACCAGTTTGCAGGGATCACCAAGCAGCAGTTCGAGATCCTCCAGCAGATGATGTCCCAATACACTGCTAAGAAGGCCTCGCAAGTTCGACTGAAGCCCATCATAGTCTGTTTGCCAGCCAAGGTACTAAACCTATCGCTCTCATAGCCTTAAATCAGTTCAAACAGAACTGGGTGCTGGATTCTGGCGCTACTGAACACATGACAGGTTCCAGACAGCTCCTACATAATATTCAGAAGCACAAGGGAAACGCAGGAGTGCGTATTGCCGATGGTACCATTGCGCCGTTGAAGGGATTGGAACAAAGATACCTAACTCCTACTCAAACCGTGTACCCCGTGCTTTATGTGCCAAAATTAAATTGCAACCTAATTTCCGTTAGTCAAATCACCAAAGACTTGAATTGTCGACTAACGTGTGATCCTTCTCACCGTACATTACGGAGGCGGGATCTCGGAGGATGATTGGCGTGTTTGAGTTGTGTGATGGGCTATACCTATCGAAGACAACAAGCGGACCGAGAAGGAGAGGTTTCCAAGTCAGTCTCCTTGAGTTCTATATCGAGTCAATTAGAATGTCCAGTAATGATGTGGCATTATCGCCTAGGTCATTCTAGTTTTTCCTACCTTAAAAAATTGTTTCCGAACCTTTTCATCAATAAAAACCCTAGTCTGTTTTCTTGTGATATATGTCAGCTTGCTAAACAAACACAAGCAGTTTATCGTAGCATTCCATACAAACCATCATATCCTTTTTCAATTATTCACAGCGATATTTGGGGTCCATGCGCTGTTAAAACAGTCAGTGGTTTCAGGTGGTTCATCACATTCATTGATGATCACACCCGCCTCACATGGACCTATCTCATGAAATCAAAAACTGAAACAAAACAAATTTTCCAGACATTTCAGAACCAAATCAAAACTCAGTTTGCTACACCTATTCGAGTTTTGCATACAGATAATGCTAAGGACTACTTCAATCAGTCCTTAGACTCTTTCCTCGTGGCTAATGGAATTGCTCACAGCAGTTCGTGCCCTTACACCCCTCAGCAAAACGGAATTGCTGAACGCAAAAACCGTCACTTGCTGGAGGTTGCAAGGGCATCCCTGTTTGCTGCAAATGCCCCAAAATCCCTATGGGGTGATGCTTGTCCTAACAGCCACATATCTCATCAACCGCCTCCCTAGTCGTACCCTAAGGTTTAAGACCCCTCGTAGTATTCTCGCTCTCGTATATTTCCGCATAGCCATGCTATCTCATCGACCTTCCCCTTAGAGTCTTTGGCTGCACGGTTTTCGTGCATTTAGATTCATCACTCCGTTCCAAGTTAGACCCTAGGGCTGAAAAATGTGTTTTCCTAGGGTACTCTTCCCATCATAGTGGGTATAAATGCTATTCTCCCTCAACTCGCAAAGTTTATCACTCAAAAAATGTCACGTTCTTTGAACATCGTCCTTTCTACTCCCACCGTCGGCCTCGGGGGAGTCTTCTCGGTTCTACTAGTATCGAGTCTTCCATTGGCGTATTATTACCCTAGAATCTCGGGGTAATACTCTAGAGCCCCCTAAGGTCCTTCCCGAATCTAAACATCAAAACCAAAGCCACAACCCTCCTCTTCTCGGTCTATCAACGCAGAAGAAGGTAACGGACATCACACATACTCATCCCGACTCCGGAATCCACCGAGGTCTTAGCCTCCCACGAAAGTGAGTCGAACACATGGAGGCAAGGGCCGAGTCTAGTGATATGGGTGAAGGTGGCGAGCAACTGAGGACACTCAGGGAAATGAGGGTGATGGTACAATGGAAGCTCAGGTGGATGCCACAACGTACCTCCCAATTGCTCACAGGAAAGGAACAAGAGCATGCACAAATCACCCAATTGAGAGGTGGGTTTCCTACGGAAACTTAAGCAAAAATTACAGAGCATTTGTGGGAGTCCTGGATAAAACACGGATTCCTAATTCTATTGAAGAAGCCATGAGTATACCTCACTGGAGGACAGCCGTGTTAGAAGAAATCAAAGCACTGCCGAAAAATCGGACATGGGACACCGTACGACTACCGGTTGGAAAATCCACGGTTGATCGCAAATGGATATTCACCGTGAAGTATACGTCCGAAGGGAAGATTGAGAGGTATAAGGCTCGACTCGTAGCTAGGGGATTCACTCGGTGCTATGGAGTGGACTACGAGGAGACTTTTGCTCTCGTTGCAAAACTCAAGACCGTGAGAGTCTTACTAAGTGGCAAAGTGAATCTAGATCGGCCCCTCTACCGCCTAGATGTGAAAAACGCATTTCTAAATGGAGATTTAAGCGAAGAAGTGTATATGAATGTTCCAGGCGGGCGTCAGCTGCTGAACCGGGGATGGTGTGCGGGCTTAAGAAGGCATTATATGGCCTTAAGCGATCACCACGGGCTCGGTTTGATAGATTTTCTCGTCCGTGAAGAGATATGGGTATTATCGGTGCTGCGCATCGATCATACCATGTTTGTGAAGCAAAATCGGGAAGGGAAGAGGTCAATACTCATTGTTTATGTCGATGATATTATCATCACGGGGGATGATGAACCGGAAATCGAAATCTCAAGAAGAGATTGGCACTAGAATTTGAGATAAAAGACCTAGGTACCTTGAGGTATTTCCTAGGCATTGAAGTGGCACGATCACGCAATGGACTGAGCTTATCCCAACGCAAATATATTCTAGATCTGTTGAAGGAAACAGGGATGCTTGGGAGTAAGCCAGCGAGTACACCAATGGAGCATAATCTGAAGTTCACCCATGACGGGGAAGCAGCTCCAGTAGAAAGGGGGAGTTACCAGAGATTGGTAGGGAAATTGATATACTTGGCTCACACCCGACCAGATATTTCATTTCCAGTAAGCATTGTGAGCCAGCATATGCATAATCCTAATGAAGAGCATATGGAGGCAGTGATGAGGATTCTAAGATATTTAAAGGGCACACCGGGTGTTGGTTTACTATTCAGAAACACACTGGGCGCAGGATTTCCATTTACACAGATGCTAGTTGGGCTGGAGACCTCACTGATCGACGGTCAACTTCAGCCCTACTGCACCTACGTTTGGGGAAACCTGGTGACTCGGCGGAGCAAGAAACAGGCCGTTGTTTCAAGGAGGCAGAATACAGGGCTCTCGCAGATGGTATGTGTGAAGGGATTTGGCTAAGGCGTATCCTAAGCGAGCTCAGGGTGGAAAATGAGAACCCTGTTAGGGTGCTGTGTGATAGTCAAGCAGCCCTAAGCATTGTCAAAAATCCAGTTCATCATGACCGTACTAAACATGTTGAACTGGATCGTCATTTCATTTCTGAGAAGGTGATTAACAAGGAGTTCGAGATGGAGTATGTCCCTTCTAAGTTACAAATTGCAGACATTCTTACAAAGGCATTACCTAGAGATGATTTCCGCAAGTTACAAGGCAAGCTTGGCCTTTACAGCATCTACAGCCAAGCTTGAGGGGGAGTGTAGAATTACAGCATACAGCTCGTAGTGTTAGGTGTAGGGTTAGCAGATCATATCTAGCCTAATTACCCTAATTAATAGCTGAATAATATAGTAGGTTGGTAGGTAGGATAATCCCTGATTTATAGGGATTATCAAGAGACGATTCTGCTCCTGTTAAGAGCAGTGTCGGTGTATATATGTATGCAGTAGGAATGATAATAAAAAAACACAGAATACCAGAATAATATTCTGTTTCTATAAATACTAACACCCTTTGTCCATGTTTGTTTCAAACCAGTGGGTCACCTTTGATCTCAGTTGCTGCAGTATCAGAGGGGTTCTTTTCTAGGAAATTTCTCTTACATTCTGAAGTGCAATGTGAAACATAATAGTGACAGAGTGGTAGTTGTATAATCTTAATTCAGAAAGGAATAATGTAAGAGGAAAATAAAAAGCTTCCGTATTAAAGAGCTGCTCCATGTTAATTTCTTGTGATGCACCTCCAACACTATGCTGTTTGGACGGTTGGGAGACTGGAGTCTCCTTTTATTTTGTGGCTTGACTAAAGTTTTATCTGAAAACACGATTATTCATTCGTTTCATGGATTATACACTGGTCATCAAAGAAATGTCAATCTCTCTTTCTACTGCTTATTGATCTGCTAGGCCTGCTGCTTTATGAGAGTGTTAAAACTTGCAGGTCGAGTAACACTTCTAGCTGAAGGTTGCCGGGGATCATTATCAGAGGTTTGAAAAAGTAACTTTGTGGTTCAGCGGCATATCATTTAGCTCAACCAGTTTAGGATTTATACTAACAGATCACTTTGTTTCTGGTTTCTTTTAATATCAGAAAATTATCAAGAAGTACAAATTGAGAGAAAAGCGAAATGCTCAACATCAGACATATGCATTAGGAATCAAAGAGGTAATCAGCTTTCTAGTTAGCCTGTGTTCACTGTGTTTAATCTTTCAGAACACTTGTTTGTTTGTTCCTCATACCTTAACACTCTGATTGATCTTATTTCAGGTTAACACTCTCCATATACTTTATTGAAATGGATTTTGATAGTATTGATAATGATATCATCATAACAACAAAGTTTTATTCACAGGATCCACCTTACCCCTCAACTATAATTTCCCTCGTATGGTAAACCTTCTTTGATGAGTTGCATTTATATGCTGTTTCAATGGCCATTTCCAGGTTTGGGAAATCGACGAGAGTAAGCATAAACCTGGTGCTATTATTCACACATTGGGTTGGCCGTTAGATAAAAAAACATACGGAGGTTCATTTCTGTACCACATGAATGAAAAACAGGTACATATGCTGCTGAACTTGCTCAATGCTCTATGAGTATGTTGTTAGCTTTGAACATACCCTGTTTGTTACTATATTCTATTACATTTCCATATGGTTGGATTTTCATTTTGGAGATATTAACATTTTTGTTTTCTTCGCTGAGCATGCAGGTTGCCCTAGGTCTGGTGGTGGCTCTAAACTATCAGAATCCTTATTTGAATCCATATGAAGAATTCCAGGTAAAACTACGTAGTTATTTTGTCTTAGATTCATAGCTTAGACATGCAGAATTTGACAGTGTATAAGCTGAATGAGCTTCCGGGTTGTTTTAAAATCAGTATTAGTAGTAGTTACTCTGTATATCATTAGTAAGAAAGGTAAGAATAAGATAAAACAGATGTACATCTTTCTAGCAGATATGGGTATTTCTGAATTATTTAACCTTCCTTCACTTGGCTTTGTCACAGAAACTAAAGCATCATCCTGCCATCAAACCAATTCTCGAGGACGGGACTGTTATTCAATATGGAGCGCGTACTTTAAATGAAGGTGGTATTCAGGTGAGTGCAATCACTTACATGAATGTTTAAAATGTAATGTAATAGAAAGGTTATTCGTCCCTAAAATCCAAGTATGTGTAAGCAGAAAACAATTGAGAAGTGTAGGATGCTCAAACTATATTGAAACAGATATGGTGGTTCTATTTCGCTCACTTGCTGTATCATCTATTTATTACATGCTATACAAATATGATTGTGATACTTGATAAATTTCAGTCTATTCCCTATCCAGTTTTCCCTGGAGGAGCAATTATTGGTTGTTCCGCTGGCTTCTTAAATGTACCAAAAATTAAGGGGACACATACTGCAATGAAATCAGGTGCATTCCTGTGGATCTTCGTTTTGCTCTCAATACTGGCTGCATTGTCCTGTATTTGTGAGTTTTTAGATGTGCTTCGTTGAGGAAAATAAGAATCATATTTTTAGTGCAAAATTAAAATTCTTCTATGGAACCAGTCTTATCCTATAAACAGGGCCTCCTTTAATTTTTTTTTTTGTTTATATAATATTCTAGGAATGCTCGCAGCAGAAGCTGCATTTGGTACACTTCACGAAGGTTCAAACTTAGACTCCTATTGGACGACTCTGCAGAATTCTTGGGTATGGGAAGAGCTGCACCGAGCGCGTAATTATCGACCTGTGAGTGAAATTTGTTGCCTCCACATTTGTCAGCAATTTTCCATGTGCTATTTTTAGATTTTTCGAAATCTATATCCATCCCGATGGTCTGAAAATGAATATCTCTACCCTGCAATATTGAGCATTTGTTAAGAGTTCTCATATTTTCATCGTTATAGCTTTTATCCAATCTTATGACCTCACTTATATCACTGTAGGCTTTTGATCACGGGCTTATACCTGGATTAGCTGTGAGTGCAGTGGAACAGTAAGAGATCACCCTTCACCAGTCTCTTTCTCGGTTGCATTGACTGTTTCTCGTAACAATCTTAACAGTGCTGAGTTTTCTGCTAAGCAGCTACTTGTTCAAAGGGAAGTTGCCATTTACTCTGAAGCACGGAAAACCTGATCATGAAGCGACAGACGTAAGTGAAACATCTCTGAAATTTCTACATTCGAATTTGAAGCAACAGTTAACAGTTTCGCAAAGAATTCTCCAAGAACTTTGTACTTTACCTATATTTCAACTTTCGTTTCTTGGTTTATATTTTCTCGTAGACATAGGTCAACAGACAGGAATCAGTTTCCATTTCAGGAAAGATGATGATAAGCTTCAACCTTATGATTGCAGGTTTCAAGTCTGCACTCGCGGATTGAATATCCAAAGCCTGATGGAGTTCTAACATTTGACGTCCCAACATCTCTCCACAGGTTTGTTTCTAAGAAAATCAATTGAGAATGTTCACATATCGACATAGATGAAATAAATACATGTTGATTGCTTACTTTTTTATACTTTTCGTGATATTACCAGGAGCAACACAAACCATGATCATGATCAACCACCACATCTTAAACTGAGGGACCCTGCCATCCCTTCTCAAGTCAATTTGCCGGAGTACGATGGGCCCGAGTCACGATATTGTCCTGCTCGTGTATACGAGTATGTGGCACCATCCAGGATATACCTTGTGGTTCAACTTCCATATTTAAAGTCTATCTATCTAATACTATTTCCTCGATGTTTACCGGCGGTGCAGGTACAACCCAGATGAGAAAGGTGAGTTGAAGCTACAGATCAATGCTCAGAATTGCTTGCACTGCAAGGTACTTGGACACCCTCAGGAAATGTCCTTTACAGAGAGTTTGTGTTTCATTATCTATGCTATGGGAGTTTATGCAGTTTCATACGAACAATCATTTGATGTTTAGGAACATGTTAAAGTCTGAAGTTGGTAATTTGCAGGCATGTGACATCAAGGACCCAAAGCAAAACATCGAATGGACAGTTCCAGAAGGCGGCGGCGGCCCTGGTTACTCAGTTATGTAAACTATTAACAGTGCTGTTTAAGTTCCTTATTTCCTTTGCAGCCTGCTCGTATAACCGACTCATGTTCAACAATAAATCATCGGACTCTATTGCGGAATTGATATAAAGTGGACAATACTATATTAGTGTTGGGTTGTCGATGTTAGAGTGAGTTAATTCTTATGTGGTCCCTCGACTTTAGAACTATTTATAGCATGGCTAACTCAACTCGACTAACCATCAATTACATTACTTGAAGTGGAAAGTCTTGACCTCAAATTCCACCAACAAAGGTGAAACAACTCGAGTTGGATTACGTAGCCTTGATGTCTTGACCACGTACCTTAATTCCCTTGACGTTTTAGTGTAGCTACCGTAGCGCTAGCCTATAGTACCGTAGAGTATAGACAACTTATAAATTAAAATAACAACAAATTAGTAAATAACGTACCATCAATTCGTCTTACCAACTCCTTGAGCTTAAAAACAAGCCTCTGGATTCCAGGCTGAGCAAAAGTGTAGTGGTCTTGCATGCCATGGAGCAACTTGGAGAGGCACCAGTAGCAATCTGCTTCAATGTCAAGTATCTTGTTTGGTGGCAGATCCGAAATACACCAGTCCTCTATTTCACCTTCCAAGTGTTCAGACAAGAAAACCACCAGAAAACCACCAGAAATGGCGTCACCAGATCGTTGATCCCTTGAACATACCGGCTTGCCGGATGCCGAATCGCCCTAACAGAAACATAAACGTAATGCTCAATGAAAACATTAGTTAATTAATGCAGACAAATAATAATTAATGTAGCTAAATTACCACATGTAAAGAATACGCTCCAAGGATTTCTGGACCTCTGGTAGTTGAAAGAACGTAACAGCAGGTACCGTTCTTGGGCAATCCACAGATATCTGATGAAGCATGTTGGCTTCATCTTCCGAGCGTTCGAAATCCGAAATGTCGTAGAATTGAGCAACACATTCGAGATACTCGAGCCGCTTCCTCTACAGAACCCCCTCCCTTCGATCCGAATTAGACGGTGCATATCCCTGTAAATTAACCCGTTCATCATATTGATTAATACCCAACCCAAACCCAGCCGCGAAAGGATTTATCGAGACTTACTAAGAGAAGTGTCCAAATATCAGGGCGCATGTATGTTGGTGCACCACCCCAAGCTCTGGCTGAATTAGCAGTTGTGGGTCCCATTACAGGCATCTTCTGACCTTGTCTTGATGGAATCTCAACCATGGAATCGATGGGACTCATTTCATTAACTTGTGATGCAAGCTAGGTGTTCTTTGATCAATTCTTACGTTATACAAATTGAGAATATCATATGATCAAAATTCATAAATACCACAATCAAAATCTTTCATAGGATAACAGAACTGTTGGGTGAAGGCAAATCAACGCAAGTGGGTGGACACCCCCGACCCACAAACCGGAACCTTGGCAAACCAAACGAGAGTCACATCCGCGTTTCATTCACTTAAATAAATTCGATTGCCTTGGATTTTAGTTTTATGTTTTTTTCGGTTTATGTTTCTTTCCGGTTGACTGTGATTGCGGTTAAGTATCTAGATTAATTGGTTTTTTAGAATTAATTGGTTAGAAGAGTAAGGAAAAGGATCTTGTTATTTCTTTGATGACGACCGCTGCTCTATGTATTCTCGTTTGTGAGGATACATCCCATTTAGACTTATTAATACATTTGAACTTCTTGTAATCGTGATTAAATTAACATTAATAAAATTGATCGGACTATTGCAAACCGTAAATAGCCGCACATGAATCGAAATGGGTACAACTTTTATTAAAATATGAAATACAGACGCCGATATAGTAAAAAAAACACCGAACTCAACCATGGCGGCTTCTGCCATGTCCGCTTATTCTTGACCAACTTGACGAGGCCCGATGCTTCTGCAACGTCGTTTTAATCCTATCATGTTGCACCTCCTTGCTCTTTCCTTCTGCATATATAGCTCAAACAATATTGAATTAATACAGATAGGAAGAAGAGTAACTTAATTAATTAAGAAGAGCTTGCAGATACATATGATGTAGCTAGAAAATGATCGATGAAACTGACCTACAGTAGTGGCCTCTGGATATAATCTGGCTGCAGTTTCCACCGCCGCCGTGCCATCTCTCGGCGACGATAAAAGGATGAGTAGTACTATAAGCAAAGGAACGATGCAATTTCGCAGACAACTACTTGTACAGCTTTGATTAGCCATTATTATATTTTCTGCTTAATTATTGTCTGCTTTCCTTGAATGATATATATACTGGTTGTAAGAAGGAGAAGCAAATAGGTTAATTAATTTTATAATTTATTCATACGGCCGGCCGGAAAGCATCGTGGAAGCATAAATTATCTATACATTAACTAATCTCTCATGGTGCAAATTGTGTTAGCTAGATTTTTTTGGTGGTAATTTGGATTTTGGTGGGTATTTGATTTTAAATAATATATTTTAATATTTAAATTAAAAGAGATTTGGGGTGATTTAAAATTATGTTGTGCGCTAACATGAAATAACTGAGAGGGGTAGAGATTTTGAAAAAGATAGAAAAAAATTGAGAATTTTAACAAAAAATATCCTTCTTCTTTTTATAATTAATATGGTTATAAATAAACTTAAACATTTAATTATTTTTATATTTTCATTTTTCTCCCTCTATAATAATTGCATCCAACATTATAAAAAAATTATCTATCCAAACATATATTTTTCTAATCTCTACCTATTTTAAATCTCTTTTTCAAATCATTCATCCAAATTAGTTATATGTGTTTGATAAAATGATAAAAGATTGTCTAATTTTGTAATTACAATTTGAAGTTTTTTTTTCAATTATGTAATCAAAGACTATACCTAGGACTACTATACAAGCCGAGTCAGACTCATCAAGCTCACGAACTACTTGGTTCATTATATATTCCAGTCGAACCCCGAACGGCTCGCGAATGACTTGTTCATCATATATTAAAAGAAAGTTAAAGTCGGAGGAAATGCATGGGATGCACGGATGCACTCGTCTGATTTAAATGGACGGTTGAGATTTTATTGCGGAGATCTGACGGTTATAAGATGTTATGTGAGATTTAGAACGGACGGTTGGATCTACACTCAAGATCTGACGGTTGGTAATCATCTTCACCAGAGCCTTCCAGAAGAGGCCACCACTCGCAACAAGTTTTAAATATTTTTTCCCCTAATATTTAATTAATATATTTTACATATGAACTCGGATTGGAGTAAGTTTAGCGCCAAAATCATAATATTTCAGAGGCGATTAAAACAAGAAAAATCATGAAATGGTCTTGATGAATTTTTTTTCTCAGGTCAAAACTATACTTCATAAGTATCACCAATTTAGAGGTTTTAATGAAGTTTCTCCTCAAGGTCAAACACGTAAGTTAACTGCCTCAAAACTAGACTTCATAGGTATCACCAACTTAGAGCTTACTTCAAATATCACCACTCCCGAGGTCAAACGCGTAAGTTGTCTACGTCAAAACTAGACTTCATAGGTATCGCCGACTTAGAGGTAGTTTTAAACGAATCTGGTTTTCTGACTTGGCGAGCCAGCTCATTGGAGACTAAGCCTCGAGAGTTGGCTGAAGTTCGGTTACACTTGCTTTCAGAATATGTCTCTGTTTTCTATAAAGAGAGCAATCCATAATCTAATATACAATGACAACTTCGGAGAACCTATCATTTACTGTTACATGCCAGATTATATACTACTATATATAACGTTAAAGAAATCAATATACACTCTTATTTAATATATAAACTAAGACACGCAAACAAAACACGCGGATCGTTCCGTCCGTCACATTCGCCGCAACTTTACTGCGGACAAGCCAACCTAGTTCTATCCTATACCCACAACATACAATTTTAAGTGAAATAAGAAGCCATAAACAGCGAGTAGTCATAAAACACAAATACCAAACACCCCCCACATTGGTCGAAAAAACAAGTACCATATTGCCGAATGGTGTGAAGGAATATAAACGTGTGCACCCTTTCATGAGTTAGGAGAAAGGAATCTTAGCTACTAACTAAGGCGCGACTATTTCTGGTTGAAAACTATTTCCAAACTAACGCGTTGCGTCACCTACTCGTAGTAGCAAAGTTGCCAGATCGAAAGTTGACCTTGTCGTTATAAAAAACAACCTAATAGCTAATACCCTAAAAATAGTCTTAAGCCGAAAATATTTTTGAGAAAATAATGAGTAAATTGATTAGGTTTCGACAATATTAAGAACTTAAAATTAATTTTTTCGATAAATTTCATGTACATTTATATTAGGTTGTGGATTTATTGGGCTTATATATTGATGGGTACGTAAACGGTTAATTATATAGAAAATTGTGGTGACTATGGGTATAGTTATTATGATAGTACGGTCGTTCTTAGTAATTAACGGTTATCACCGTACACTTGAAATGAGGGACACTATTACAGTCTACAGCCACTAAACCAGAAAGATCAGATCGAGCAGAGAAATCAAACAAAGCAATAAACAGCAAATGAACTTGATTAAACAACTCAAACTGTGATTATACGTAAGCACGGCCTTCGAAGCAAAATTCTCTGAAATAGCAATACATTAAAGCAACTGAAGGTTAATTACAGTATGCTTACAACCTATGATGATGTAGGTTGCAAGTTGGAACTTAAACTAAGAACACTGGATTCAGAAAGAGAGAATAGATAATATCTTTGAAATTGTACTCACCTCTGCAATGATGTTGACTCCTTATATAGGCAGTCAGACGTGCAGTAACAGAACAAGATCTTCTCCTGATCATCATCATCATGGAACAGAAACCAGGAGGAGAGGGATTGAGGCCCCTTGGTTTCCGGAACAAACTCAATTGGAGGTTTTCCAGAAGTCTGGAACTAGCCGTTGGGAAAGAGAGCAAGTCAGAACAAAACGCTGAGTTTTGATAAGTGTATCAAAAGCAGTGTTTTGTAACGATGAACTGCGATTCTTCCAACATAAAATACTCAATCAACGCAGTTAATAACCGTCAAATTTAGTAAAATTACGAACAATTAAGCGGTCGAGATTATCAAGTCTCCACTTAGTTTATATAAGAGTAATCATATAGTTGCAGAAAACTATTACAAGTTGCACATTCTTTTTCAATCTATGCATGGTCATTTCAATTTTCAACCACACAGAAAAAACAGAGACAATATGCAGCAAAAAAGAAAAAAATTGGTTAATCTAATCAATCGATGAGCACAAGATGCATATATATATGATCATCTTGCCGTTTTATTTTATGGTATTTTATTCATGGATTCACGGAAATTATATTTTCTAGGCTTTTTTGTTGGTGTAGCGGCAATTCCTACGAATCTCGCCAGCAGAACCAGTCAACACGTTAATGTTCCCCATACGGCTCATGGACAGAGTAAGCGATCTCCTCCAGTTTTCAGTCCCGTTCTTTTTGTCGTCGGCGTACTCACCGGTGATCTGTTTGGTGTCGCTGCTGTAGAGCAACTGCTGGTCAACTCCCAGCGCGGATTTGTAAGCCAAAACCCTCTTGTAGTAAGAATTTGACAGCTGATATTGGGGTGCTGATGCATCTGGGTTTAGATAAACCCAGTTACTGGTGGGTGAAGAGTTGTTGGTCTTAGGGCATGCCTTTTGTAATTGATCGGCGAATTGTTTGTTCATGGTTGGATCTGGTTTCCCTGTTTTGTTGAAGTTGTAGAGCCTGTCCGCTACGTTGACGCAGTTAGTCTTTCCGATTGAGTGTGCTCCTGCATCATAACGTAGTCCACATGCCAGAGAAGCGTCAACAAAAATATTCCAACCATTAAGTAAAGTATGCATAAAGTTCATAGCAATGTAGTATATTAGTGAAGGAAAAAGTCTAATTGTCCTACGGTAGAATAAAATCATTTATCCCGAAAATGTCATATAACAAATGTAAAAATAAAGTAGGATCATTAAAAAAAATATGATGAACATTAAGTAGTAAATTATAACTAAAAAATCAGTAAATCTCATTCTACTGATTTTATGCATTAGAATGAGATTTACTGATGCATAAAAAACGCGGAATCCCCTCCAATCAATCTTATATAAGGCTTATAATTATTTTATAAATTTAATATTTTTATGACTTTATACATTCATTTTCTCTCCAATTTAAAATATAATTTAATTTCTAACAAAAATATAATATACATTAGTAAATTTAGTATTTATACTTCCAAGTTTTAACTAATAGGCCTATATTTATTTCATGAATTTAACCTTTTTGTGACTTGATACATTCATTTTCTCTTTAATTTAAAATATGCATTAATTTCTAATAAAAATATAATATACATTAGAAAATTAAGTATGGTTTTTGTTTTCTCATAAATACTTCTAAGTTTTTGTTAATCGTTACATCTCAATTTTCATAACACGTTACCCATTGAATCCAAATTGTGGTATGTCCGACCACTCATCTCACAATTATATTTGCTAATGAATAGTAGCAAGCCAATAATATCCATATTCAATTTTCAGTACTTACATATGTTTTTAAATTTTGTATATGTATATCTTAATTATTTGGTTGGACTCGTTTTTATATTTTCACATGCACTAGAACCATATTGTTTTCGGCGACAGAGAGCGCGAGCTATTTCTAGTAATTAATAAGAGTGACTCTATGTGTTTCTATCTTCGGATAGTGAAGATGAAGTTTGGTAATGCTTAAGATTAATTGGACAACGATAGTGAAAAGGATGAAAGGGATAACACCAAAGCTAAGTGAAGAACATGTCAAGAACATGAAAAAGAGTAATGTACCTAAAAGGGTTGCCATGTCAAGAACATCCAGGCCTCTAGACTTGAAGTAAGCCAAAGCAGCTTTGTTGGAGATCGACGCCGACGGCAGATCCACCGACGACGCGGATGATGTCATCCCATCCCTTCTTCCGGTGAATACTGGGTACGACGGCCATCCCGCCTGTCAAATAACCGAAACAAAATCGAAAAGCTGATTAATTTTTCGAAATATGTTGTACGGGATACCACTTGTATTTTGCTGTACGGTACATACTAATCATTGATCTTTTTCTCGAACACCGATTGTCACTTATGTTTATTTTTAATAGCACTAATCAATTATTCGTGCATCCTTGCTTATTAGAGATAGTAGACCGATGTTATTCAAGATAAACATAAGTGACACGGAATGTTTTAAATAAGCGTAACGTTAATGATAGTATGCACCGAGCAAAATATAACTGGTATCTAATGCATTTTACTCTCTTTTAATGTGGTTTCAAACCGAACGAATATTCATACCAAGTGAGCAGCGTCTCTGGTGGCGAGGTTGAGGATGTCGGCACATGAGACGACACCCGGACAAAGGGCCTCCACCACTTTCTTGATTCGGTCGATGAGCTCGAACCCGTCAAGCCTTGCGTTCTGCGGAGCTGTTTTCTCCGATTTCGGCCCGTCCAGCAATATCGACGCATCACAACCCTGTACAGTGTCCATCATGTTAATTAATAACATACAAATTAATTTAAACTCCTTTCTCAATAAACATAATTATTGATCAAATACACTAAGAGGTCTCTCCATTTGAAATCTAGACACACGTCACACATTGCAGTATATATTATATACTGTAAATTTGATAATTAATAATAATAAAAGAATGATATGATGATGAAGAGAGATAGTGTTACTGACGGTGACGAAGCAATCGGAGTAGAGCAAGCGGAGGAGCTTGGCAGTGATGGATTTGTCTTTGTTCCAATAAATCTTGACCTGGTGCTTCACGTACTCCTCCGCGTACTTGCAGCTCGTGTTCAGGCGGTAGTAATGCCACTTCAACTTCACCGGCGGCTGCAGCCCTATCGCCCCCTCCACCATCCCCCCACCGCCTTCTTCCACCGCCACCATCATCACCACCGCCGCCACCACCACCCATAACAATGACGACGTCCTTATCATTTTCTTTGGGTAAAATGTTCTAACGTACGAATTAATGACACAACCACCGCCGCCACCTCAGCCACCGATGTTTCTTTGTTGGCAGCTTGGTGTGGTGATGGTGTGAGTTTATTACCTTTGCCTCCCAAACGTCGAACTGTTGTATATATATAGTGATAGAATGTGCGGTAGTGTATACTGGGGTCATCCTCATATGTATAGTCCAGTCCATCATCGAATTTAAAATTTGCAGATAATAGTGTCTTTCTCATATAAAAGCTAGTAAATTGCAAATTTTATATAATTTGTATGTTAAATTATTATGGATTGGCAACTAGGAAGGTGACAACTGGTGAAGGATTTGGTTAATTAACGTCGGCAATGGCGTGGTAGCTTAGTATTGGGATCTGCTAGCTGCATGGGATGTCGAGCTCGGGATGCGGCGGGTTGATTGGGGTGCAATTGCATGCAGCCACATGCATTTTGTCGTGTTGCCATTAATCACCCACCGACCCCTTTCCCCACGGAATTCCTGATTTAAAATTCGACTCAATACATTTATCGATCCTCACAATTAAAAAAATATGGCATCCGATAAAATACGATACGGGTAAGTTACGGCAAACATGAGTAAGTTACAACAAACATATACAAGGGTGTTCTACTTCAGACATGAATGGTACGTTCAATAGTACGTTAATAATCAAGAAATATATGAAAAAATGTAAAAAATATTTAGATTATCAATTTAATTTGTTAAATATATTAAACGTGTTATACGGGTTGTATACGTGTTTAGTACGAAAAAATAAAAAATGAACGGAAAAAAATGAAACAGTTTGAAAATAGTATACAAACGGAAAGGAAAGTTTTTAAACGCATAACATATATATAGCCATATATACGGGTATTAAACAGAGTATTTACTAATGTTTAAGTGATTTAATAGTCCGATCTCATGTGAGACGATCGTTTTTTCTCTCTCGCTAGAGGCACTCCCGCGAGAAGTAAAATAGAAAAATGGGAAATAAAAAGATTTGCATTTATCGGAAGTCAAATCCGGGTCTATTGCATGAAAGACAATTATCATAATTCCTAGCCGTTGGACTATAATACTTTGCTATCTTAATTTATAATTATGAAAGAAAATCATATATGTATTTGAGTTGGGTTGGATTAAGTTAGGAAGGTTGGTTAGAGTTGGATTGGCTAGATAATTGTTGATTTATATAATTGCTAAAATTGCTATATGATTATTAAATTGATTAAAAGTTATTAATTTTGAGATGAAAATGTTTTTATTCATTACTTTCGAAGTCTAAACTTTGTCAAGGCATCTAAATTAAGGTCTAAAGCAAGTTTTCAATTCATCCTCGATACGAGAAGACCCAATGGAGCCCAAAAACGCCAAACAACTAATCGTAAGCAAGCTGAAATTATGATTTGATAAAATTACTAATTATCAACTTACTTTGTCTTTTAATCATGTGATTAAAAATTTGATCTTTATCTATGAAAATAAAATTTTTTTTATGGTCAATTGTTTATTATTTTATTCGAACATCCATAACAAAAAAATTATTTATTATTATCGACGATAAACGAAGTGATTAAAAAAACTAACTATCAACTCTTTTGTTGGTTCACAATTCAGATTGCTAATCGCATTCCGAATTCCATACTGACAGACTTTTTTTCCGTCCTAGTGGACTTGGACTCGTATTCGATACTTGTGTGTCCCCACAAGGAGAAAGATGAGGCGCTCAGTATCGCAATCAAAAGCTGCAAATTGGCACCAAGCCACACGATTTTGCTCCACCTCATCCATTCTTTCCTCCAAACTGGATAAACAACAACTCATCTCTCATCACCAAAAGATCACCTACTCTAATCAGCTCCATTTTAGTAACTTCTGATTCCTTAATAGTAAGAGCAAAATTGTCCAATCTCTAACTGTGTCCCTGAAGAACTCTATTGGGTCATCGTGTCATTGTAGTTTCTGCTGTGATTTCACTAGAAATGGGTCTTTCAGGGTTAAATTTCGATGCTTTTCCTTGCTAACCTAACTGTGTCAGTATATTTCATCTTTCCCTGCATGATTGAATTGGGTCCGCGTCATTGTAGCTTCTGCTGTGATTTCATTCGAATTTGGAGATGCCTATTTGGGGCTGATTGATCTCTCATCTGTCTTCAACTTTAGAATGGCCTGACAAAAATTGTAGCTGGTTTTGCATCTATGCTTTTCCTTTTTAATTTGTTTCCTTAACATTAGCATTCTAAGAATGCACTTCTGCTACATTTGAGTTTTAACCTCTTTCTTCCTACGGACTACTATATTTCTGCACTTCATTGTCTCATTTGCTTCTGTGAAATGTCTGTTTGTTTGTGTTTCTTACTTTGACCAGATGTGTTTGAACAGAAAAAATTGTGCTTGAATAATGATTAGGCAGTGAATTAGAAGTTTCAAGCCCTATTTTGTCTGTCCTCTTTCCTTCCCTTGTTGTGATAAGCCTTGAAATGACAATGATCTAAGCATGATCCTGTTTGTGACTCAGATGGAAGCTTGAGACACTACTCTTTATAAACTTTTTGATCCACAACAAACAAGATGCTGTCCGTTTGCTCTGCAACTCATTGTTGCTCTTCCCATTCTCAGGTGAAGTGCTTCATTTGTTAGTACAATTTGAAGTTTCTCGTATTTTCTGTCTTCTTTCTGTTTGTTCTTATAGTTATTTTGCTGAAATTGTTTGTTTGCAGATTTCATTATTGGGAGCCCCGCTTTCCATTTGCCCTTACCAAAAGGATGCCTATTTCAGGAGCTTCCATGAAGAAAGAATACAACCATTTCCGTCATGGAATGTAAAGCATCATCAAAGAGTATCGTCGTCCTTCAGGACGCAAGCTGCAAAGTCTGTCTACTCCATTGTTGAAAGCAATTTTCCAGCTTCATCAGTGGCTTTAACTGAAAGTACCTCCTACTTAGAGGACACTCAATGCAGCTTTTACAGCGGAAGAGACATTTTGGAGCAGTACAACTTGTCTGCTGCAGATGGTGAGGTGGATTTTCCTGGCCTTTCAAGTGAAAAGATGGACACTTTGATAAAATCCATTGAACCACAAACCGTAACTTTCGGTGATATAGGGGGAGAGAACACAAACTTGGAATCTACCTCAAGCCTTGTCAGCGATAGTTCATCGTTTAGTGCGCCAGCTAGCTTTGATGATCTTTTCACAACGGTACAGGACTCTGTAAATAAAGGGGAGGAATTTGTGACAAGCTCACTAAACTCAATCAACTCATCACTGACCTCCATTACTAAAAGTGCATCCCAAGCGGTAGATGATATCTGGAGCAGAGTTTTTACAAATATTGATCAAACAGGAGAACTCGCTGGCAACAGATTGTCTGGTTTGTTAAATGATTCAAAAGATGCCACAACCAAACTAACCGGAGTTTCGGCTGATGTTTTGAGACGGACGATTGTTATAGTAGAGGATTCTATTGTGAAGGGGGCTTATTTTGTTGTTTATTCTTATGGCTCTGCAAAAGAACTGCTTCCTCCAGAGATCAGGGATGCAGTGAATGTCACTGAAGATAGAGTTACTCAGGTTTTGAGGCCTGTCGGAACAACTTTACAGGAGGTATTTCCCTTATCTTGTAAATTTCCTTAAATATGGTATATACTTCAATGATGTGATATTTTCTATTTCATATATAGGTCTCCACTGCTATTGGTGGGCTGGAGAGAAGATTTGGCTTGGATTCAGATGATCCTGTTATCACATTCATTGTTTCCTTTGGATCATTGGGTGCTTTATGGTACAAGAATGAGATGCTCTTCTAGGTGTAAAAGAGCCTTCTTTTTCACTGAAAATGTGTGCAAGAGAGATTTCCATTGTTTATCAGATTTTATGCAGGGCTTTTTATTGGATATGGACGTATTCTGGATATGCTGGAGAGTTATCTCCCGAAGCAACTTTAGAATTCTTGAAATCAGAGAAGAAAGCTATGCTCATTGATGTCCGCCCTGAGGCAAGTGCCACTGCATTTTTCATGCGAGTTTGTGTTCTCAGAAGAAGTCACCTAAAATTTTCTGGATTTTGTACTCGTGACTTTTTATGTGCATTTGTCTGCAAAGTTATTACTCTTCTTTCCACCTTTCGTGGTCACCATTGACTTTTCTTCTTGGCCGGTACTTTCGCAAGGTTCTTAGAGAGAGAGACGGAGTTCCTGATCTCAGGCGAGCAACTCGTTCTCGCTATGCCAGTGTCACTTTACCTGAGGTTAGTCTGTGCATTGATATTGACTGTTTTAAGATATTAACTGGAGAAGCGAACTCTCAGTATCAGAAGTGCCAGTGCTTTTCCTTATCTCCGTCAAGAGTGTTAAAATGTCTTTCTGGATCTTGGCTTCATGCTATATTTTGTAATCATTGGTGACTGATTGACTATGCCTTGCACATTTGTTTGCCTATGTAGGTTGATAACTCAGTCCGAATGTTGTTAAGAGGTGGAAAAGAGATTGAAGATTCCTTAATTGCTGCAGTCATAAGGAACTTAAAAGCTGTTCAGGTATGTACTTATTGTTCCACTAGTGAAAGCAATGCTTGATGAGAGCTTCCATGTTCAGCTCTTTAAAACTTCTAGTAGTAACAAGAAAGCAGTTTCAATTTATCATATTTATATGCTTTGTATTTCTGAATTTCTCTCTTATATGCTTTGTAGGACAGGTCAAATGTCATAATTATGGATGCTGATGGGACTGCCTCCAAGGGCGTTGCAAGATCATTGAGCAAGCTTGGCGTTAAGGTAAGTTTTCCTTGCTCTCTTTCTCTATGTCTCCCATTCCTCCTTTTCACTGCAAATACCTCAGCATTTATGCTGCCTTGGTGTCGAAATGATCGGATAACATTGTTTTTCGAGTCGGTTGATGATAGAATTAATGTATCTTGTTATTGATCCAAATAAACAGTAAGCCTATGGTCTTGTCTAGGATTCTCGAAGTTTACGAGCTAACCAGAAAGTGGTAAATGCTTATAATTGAGGAGACATAAAAAGCTAGTTACCATCGAGAATTTGACAGTAATTCATGCTGCTAGATTGAAACCATTTGGATCCTTAAGGATATGAAGTGATGCATGGATATAGTTTCTTTTACTCATTGAAAATATTGAAACAAACTCGCAAATCTAATTGTTCACTTCTTCTGGCAGAAAGCATACTTGGTCAAAGGTGGGTTCAACTCTTGGGTGAAACACGACCTCAGAATCAAGAAACTCAAACCTGAGACAACATTGACCGTGCTCAATGAGGTATGTACTATTTGGTAATCCTTCTCTCTCACGGGATACTTATTATCCGCTAATATTCGCCTTTCTCCTCTGTCTGTTACAGGAAGCAGAAGCAATCTTGGAAGGGGTCAGCCCTTTACAAGTAATTGGTTACGGAGTGGTGAGTGCTGCATTAACTAATCTTATGTTATAGAAAGAGGTTTCTTGCAGCATCTATAGATTATTGCATTATAACAGTTGCGTTTAAGGAACCCATTGCTCATGAAAGAAAATAATTGTATACTTTATTTGCAGCTGCTCATTAGTTGAAAGTTTGTGCTTTTCATCTTTGTAATGATCTGAGTCGTCTATTTTTTGAATATACATACATAAATTTTGTTTTCTGAAGTAATTGCATAATTGTGCTCCAACTGGGAAAGCTCAATTGGAAACGAATGTTTAACTTCATATAATCTGATAGTTCTGTTAATCTTTTTCACGGAAAGATCTGAAGTCTTCTGCTTTTGAAGATTCTTTGTTCTGTGATCTCCAACCACCGCAAAAAACAAAGCATATATTTTGAGATGTGAATTTGGCTGTTTTAAATGGTATCAGTGCGTAAGTAGTTGGACTGAACTCAAAACAGCGAGCTTCTGTTTTAACATTTCTGATATACTGAATAGCCAAGTGAGAATCTCTGGTTGCATGACTGCAAGTTTCAGCAATTCTGCTAATAAATTCATTTCTTCAATCGACAGGGTTTGCTTGCAGCCTCATATGCTCTACTCGGTATGTATAATAATTCTCATTTCGGATAGTTCTATTGAAAAATGACCTGCATTATGCATAATCTAGTATCTGCAAAAAATGAAAGCGTGTGAACAGAACCAACAATATGTTGTTAATTTGCTTTTCCCCTTTTCCTCTGGTAATTTTGGGGTGAATGATCTTCTCTTTTCCTCCAGAATGGGAGAAGTCTCTGCAGCTCATAGGTGTCGTTGGTCTTCTACTGGTACACTGCTCAAGATTTACATTCAAGTTTAGTTTGTATAGTTCCTCATTTGCATAAGTACAAACACTAACATCGTCTTTCCAAATTATGCCACGGTGTTCCTAATTCATTGCTCGTGTTGTTCTCGACTAGACAATCTATCTCCGGTTAGCTACCTACGAATCGGCAGAGGATTTGACCGAAGATGTCAGGTAAACTCTAATCCTAACTCACTATTGATAGTATTGCAATTGTTCTCTACATTCCTAGAAACTCTGTACTGAAAACCTTGTCTTCTTTTAAAAAGTCACGTACTTTACAGCTGGGTTGGCCAATTTATATTGGTGGTTTGAGCAAGATTATGCCTTTTTTATTAATCTGGGATCTTATGTTGTCTTTTCATTTTCACTTTTCTGAAGCTTGTTGCTAGTTCCTGTTAAACTGGGGAGTAGGGCATTTTCATGGGCTGCCGAAAAGTTGGAGACCAATGGGAACGGACTCCCGACCTCGCCTTCTTCATCTGACGTTCAAAACCGCGTGCTTCAAGCCGCTGCAAAGCATGAATCTCAACCATCTTCCGAGACTGAAGGGACCCAAAATTCGTCAGCTGATACAGTGATGAGTGAAAATGCTGATCTTTCCGAAGCATAAGTGTGCCCTAGCCGAGTAGCAGTTGCTACTGTTTGTAGTACTGAAATCGGACAGACTTAGCTTATCTCCTGTGTATTGTACCGCAAAAATCTTGCGTTTGGTCGCAAAATACTAACCTTCGACGCTGAGATTTGACTCACACTCCAATCAACGCTGTAAGTGGATATTTGGCCTCGGGAAACACAAATCTTTGCTCTCGAAACTTGATATCAAAACACATACATTGTCATATAGATCCAACCCTTCAGGATATATAACCATTTGGTTCAATGGCATATTCAACCAAGAAATAAGTTTATCGGATGCATCCTACAGACTGATTCAATGGATTTATATTTCATTTCAGCTCACTTTAAATTGAATGGTTGAGATTTCATTAGGGGTATTTGTGGAAAATTTTAGATATGAAATTAAATTTCAAATTTACGTCATTTTAACTCACCTACCTAATGTATTCTCCATTTTTATTTCATTTTTCAGAAATCTCTCTCTCCCTCTTTCTTCTCTTCAATAGCTTTCTCTTCAGCCTAAACCCCTCCATAACTAATTTTTTCCTTTTTGATGGAATGGATGATCATAATAAGATTTGAAGATAAAAAGAGAGGTAAACTTGTATTCATATCTCTTCTTCCTTTTTCTATTGTAATTTTTTGGTTCCGAAAGTCGTCGATATTCAACAGGGTTTATAACTGGATTAAATGGTTCAAGTCAGGCAATCAAGTGGAAAAGCTGTGGCTTCAATAAGTGCAATTCTGCTTGCAAGTGCCTACACAACGCAAGGCAATAGCTCTTTCAAGTGCCTACACAAAACCAGCTCCTAAGCCCAAACCAATAGCTCTTACTGCAAAAGAATTAACTCTTCAATAACTAACATGTATCTCCGATCTTCCTGTAGCTGGCTGGGAGATTCTTATGGAATGTTTTGTGGCTACACCTCATCTCTGATGGCAAGAGACGTTTTCAACTTCCGGACTATGTGCGGAAGTGTGCTGGCGTTCTCTTGAATCGCTCCGTCTACACAGGACTCCAATGTGTTCATGGCATCTGACCCAACTTGCTGCAGCTTAGCAGCTTCAAACTTGTCTTGGCACACCATAAGAGACCGGTTCATCCTTTCCTGCATTGTTGGGTAAACGAAAAAGTTCCTCTTACAAACCATTCCATTTTAGAAGCCTCCACAATAAACTCTGTCCTCTAGTATCGAAATACTAACTGATTAAGTTTATTAAAGAAATAAGTGAATGAAATCTCATAAATGAAGAACGAAGTAAGGCATTTACAAGAATTCCATGAAAAATAGTAACTGAATGTGTTTGATGATGGCTAAATAATCTTTTCAAATGGACAAGCAAACCTTAATCCTAACCCGAAGAGGACTAGTTATATTCTAAAAGGATCGTTTATCCTAAAAGCCTACATAAAACTAGCAAGTAGTAACATACCAAATAATCCAATAATAAGGAAACATAAATACAGTAGAGACTTGCTAGGATTAGAACATTTGAGAGCAGGTCTTCTGACCCACGCTTTCGGATTACCATTTTCCTCGATGAGCACAACCAACAGCATGTAGAAACATCAAATATATAGTTTCTGAAACAAAAATTCATAATTTTATACCAAGTCAACAGTGAAATAGACTGTGTCCCTCATGCCTAATGGAACAAATGTGAACCTTAGAGATCGAGGCACAGACTTGATCACATGGTGACTTCCATGTATAAAAACTTGGAGACTCACTACTAGCAGAAATAACAACGTTCTATAGAAGTCAGAGGGTTTTTTAAGAGGATCCTCCCGTCTTGCAACCTATTTGGCACAGATTTTGTACTTGGAAATCAAATAGTGAGAAGCCCCGAATGATTCTTCCTTAATTCGGCACCAGGGTATCAATCTGGAACCTATTTTCCTAAATGAATCCATGTTCAAACACATTTGATCTAAGTTCTGCACGTTTCTATGTTAGTTCACTAGTGACTACTCTTCTTTCATATGGCTTTAAACCCAACCTAGTATCCCAAAAAAAGAATCCCAATCAATTTGTTACTGCATGTGTATGGTTTGCAAGCTTTGAGTCACAACAACAAAATAGATGGATGATTCATATCTGTAATGTAAGAAAGGACCGGAAGGTAACAAAAAGTTTGCCATTCATAATTGCATACGTAATTGGAAGGTAATGCTAGTTCTGTCTCCTAAGCTTCCAACAATCCAATTATGCACTTCCAGATTCTTGAGAGAAAAAAGCAGCTAGAGAAATAAATAACCAGATGAGGAAAAGGGCAAATAGAACTTGCCTGAAACTTGGACATCTCATCCTCAAAATGATGCTGGGCATTGAGGACTGGGACACTGCAATTCTCAACACAACTGGCTATTTCTTCCTGTTTCCTTCTCCTATCAAAGCATTCGTAAGCGCATTTGAAATATGCTTGCTGCAAAACAAATTAAAAACGTGATCATTCAACCAAACAAATAACAAACCGGCAAAGGCATTCAGAGAAAGATAGATTCTTCTTCCCTTTCCCACAGTTATCAAACGGCGAAAGAGAGAAAAACTGGAGGAGATTATACCTGAAGGGTGAAATTGATGTGGTCTTGAACAGGGGAGAGCTGGGACTGAGCGGCTGAATTGACTTGTTCAAGCTTCCGCTTCAGTCTCTCTGAAATCTGCTGTTGCAGAGCTGCCTGCTGAGCTGCTGCTATGTGATCCATTCTGGTTTCTGGACTTTTTTGTTTGGGCGGTTCAACTAAGGGTTTATGTTTTTCTAGGGTTTATGCGTAAGAGAGGAACCGACAGATCAGGTCTTGAAATTGCCATGTCCGCCCGGTTTAATATTATTTCATATGAGTAATTAATAGACAACTTTATTTTTTAAATTTCATATTCAATTAAAATATATAAAACTAAATAAACTCGACAATATCGGTTTGTGTACGTAGTTCAATATAACAAGATAAAAAGAATTATGAGTTAATGATTTAGAAAGTTAAATAGAGCGATTATTTTGTTATTTTAATTTTGAATTATTTTTAATTTAAAAATCAATTAATTATTGACCATTGTGATTATTTTGAAAAATGAACGGTTGAGCTGAGTCAAAATTAGTGGGAGCACCCGGTACAGACTCTGAACCACAGAGCATGAGCATTGTCGAGTCTCGCAACCTATACCGATATTTGTTACCCTTCTTCTGCCGGGCACATTGAAGAAGCCACCCACAGTCTGTGGCATGACACATCCAGTTTGCACTTTGCAGATACACAAACAGCAACAAGTAAATTCTACTTTGAGCACAATAACAATCTTTTATATTACTTTACTTCAGTCTTCATGGTTCTTTTGACATTGATTATCGGTTGGTATACGTGCACATAAGTAACTGGAAGAGCAGGAGCTAGGTACTAATCGATAGTTTCGTGGTATTGATCGATGTATTGTTCGATCTTAGTATATGTTCCTAGCTTCAACTGCCAGATACCAATCTCGTTCATGTTCTACATGACATATCAGCTGACGGAGCAGAGGATGGAGTCTTCCAGAATCCAGACTATAAAATAGAAAGAGGTAGCAACATTGAAATATACTTACCTGGACGGGGTCAATGGCCGATCATGAAGAGCCATGGCCTAGAGCAGTGGCCTCTATTGCACAAATCGGAGGGGGTGCTGTCCTAAGGTCTCCTCAAAGAAGGCCTGCATTCGTGCGGCCCCTTCCCAATTCCCAGTTTAACGTTTGTTTTCATCAGATCAATTTTGCCTCCAATGTTCACAATTACACCTAATGGTTGTTTTGGGTTCTGCAAGGATGGAGTGTAACTCTTATACTATACTAGCGATTTTGCAGATGAAAAACGGAAGCTTCCACATATCCATAACGTTGTGGACCATTCGTGTCTGATGTAAGGGTCTTGCACGAGTCGTTCGAGCCATATTAAAACCTGGTAAAGTCGAATATCGTTGATTTGATCTAACCCACATGTGAGACCATTTTTGCTGTAGACACTCTCATTTCCTCGAGTCGAAATCTCTAGCTCTTTTATGGCACTAACAGATCTTGTAACAGACGTGCATAGAAAGCGATTTTCGGATGAGGTCTACTAACAATTCCGTTCTTTACTTGAAATAAGGCAATGAATCTGAGAATTATGTATCGAGATTTATATAGAGTGATGCAGTTAAATGTATTACTTCACCAGCAGGTGAAACTTCTGAAGTAGCTGATTATAAATATAGCTTTCAAATGACTTGATATGGTTTTTAGCTTCTGCGCTGGAAGAGAGGGAACTCCAGCTTATGAAGGGTAGTCCTGCGTTCCATTTCCATTCGTTTCAATTACTCGAAAGTCGAGAATAGCAGCTACGCACATGCTCTATAAATCGACAGCGAAGGAACCTCACCGGATGGATTAATCGGAACAGAAACTGTTAATCGAGAAGATGATTGAGTCATGCGTTCCATTCTGTTCGTTTCAAACACTCGAAAAAATGGCAGCTACCCTGTGCTCTATAAATCGACCCTCGCAGGATAGACTAATCGGGACAGATTCTGTAAATCGAGAACTAGACTAGACTACCAGTTCCTCTAATAGCTGATGTCTTTATTTTGGTTTCCCCGTGGGTTGCTTGGTTAGTCAGAAATACCACATTGTCCGATTTGTATTGGAAACTTCTTTTGTTAATTCGATGGAGATCATCTTCTGGTACGACCTTACTTGAACAGGATCTGTTCTATAGGATTGTACCTCTGTGTCCTTTAGCACTAAGGAGACCAGAACTCAAGTCTGGTGGATGAGTTATAGCCACTAGATCATAGCGTGATTAATGGCTTAGATCATCTTTGGAAGATTATATAGCTATAGATGATCGTTCTAGGATTGTTCTGGCAGTCCTGGATGGTCTAGTGGCTTTCTGACAGACTTACAAATAACATCTTTTTGCCATTTTGTTCCCAGTGGAAGTGCTTCCAAAGACTTCGACATGGATGGTCTAGAGTTGCAGGACCTCAACAATATTCTGGAAAGAACAAGCTTGTAAGCAACATTATTTTGTTAGTCCTCTGCAGGCTGTCATGGTGGTCAATGTGGCATTATCCTTTCTGTGTTTTCTTCAATCCGACTTCGGGATTAGCAGCCTCCACAATCCTTGTCTTCTAGAAGAAACAACGTTTCCTGACAACCTGTATCCAAAATCTTCGAGAGTTGTCTCCAAATAATAACGGTCTAAAGGACTCGAACCACGAAGCATAAATTGTCAAGTCTCGTGACCTTACTGATGCTTGTTACCATTCTTCGGCAGACCATGACTGATGCTGGCATTGAAGAAGGCACCACTATGGCATATGATATACCAATTTGGAAATACATCAACAGCAACTACAAGAAATTGAGAGTTGAAGGACGGCAGTCTAACAACGGGTTTTTAACCGCCCGTTAGTCTAGCAACAGATATGCTGTTAGGTTTGTCCGTGGGACAAGAAACTAAGTGTCACTTTTGAAATACTGTTGGTTCCGAGTTCGATTAAGATTTTAGTACATCCCAGATTAGAGTATGTTGCAAGGGCATGTTAATAACGAAGTCATATTCCAAATCTATAACATGGAAATCGATGCAGAGGAGACACCAGCGTCAGGAGGTTCGACCGATTAAACTGAGACCAAATGATTAAGCAGTCCAGTACAATTACTGTGTTCACCACAGTTTACGAACTTCGGCATGTCATATGGCTTCAATGGCACAATACTAAACAGAGCAATTCATTAATCCTTATGGTCTGCAATACTAAAAAATGTTGGAAGTAAACCACTTCATTAGATTTCATTTCTACTGCGTTTGAGAAAATATGGTTCTCTAATCTCTCCCCCTTTCCGTCCATTAATGTATCAATCAGTACAAACTACACAAAGGCAGAAAGGAAAAAGAGATGACTCCAAGTATTGCACCACAGTTTCTTCAGCCGTTGGCTCGGCAAAAGCCTGCAATTCTTATTATTTTTCAAGTTTCTCCATTTTACCCTCATTCCACATAAACTAAAGCATCACTGCTCGGGTTGAAGCTTCTCGACTTCTTCTCGAATTGACAAGAACAGATCCGTCGACAGATATCTTTCACCAAAGCTTGGAAACACAACCTGCCAAGAAAATAAACCCCAAATTAGTCCTCCAAACGTTAGTGAACATAATTATCTGCAAGTATCTTGTTAAAATTCGTTATAGCTTTCCTAAACTATAATTGCAGTTCTGATCTGAGCAAAAAGTCTGGCTTCAATCATCTCTCTCTGTGTATGCTAGCATATAAACTTTCTGATCTATGCAAACATCATAAATTCGTTGTGCCTTCATACGAGGACTACTACAACCACCAATTCCATGAACAAAAAGCTTCGTACGACTAGAAGGACTTACTGCAATCAATTTCCCTGCGTTCTCTGGCCTCTTTCCAACCTGCAACGCGGCAGCCGCAGCTGCACCAGAAGATATGCCCACCTGGTCTCCAATATATCGCAAGAAATCGTAAGAGACCAAACAAAAAGTGCACACTTGTTGAAGAGGAAAAAAAATAGAGGTACAACACTGTATTGGTAGGACTATTAGAGAAACAAAAACCTAGTTCAATACATAATGAAAATAAGAGGTTTTCAACACTAACCAATAGGCCCTCTTGTAGTGCTACTTGCTTTGCTGTTTCAATAGCTTCACTGCTAGATACCTGCCAAATTATAACGACCATGTCAAGAGAGTGGATGGAAATACAGTTATCACTCCTCTCAAGGCTCGAGCATTATAAATATGTCGAATTTTCACTAAACAAAATAAAATAACTCATATTATGTTTGCTAGAAAACAGATCCATGCAAACAAATAACTTGTAGTTCTGTTGATTCTTAATTTCTTATCCCGTTAGGAGTCCTCTGTTTCTCCTCTAGATGGTTGTTCTCCACTAAAGGAAATCTTCATTCACTTTTTATTGTTTTTCTCTCTGATATCTCTTCATATTTGACTTTTCTATCAATTTGATTTGACTAGTAAACCAAATAAACTAGGTAATCTTGATGAAAAACTAAAAGGAAACCATAATGGAAAACAGAAGGAAAGAATCGGACCTCAATGACTTCATTAACTAGATCTCTGTCCAAATTTTTTGGTATGAAACCTGCTCCGATTCCTTGAATCTTGTGAGGACCTTCAATTCAAATTTCACGTAAATATATTAATCACAATGTAGAAAGAGATCGAGAACCACACTTATCACATGGAGAAAACTATGGCAGAATGCTGTGTCCTAACCTGGCTTTCCCCCAGACAGTATGTTGCTTTCTACAGGCTCCACGCCAATTATCTGATGCATTCAAGTTGAAAACGGAAACAAACATTAAACCAATGAAACAAAGATATAAAGAAATTGCACAATCATATACCGGCATTAATTTTGCATGCCTTAGACGCTCGAACACGTGACACTAATAATTTTAGACATGCAGATCAAACAACTCAGGAAACAAGATAGTGTAATGCAAAGGTAAGGCTTTTGTAAGCAAGTACTCGTTCAATTTTCAAGATCTTCATATGAAATTTCTTAGAACATTCACTGTAAAGGATTTGCATATGATCACATATTAACCTGTCCCCTAACTTTCACTTTGCATTACCTAAGTCCTAACACAAAAAAGCCTCTTTTTCTTTTTTCCAATAGATAATTAGGCTCTGAAAATCATAAATTACGCCACTCTCTGTCAACATCTGCCTTCCAC